>OY728155.1:17800000-18205000 GCA_963277665.1 Viscum album | reverse complement strand
TTTGATTAGATGAATGCCCACTAATGACATAAAACTCAATTTAATTATATTATTTTATTTAAATAAATTTTCCCTCTCTTCATTGGTTAATTATTCATATGATATGAGTTGAACTAATAAATAGATGAAAAAACATCGATTGAGTTGGGTCCTAGAAGATGGCACCTCTTAAACTAAGGAGTGTCATCAACCTTGATTAAAGGAGGCGGCGGTATTAAGAGTGTTTGGAAATTCAATGATATTCCAAAATTTTGAAATAAATAATAGTAGTTCAAACATGATATTTCATGTTTAAATTATCAAATTGAAATAAAACAAATAAATGATAACAATTATTGAACCTTAAACCAAACCCCCAAACCCATGTTCTTTATTTCCTTAACTTATTTTGTCTAGCATTGCATGATAGTTTAGAATTCCATATTACATGTCACAAATCAAAAACGAAAAAATGTTGTCATTGTTTTCATTAAACACTAAAAATAATAAAAATAAGTATAATATGTGATTTGAAAAAAGAATTTGAACACACTGAAAGGCTCCTCAAGTGAGACGACCCTGGTCAGACATTGTTCGACACTAGGAAAAATTAAAATTGATTTTGACCACACCTAATGAAAAGTGTGCATCAAAACTATCATTATTGATGGAGGTCCAATGAGTTATTCATTTAACTTTTCTATTTTCACATCTTAGATCGATTTCCTTGATTTTTATAAAAATTAAAAAAGACTAAAAAATTTCTTCCATGAGGTTTTCATATGAAAATTTCTTCAATCCATGGAATAAAAAATACTCTTAGGTGCAAGAAACAGTAATTCAAAATACTGAAGAGGTGGATCTCCTAAAAATATCAATGAACTTAATGATCAGGCCTAACAGATGATAAATGGGAAAGACACCAGAATTTTATTTCAGGAACTGGTAAGAATGGTTGGATAAAGTCAAACTTGATTATCAAAGATGGAAGACCAAGAAGCAAGTGCCGCCGAAGTTCCCCAGTTTTACTAAGGATGTCAAAGAGGTTGAGTCCCAGAATGAGGAGTAGACCACAGTGGTGATAGAATTTTAAGAAAGGATATAGTTCCTCAACTACCTTCCTCCATCTATTAAGAGTCTACTCTAAGAGGCACTTACCACTGAGGCGGTGATTGAATCTAAACCAACTTAGGGAGTTATAACCTTTCCTTGACTCTATCTCTTCTGATTTTATTAAATCTTAATTTTTTCATAACTCCACAATGTTTTGATTATAAAAAATCAAACAATATTTTATATACCTTGGATAAAGAAGAAAAACCTAGATGTGCACCTATTGAGGAATGTATGGAGCTCTCTGCTTTTAATGAACATACATTTAAGGAGTCTCATCATGAAGAGATCCAAGTTGTTGAGCATGAGGAAAACAGAAAATATTATTATCCTATGAATGGGATAAATTACTTATTCAACAATCACATTTTATTCACATAAAAATATATGTTTACTTACCCTTTGATTATTCAATTCATGCATCCCATGACAAGCCGACACTAGAAGAGAAGGAGGTTACACAAATAGAAACCAAGAAGGAGGATGATACTTACTTCATCATACCCCCATCAGGAAAGTTATACCTCATTTTGAAGGGGTAGGATTAGTGTACTCTATCCATGGATCATTCCTCAACTACATGGATGAAGCACAAGCTGGGAAAATCCACATGTTATGGTTAAATTTAAATAAGCTTCATCCACTATCTAAATTTGGATACAAAACTGGTACTACCCTCTAGAGGTAGTAAAGATCCAAGGACAACTTGGGGTATCATACAAAAAATTATCCCATTTAATTGATTTATAGTAATTTATATTTCAATTTATTTTCTTAGAAGTAGTGTTGTATATATCCCACTCTCTCCTATCTTTTTGAGTTTCAATGACATGATCATGGTTCTTAATTGAGTGATTTTATTTTATAGGTTCATAATAGAAGAACAAATCCTCAACTAGTAAAACAGAGGGACTAATATTAATGGTAAAGGTAGTTCACTTTTTTGTATTTTAACTTTTAAAGTCCTTACATGTTTTTACAAATCTTGTTTTGTGCTTTAAAATGAAAATTGATTTCCCATACTTGATGTATACTTTACTTGATATGTCTAGGAGACATCAGTTTCTTAGGAATCATGTGATGACATGTTTTAGATTTCAATGTTAATGAGATTAAATGAGTAAAATGTAGAATTTAATGATTAAAGTGAAGCATGGATATTAAAATAAGGACTCATGATTTGAAGGAATTGATCGAATTATGTATATGAAATTTCTCAACCATTTTTCATGCCTTGAATTTCATAAATTTATGGGAATTCATTTTTCATTACTAATCATACCTTGAATGATTTTACAATATTATATTCTAATTCCCAAGAATATTTATATACCATGTACTTCTTAGTTATTCTTGATAATATTTCTTGAGTGATCTTGGGACATGTCACTGACCAGAACTTGCGTTTGAACTTATAAAAACTATGATTGTACAAAAATTCATTTCAAATTATTGAGGTATATTTTAATAAACCACACATCCTTAAAATACTTACTTTACATCAATCCTTATTTATCACATAAAAACCATGAATTAACTTTATAGGAATGTTCCATTTTTCAATCTATTTTTATCCATTATTACCGTCCTCTTTGTATTTTAATGATATTTTAAAATTGAAGTGTGGGGGTGAAGGGAGTCATCAAGGAAGGGATGAAATGAATTGTATAGAGATATTTTAGGGTTCATATTGTGTTAATAAATAAAGTTTTTTTATTCATTTAATTTACTTAATTGTTTACCAATCTTAAAAAAAAGAAATTTAAAAAATGAAAGGGTTTCGACTCGAAAGAATCAAAAATCACCATCACTAGACTAATGATTTTTATCATATGTGGTTACATGGTGGATATGAGTTTTATTCTAATAATAACTTAAAAAATAAAAAAAGGAAAAAAATACTTTTAAAAATAAAAAAAGTATAAAAGTAGTGAAAAAATAAAGAAGGTTTAAATCATTCATTATGATTTAATTATTCAAAGCCTTTACTTTAAAATTGTGTGGGAAGTAGGAGTTGATAATTTGAATGAGATAATTCCATTAGAACATTTATTGAATGTCCTCATGATTTTATGTTTCTTTGGTCTTTATAAAGTGGATAAAGTAGTTCATTTACAAGATTATGGATAAGGCGAATGTTCTCATGATATGAGCATAAATATACTTGAATTTAATCATGAGAGATTAGTAAAAAATATTCAAGATATGTAAAACATTATTTGGAATGTTTAATAATTATGAATTATGAATATTGAATAAATAAAAATTTAAGTTCTAGAATTTTAATGGTAAAAAGTTAAATACATGATTGGATTTTTTTTCATTGATATTTGAGAAATTAATTATTATTTTATTGGAATTTGAAATTTTTATTTAATATTGATAATTTTATTATGTTATTACATTGAAATTTGAATATTTGTAACACAGAGGACCTATTAAATTTAATGCTGAGGTTTTAGGCTTAAGGACAATCATGGTTTATGTGTGAGGGTATTTGATAGACCAAATTTACGTGCATATTTTTAATCTAAATCTGATGTTTTTTTATGCTTTTCAATGTTAAAACCCATGATTTTCAATCTTTTAGTAATTAATGGGTAAATTTGAAGTGGACTTGAAATGGATATAAAGGATTGAAAATATGATTTCTTGAATTGAAAGTGTTTATTTATAAATCTTATGAAATTTTTGTGTACTTTTGATGAAGAATTTTCAAACACTTTTGATGATTTTTTTTCCAAAAAAATAGCTAAGTCCCATAAAATCCTTCGAACCGGGCTAACCCACCACTTACCTAGACCACAAGGGGTAGCTGGCTAGACAAGCTCGGGAGGACCCACAAGAGCCCAAGTTACACATATGGTGATTCCTCGTAAGTGGTCATGGGTGGTTAGGCCCCGCAAGTGCACAGGTGGCCTGAAGGTAGAGTGAGCCACATTTGTCACAACCCATGTGTGGGTGCATGTGTCATCCAGGAGCCCACCACATAGTAGGCATACATGATGCTCCCATGCGAAACCTTATAAAGGCTTGGTGCCTGTCCCACCATTTTCAAGTGGGATGGGAGCTCCAATGTATACAGCCAAGGTACCCCACTGGAATACCCCTCTACCTCACTCTCATTCTCCCCCTCCCAATGTCACCAGATCCCATATGTCCCATGAAAACCATCGTACCACCTCGTCTCTGTCTCAGTCATCCACTACCACCCACTACCGCCTCGCTCCCGCATCCTTGGCCACTCCATCCTTGCACCTCTTAGCATACCACTATCATTCCACCCCTATCAGCAGGATGAGCCTCCTTTGGACACTGTGAAGATTGGAGGAGATGGGGGTGGCCATTTTCCACCACCATCATCGAAGGAGAGGGTGACTCGATCTCGCACCGCCATGGCACTGTCGCTTGGCATCACTGATCAGTCGTTGCCTTGTTGAGAAACCTATATTCCTCCATCACCACCCCCACACTTTTCTCATTCCACCACCAGGGACACCTCTGCTCAAGCCTCTACACCACCTTTGATCACTGGCACATCATTGAGCAACCACCCTCAAAAGGAGGAGCTCGGGCCTGTTGTGCTACATTGTCTTCTCCCCCTTATTCTTCTTCGTTTCTTTTTTTATTTTCCTTTATTTTATTTTAAATTTTAGTTTTATTTCATTTTTTTTAATTATAAATTAAATTTTCTTAAATAATAAATTAGAACATGCATTTTTTTATTTTCTCCACCATTTAATTTATTTTTTAATTATAATAATGATAATTATTATTAAAAATTATTATTATTATTATTTTCATTGTTATTAATATTATTATTATTATTATTATTATTATTATTATAAATATAATTTTAAAATTATTTTCCTTATTTTCTTATTTTTATTCTCCTTATTCAATTAAAATTATTTTCTTAATAATTATAATAATAATTTTTATTATTATTATTTTAATTATCTTTAAAAATTATATATATTTTATTTATTTTATTTTGTGTCTTTTTCTCTCTTTCTCATTCTCTATTTATCTCTCTTATCATCCTTCATTCTTCCATTTTTATTTCATTCATCCACCATTATTTATATGTTATTTTATTCTCTCTCTTTCTCTTCTCCTTCCATACACTCCACCATTATGATTTCTTACTCTTTGAAATGAGAGGCTGACTTCAAGGCTTGGCCTAGAGGGAATCAAGGTTTTCATGAATTTTCTTTAAATTTTAATTTTAAGTTTATAGATATAATTGAGGAGCATACATGGATGAGGTGAATTCCCCCAACGTGGTGATTTCCCCCAATGACATGCAACTCCATATATCACTATTATTTTATTTGAATCTTTTTTCCCTCTGTCTATAGGTTAATTATTCATATGATCAGATTTAAGGTAATTAATGGATGAAACATCATCGATGGATCTGGGTCCTGAAAGATGACACCTCTTAGACCAAGGAGTTTCATCAAACATGAATAAAGGAGGAGTAGGAATTAAGGGTGCATAGAAATTCAACGATATTCCATGATTTCTAAATAAAGAATAGTAATTCAAGCTTGAGATTTCTTACATGGATAATCAAACTAAAATCAAAAATACAAAAGAGAATAATGATTTAACCTTAAACCAAACCCCAAAACCAAGTGCTTTCTTTCCTTAACTAATTTTGTCTAGTTTTCATGTTAGTTTAAAATATAAATTCTTATATTTCATGTTATTAATCAAAAACCCCAAAATATTTTCATTATTTTCATTAAACAGTTAAAACAAAAAAAAAGACAACTTAAGTGATTTAGAAGAAGTGAATAAATATAAAGGCTCCTCAAGTGAAACGACCCTGGTTATCCACTATACTATATTAGAGAAAATATAATATATTTTTTGTGCCCCATAACAGGTGTGCGTCAAAACTAGTTCTTTATTATTTTTGTCTTTTCTTTTTTTCCTTTATTTTTTTCTTTATTTTTTCTTTTTTATTATTTTTTTATTATTATTTTATATTTTTTCTTTTTTTAATTTTTTTTTGTCTTTTTTTTCTTTTTTATTTTTTCTTTCTTTTTTTCTTTTTAATGTTTTTTATCTATTTTTGTCTTTATTATTTTTATTTTTTTTATTTATTTTTTTATTTTTATATTTTTTATTTATTTTATTGTTATTAATATTGGAGAAGAAATTAAATGGTGGATAAAATAAAAAAACGCATTTTCTAATTTATTACTTAAATAAATTGAAATTATAATTAAAAAATGAAATAAAACTAAAACATAAAAAAATAAAAGAAAATAAGAACAAACAAGAAGAAGAAGAAGGGGGAGAAGAGAGTGCAACGCAGTAGGCCTGAGCTCCTCCTTCTGATGGTGGTTTCTTGATGATCTGGGAAGAAGGCACGAGCCACCTTTTATAGGTCAGGGGAGATTCTCTCGACCTCTTCTATCTTCAAAGCTCACCCCCCCCCCCAGAATGGTGGGTCTTCATCCACTCGAAACCACACCCATGTGTCGTGGGTGTGACATACCGTGTGGACTCCTTCCATGTTGTGCATGTTATGTGACAACGTATGTGGTGGAAATCAAGGATGGTGCGGAGGTGTGATCAGAGGCGGCCCTGGTAGTGTGGAGGTGGCCTTGGCAGAACAGGAGGGCATCAATAGTGGAACAGAGGTACCTAGACAAGGTAGCAGCTGATTGGTGATGCTAAGTAGCAGCACGAGCTCAGGTATTCCTCCCATTTAGTGATGGTAGTGTGCAGTGGTGGCCCTCATCTCCTCTAGCCTTCATAGTGGTCAGAGGAGGCTTTTCCTAGTGATTGGGGTGTCATGAAATTTGTGGTCCATGTGGTGCGATGGTGGAGCAGTCGAGCACACATGAGCGAGGCGGCATTGGGTGGTGGTGATCAACCAAGGTGGAGAGGAAGTGGTGTAGCGGTTTTCATGGGTCGTGGGGAATCTGGTGACATAAAAGGGCACCAAATAGAGGCAGAGAGGTGTGGTAGTGGCGAACCATGGCAGATCATGGTGATGATGTAGTGATGCTCCCATCCCACATTGAAATGATGGTATGGGTGACAAGCCTTTATAAGGCTTGGATTGGGAGCACTATGCATTCCCTCTCAGGGTAGGGCTCTTAGATGACATATGCAAACACACATGGGTCATGAAAAAACTAGACCGCTCAGCCTTCAGGCCACTTATGCACCTGTGGGGCTTGACCACATGCAGACCACATACAGGGCTTCACCACCCATGCATCTTGGGATCATGTGGGCCCTTTCGGGCAGAAAAATATATATTTTAAATTTATTCCATGTATGTGACCTGAAAGTGAGTTTTTTAAGTCAACATTTCTAAAATTTTACAATATTTTTATATCTAAATTCAATAAAAAAATTATTCTAATGAGATAAATTGGATTATTTTATATAAATTTGAACTAGTTTTAATTTAAAACTAATTAAAAATACAATTTAACCTTATAAATAATCTAAACAAAATAATGTAGTATTCAATTAAAATTAAGTACTTTCACTATTCATTAAAAAATGAAACATCTCATAAAAATCCCAAAAAAATCACACTAAGATAATTTTGGTATTAAAATTTTATAAATTATTTTGTTTCATATAAATTTTCTAAAAGTATGAATATTTAATTTTGAATTAGTTTTCCAAAGAGTAACTAAACAATTTTATCTTTAAACCTAATTGCATTGCAAGTTATTGATGAAATTAAATTTATTATAAAAGAAATATATTGAAAAGTCATGTGGAATTACATTCTCCCCTCATAGAAAAATTTCATCCTCAATTGTTTTTGGATATTAACTTTTAAATAGATGGGGGTAATTCTTCTTCTAAATAACATCTTCATGCCACGTTTCTTCCTCCATTTTGTGATTTATCTAAAGTACTTTTACTAGATGGTATATCTGATTCCTAAATAAATTCTCTCAAGTATCAAGAATCTAAATGCGTTATTTAGTGTAATATAGATCAGGTTCCAATTCTATTTCAACAATGGTGAAAACTTACATTGGTTCTTGCATGTACTTTCTTAACAATGACATATGAAACACATCTGGAACTTTTGATATATTTGGAGGCATTTCCAAAATATAAGCAAAAAATCCATTTATTTCCAAATATATATATAATACGATGTACCTAGGGATCGTATTACCTTTTATTCCAAACCTAATAATACCTTTCCTATGAGATTGCTTCAAGAAAACTTGATATCTAACTTGGAATTTCAAATCTTTCCACTGATAATCGGCATGAATCTTTTTCCTAATTTTGGATAGTTTAATAAAAGATTCAATATCCTTAAACTATTATGTTGTATCATCAATAAGTGTTGGGACTACAGGTTTCCTTTCACCAAAATTATCCCAACAAGTTTGAGTATAATATCTCATTCCATATATTGCTTCATACTTTTCCATTTGAATACTTGAATGTAAACTACTGTTACTGGAAAACTCTGCCAATGGTAAATACTGACCCTACATACCATGAAAGACAAGTGATCATGACCTCAACATGTATTCCATTGTTTGAATACTCCTTTTGGACTATCCATAGGTTTAAGGATGATAGGTGATGCTCAAACAAAGCTCAATTTCATGAGACTTCCAATGTCACTTCCATAATTTTTATATGAAACGGTGATCTTGATCAGACATAATTGAAAGAGGTTCACCATGAAGTCTTAAAACATCATTAATATAAATCATTCTAATATGTTCAAGTGGTAAATCATCTCTTATGGCATAAAAATGTTTATTTTTTATTATGTGTTAATGATAAATCATATTGTATCATTATTTCTTGGAGTCTTTGGTAGTCCTGTGACAAAGTCCATTATAATTTCATCTCATTTCCACATAATAATTGGAAGAGGTTTAAGGATTCCTTCATGATGTTTTCTCAAGACATTCACTTTTTGATAGAAGAAACATCTATACACATAATCTAAAATTCCCCATTTTATGTTATCCCACTAGAAATTTTTTCTCAAATCCCAATACATCACTGTGCTACAAGGGTGTATAGTGAAATTTGATCTATGATTGTTATCCAATAGTACCATTTTTAGATCATGTATATATGTAACACATAATCTCTTTCCAAATTTCAGAATACCACCATCACAAAAAAAATTCTGTGAATTTCCCATCATTCACAACTTTAATTTTCTTCTAAATATTCTCATCATTAGATTTAAGAAAATTTTACATTTTCTAATAAATCTAGTTTTGTGATCATTTGAAAAATGATTGATTTTTAAAATTTATCATTGATTCCCATATCCATATTTACTTTATCAAAGAATATATGATCCCTATAAATATTCATTTGGGTTATAAATCCATGGTCTTTCCTACAGAATGCATCCTCGACCTTATTTTCTTTCCTTGGGTGGTTGTGTATTGAAAAAATTATATTCTATGAGTATCTTTATACATCATCTTTTCCTCATTTTGAGATATTTCAATGAAAATATGTATTTTAGGATTTTATGATTCATTTATATCTCACATCTCTTCCATAGATATAACATCTCTATATCTTCAAATAGAATAGTACATCCAGAAAATAAAGATCATGGGTTAGATAGTTCAATTTTTGAGTCTTCTCCCCTTGGCATCTTCTATGGAAGATTCCATTGATACTTGGGGAATTCATTTTCATAGTGCCCATATCTTTTTATTTGTAACACAAAATAGTAGTTCTCTCCTTCTTCCACTTTCATTTTTCTGTAACACTCAATGACTTTAAAAGAAGAAAATTATATTTTGATAGCGCATATGACATGAAAACCCAAGCGTATGAGGGAATATAACACCACTACCACAAAACTATGTTTCTGTAGTGCCACCCTTTAACAGCGCTAAAAATGCACTGATAAATTCACACCCTTTATCAGTGCTTTTTTTAGCACTGTTAAAGGGGCCCCCTTTATAAGTGCTTTTTTTAGTAATGCTGATAAAGGGGGGGGGGCTTTATCAGTTCTTTTCTTAGCACTGATAAAGTTTATATTTAAAAAATTATATTTCATAAAAATAATAAATTGATATATTAGTATATTTATATTTATATAAATAATATATATATTTTTTAAATATGTTTTAAATAAGTATAAATAAACATTTTCACATAGTATGTAAGATAAGTAGGGAAAGTGGCTTATAAAATATCTTACGAAATTATTAATTAATAATTTTCTAATTATAATCAACTAATAATCATTTAATAACAATTTTAAGAAACAAAAAATAAAAAAATTAAGAAAAGATCTCAAATAAGTTGAAAACATAACACAAACTCCAAATAGACAAAAATTTTGATCTAGGTGTTCGTTTGAGCTCTACAGCATATCAAATCAAAGCTTTAGACAAGCTCTATGCACTGTGACCCAAGGGAACCTTCTGTCACCTTTTTAGAGGCCCAAAAAATCCTAAAAGGCCTCCAAAACTGAGTTTTTAGTTCCAATACCCAAATGTTTTAACATTCGAAGGAATTGCAGCCTCGTTTCAGGGGGGTCTTTTTGACCCTTTTCACTAGGGACTAATTTTATTCCAAGGGGTTACATTTATATTGATATTATTTCTTTTAAATTTTATTTTATTTTCACAATGTAATGTTACTTATAATCAATTATATTACAATATATACATATTTTTTATATATTCACCCATAAAAATTTTATTTTCTAAATAAATAATTGATCATATTTATATATAATGTATATTTCTCATTATATAAGGATTATCTAAAAAAACTAATATGAATTTTATTTAAAATAAAAAAAATATTTATATACCTATATGAGGTGTGTGTGTGTGTATTTGCGTCTATCTGTATTGACAAACTGATATATATTATCTCTATATTCTAAACATATGTATATACATATTAATATGTAATATTTGTAAATATATATAAATATGTATAATTATACATAGAAATACACATATAATATGTGTGTGTGTTGTATATATGTATTTATTTATTTATAAACACACACAAAAAAGCATAGATTTAAATGTATTTAAAACTGTTCTTATAAATATATATTAATATACAAGTAAATATATAAATATATATATATTTTAATATAACTAAATATATTTATATATATTAAAATAACAATATATATATATTAATATAACTATATATATATTAATATAACTATATATATTAAATTAAATATATAGATATATATTAAAATATATATAAATTTTAATATATATATATATATATTAATTTATGAGTAAATATAACTATATATATCTCTACGAATAGATATATTAAAAATGAAGAGCAAAGCAATATGGTGGAGTGGTAAAGGCTGAGGCGCACAGGCAACAGGTCCTGAGTTCAAATCTTGGGTGAATCAGGTCACGCACGTGGGTGGGGAATAAGACATAGCATTGTTAAAGGGTTTGGGGGCGTTGTTAAAGGCTAGGGGGTGTTTGGGGCATGCGTGTTGTGGTGGGAGGCGGGGTGCTATTGAAGGGGGCTTCAAGCACTGTTGAAGCCCCTCCCAGAATTGAAAAAATGTATTTTTTTTTAAATGTTTTTTTAACTTTTATCAGTGATTTTAACAAGGTGATAATAAAAGGGGTCTTTTATCAGTGCTTTTCTGAGCGCTGATAAAAGGGACCCCCTATCTTCGCCTCTATTAACAGTGTTTTTTAGTGTTTTTAATTCCATTTTCTTGCGCTGATAAAGGCAACATTTGTAGTAGTTCACCCTGAGACATTATGATATAATTATTTCTAAGTAAATTTAGTTTATTTAATTACACACGTCACTGATTTTATCTTTTGATACATGCAACAATGAGTTTCTTTGATATCTTGGGTTACACAGAAGATAGAGTTTTACAAAATAATAATATATTAATAATATTATTATTGAATATAATTGTTATCAAAAATAATTTAAATTGGTGGCAATGAATAAGATCAAATAATTTATGAAAATAAATGTTTTATATATATTTATTAATTAATATATTGATTAATAATTAATTGAGAATCATT
The DNA here is from genome assembly GCA_963277665.1 of Viscum album. NCBI lineage: Eukaryota > Viridiplantae > Streptophyta > Magnoliopsida > Santalales > Viscaceae > Viscum > Viscum album. The sequence continues at coordinate 18,192,866 of OY728155.1, read as the reverse complement.
TAAAAGAAAAAATAAAGAAATATTATCTGAAAAACTGTACGATTTTAAAAGACGAATTAGTCATGCATTGCACAAATAATTTAAATTTAATTGTTAATAAGTTATGATAATTTATTCGAAAATTAACATATATCTTGAAAGTGGAATACCAAACTTATCTTATGGTTATTTTTTGGGTTTTTTCTAAGAAGTTTCATATTTTGATGAATAGTAAAAAATACTATATTTTAATTGAAAACTAAATTTTAATTTAAATAAATTATTTTCTTAAATTATATTTTTAATTTATTTTAGAGTAAAATTAGTTTAATGATATATCCATTAATCCAAGTTTTTACATTATAATCAGTTTCATACAAAATATTAAAATAAAAACACTTTCAAACTTTTGAACTACTACTCTTCAAAACTCATTGTCTCACCACGTTTATGGGATTAATATTAAATTATATTTTTTTTCAATTATATAGATTTAATTTAGAAAAATTAATTTCATATTTATATTCATCATAATTAAAATTTATAATAAGTTCAACTTATTTTTAAACGAAAATAATAAGTAAAAATAGTTAAAATTAATTAGTGCAGTTATGGTAAAAAGGTTTTATAAGGGGGTTCAACTAAGCATATAAAGGTTTAAATGACCTCCCAATTTAAAAACAATCCACTTTCTAGCCATATTTATAACCATATAACCTTAGTATAACTTTTTATGAGTTTTGGGGAATATTCATTATTAAATTTACTTATATAATATGTTAATAAAAGAAAAAGAAAAAACATATCTTTCATCCTTTTAATATCTATAATGATTTAGGATGGTGATAAAAAACATTGGTTCAGTTATAAATATTATTTTGAAATATAAATTAGTTGTTATCATAATAATTTATCCTTAATTTTTAGAGATGAATTAGTTCATTTAGATTATTAATAAATGCCAACATAATAATTTTTTAGATAATAATTACGTAAAAAAATGACACTTACAATATTAAAAAAAATTAAATTGAATGGGTTATTATGATACATTAATTTTTAAATTAATATATCATGTTACATAGATGTTAGATTAATTGATCCAGATTCCATAACTATATTGATTTTTTTAATTCAAATTAAATTAATAAAGGAAAAAATTAACAATGATGTTATTTTATAATAAATGATTTATTATTAAATGATTTAAAATTACTAAAATGAATAACTTCTACCAAGTAGATTCTAAATTTTCATTAATACCATATATATTCCATTAATGGACCAATTTTTCTTTTATAATTAATATATTAAACCATAAAAAATAAAAAATCTATTAGCATAGTTATGGTTAAAGCGGTGTTTTTTTGAAATACCTAAGCTTGTGTTAAAATTATTTTTCAAAACACATGTTACTTTTAATTTATAAATTTTATATCATATTTAGAATCATTGGTTCTATATTTTCTAATAATTATAACTTTAATTTATTTTTAATGAATAAATTACTTAGGTTAGAAAATTGGCTACCATAATGAAAAAAAATGATAAAATATGAAAACATAAGAGTTAAGGAATTAAATGTCTAAAAATGTATTTCTATTGTTTTTTGGAGGTGTATCTCAACCAAATCATCCATACCCTCCATTATTATTCTATATTTTGAGGCACATGAGGTAAGGGAGACCTCCCAATAGTGAATAATTTTGCATATTTACTATAATTTCAGTCATCCCCAAATATAAGGGGGCACTCACTCTCCCTACTTCATCACACCTCTCAAGCATTTTAGCTCCACCAAAACCTACCAAAAGCAATCCCTAATTTCCCTTACCGAATCCTAGAAAATTTATTTTTGATATAAATCTAACCAATCAAGGATTTAGTTCAAACCTAAAAAGAATACCATAAGAAGAGGTAACGTTCATTAATGAACATTTTGTAGGTTCTGGGTGTAGCGGAATCATGCGATGGGTGGTTCCTAACAATGATTTTTGTCTTGTTCAATGATCAATTTGAGATCTTCTTGATGATAAATGTCATGTTCAATAGAATTAAATCAAATAGGACAGAAAAGAGTAACCACACCAAAACTAGAGGGAGGATCATCACATATTATTTATAACTAATTTAATTAATTAAAAAATTACCTTTGTTGGAATTTTTTCTTTATTGATGAATCTACTGACAGATCTGTGGTGCACTATCGTTGCGTTATAGGAATGAAGTGGTTATTCTCTCTAGAGGTGATCCACACGTGTTCCATAAATATCCAAACATTGTCGTAGTAATTGTTGGGTGCTAGCATGGAATATTAATATGCTTATGTCGTCCGAATTTGATCACTTTGAGATAGAATTCCAAAGCATTCTCCTTGATCTGGTAAAGGAATATTACTCTTTTTTCTTTGGAGCATTTTTGGAGAATAGATCTCTCTAGGGATTGATATAATTATCCAATTTTGTTGTGCACAACCATGACAAATTAATTGGATTATTTGTAAAATAACCTAATTGGGTTTTTGTTAGGTCCACTAGGTCGAATACCCTAAGAGGTGGTGAATCAAGGTATGTTAGATTAAAAATTTCTCTTTTACAAATCTTGTTTCATTATTAGACAAAACTTAATTCTCTCTTCCTCTGATAGAAATATATGAACATATATGATATCATGCACATGACACAATGATTTTTAATTGGTTCACCCTCACTGGGATACGTCCAAGTAGCATACAAAGACGATGTGCCGATGTACAGAATTCACTATGGCTCACTTCCAATAATGAGTACAATGTTTGGGCTAGATCTTCTATACCCGGGCTCACTGTCTTTACAAGAATTAGGGTCTACTCACTACATTCCCAAGGGTCACTCCCTATGCCTCTTTTTTCTGACTCATTATCCGTGGAAAGGGTCATCTTCTTCCTCTTCCTTCATTCACTGCTCTTGGAAAGGAATCCACTCACAGTTTATGGATATGAAGGTCAAACACAGTTTGTGGACATGTAGGTCCCTTAATTTTCATGAATCCCTACATCCTTTACTATAGGTGGATGCTATGTTGAAGTCCAGTTTTCACCCATAGATGAAGTCCACCTTCCCTGGTACTTCTAGGTACCAAAAATACTTTCTCAAATTTATTTGAAGCTTTTGAAAGCTTCCTTGTGCAAATCGTGAACCACTTCCCTCTCTTGCATACTGAGTACCGGGTTTGGTATGCAGACCACCTACTTCGCGTACTGGTGCCTCTTCCGCGAACCTCCTATATCCATGGACTGCCTCCACATTTTCAATTCTGTACCGCTACCACATACTGATTCTGTGAACCTCCTTTGAAAAACCCCTCCTTTCCGCGAATAGTTCTTTGTTCGCAGACTGCCTTCGCAAACCGCTATCACGTACTGCACCTTCGTTCCGCCTCAGTGAACTTCCCCCTATCCGCAAACTATTCTCTATTTGTGGACCTTTTTCTCCTCTGCGTACCAGATCTCCCCCTCCATGTACCACTTTCGGAACTCTATCTTTCGCATACCATAGATTCCTCCTCCACGTACCGCGTCAACTCCTTCTATGTATCGGACTTCCTCTTCCACATACTAGACTTCCTTTGGGGGTTAAGAATCCCCGCGAACACCTTCAGCGCAAACCACTTTCGTACTTTGCCAAATTCCCGAAGAAAATATGTTTTCTAATAATTTTCAATCTCCATAGTAATCGATGGTATTAGCAATTCTTATAAAGGAAAAGATATCTGAAAAAATACGCTAATCCAAGATTTACCAAATCATTGATTCAGCCTTCACCACTTACCAATCCTTCTGCCACCGTGAACCTCAATCCACATATGAACTATTTTTTTCATGTCGTTTGCATACTACCTTTTTTTCTTACATGGTCGATCTCCTCCACTGTCAACACGCCATTTGCATACTGCACCGCTATCCGTCGTGAACCATTTTCGTGACTATTTCCAGTTTCGCGAACCTTTCTTGCCACTCTGTGTAGAATTCCCATAACATGGTACGTGGTCCATGAATTATGGTATGTGATCCTCATCATTTTCCAAATTTCTTCATTGTTCTTTATACCATTTACTCCTATGAATAAATCCTTACTTTTCCAACATCAAATTCCTGATTTTGAGGCCTAATATTTTGGAAAACACTGGGAAAATGCACCACCTTAAAAACTTGTCTTCGACAAACACCAACCACACTCATTTTCGGTCATCTCACTTTGTCAAAAAACACAACCACACCTAAAACATACCAAGAGGACACATTGAGGGATTTTTTTTCCATCAATATCCCCCTTTGTGTTTGTGGAAAACTCTTATCATAACAATGATACACATTTTGATACCACATTAAAACTCCTTACATCTTCAACCACCATTCGCTTTACATGATTAAGATAGTGATCAAGGATTTACCATTCCAACACCACACTTAAAAATTTATCACAATAATCGGCTATCGTGATATCTATTCTTTGATCAATATTTAATGCTCCCCCTAACTAGATTAAGCACAACTTCAACTCATCTTCAACTCCCCGTATCCCTCTGTTCCACTTAACAGCTTCTCCTCATGTCTTTTATCCCCCTAGAATAGTAACACTCTCTCCCCCTTTTCCAATGAACCCGAAAGAAATTTCAAGGTTTTCTGTAATAGGGTAATGAACACATATTATTACATTAGGAAAAAACACACCACATCTTAGGGAGAGGGTTACCCACATCCACACTTTATCATGTGTGGGTATTCGATTGGACACCCAGAGCCATTCGATGCCTTTAAAATGCTTCTTTGGGTAAGACCTTCATAAGAATATCTACAACTTGTTGTTTTGTAGGCACATATTCCAACTTCACAAGCCCTTTATCCACTTTCTCCTTGATAAAATGATATTTTATTTCAATGTGATTTGTCCTTGAGTGAAGAACTAGATTTTTTCTTAGATTTATAGCACATAAATTATCACAATGAATCTCGATCAGAGATTTCACTTCAATTACCATATCTTCAAGTTGTTGCTTCATCCACAATAGTTGTGTCAAAACTTGAGTAGCTGCAATGCATTCATCTTTTGTGGTGCTCAAGGAAATGAAATCTCTTTTCTTGCTCAACCAAGAAACACACAACCCACCAAGATATAAAGCACCTATGGATGTTGATTCCTTGTCATCCGCTGAACCAACCCAATCTGCATCTGTATATCCCAATAACTCTGGCTGAGATTTTTCATTATACATTAGGCCAAAATTAACTATTCCATTAATATACCGAATAATGTTTTTTTACTGAAATCATGTGGCTCTTCTTAGGATTTCTTTGATACCTTGATTCTTGACATGTGGAAAACACAATATCCGGCCATGTTGCTATCAGGTTCAACAGACTTCTAATGATTTGCCTATATTCGGTGGTATTAACTACCCTGCCTTCATCATCCTGGGGTGGTTTCATACAAGTAGAAACTGAAGTCGCCATCTCTTTGGAATTATCTATTCCAAGCCTTCTAAAAACCTCCTTGGCATACTTAGATTGAGAAATAAATGTTTCATTCCTTCCTTGTGTCACCTGTATGCCAAGGAAAACCATCATCTCACCAATCATCGACATTTCAAACTCTCTTTTCATGAATTAAGAAAACTTTACACATTGTGCTTCATCTGATCCACCAAAGATTATGTCATCAACATAGACCATCAACATCATCCTTTGACTATTTCCATTGTTGAAATATGAATTGAAATCAACTCCACCACGATGGAAACTGAGTTTCTTTAGAAACTGATCAAGCCTTGAATACCTTGCTCTTGGTGCTTTCTTTAAACCATATAAATCCTTATTCAAATGAAAAACTCTATTTTCATCTTCATGAATGAGAAAACCATCTAGTTTCTCAATGTATAATTCTTCATCCATAACTCCATTCAAAAATGATGAATTGACATCCATCTGGAAAACCTTAAACATTCTTTTCACTATTATGGCCAAGAATAATCCAATTGTATCTAGATTTTAAATGGGTGAAAATGTCTCATCAACATCTATACCCTCTATCGGGGAGTACCCTTTTCACACCAATCATTCTTTGTTTTGAATTACAACACCATATTCATTCATTTTGTTGAAAAATACCCACTTTTTTCCGATAACATTCTTGTATGCTAGTCTTGAAACAATTTCCCACGTTTAATTATTCTCAATTTGGTCAATCTCTTCATTCGTTACTTGAACCTAATTCTCTTCTCTAGATGCTTCATCAAAACTTTTAGGTTTCACTTGTGATAAGTACGATTCTTGTTGTAGAGACTTCATCCTTCTTGTCTGCACTGGTGTTATCTAATCACCAATTATGTTATACCTATCAATTTTATCTCTTTTTGTTCGTCTCTGGGAAGACACTAAATTATTCTCATCATCTAAGTATTCTTCTGAATCAACCTATAGAGCTGGAAAATATCCTAACCAGCTCATCTCTTCATCAATATCCTCCTAAGTCTGATCATGCATTTTCTGAAGATTCTGTTCATTATCTACTATAGTCTCATCATGAATTTCAACTATCTTTCCCAGCCACCTATTGAAGCATTTATATGCTTTAATTTTTATGAGTATCCCAATAATATCACTTCATCCCCACGGGATTCAATTTTCTTATATTTCTCCTTATTGAGAATGAAACATTTACTTCCGAATATTCGAAAGTACCTTAATGACAGCTTATTTCTATACTATAACTCATATGGAGTCTTCTTCTATTTTGGAAAGATAAAATATATATTTTAATTGTATACTATTGTCATCACTACTTCTTTATAGAATTTCTCTTGAATGCCTTTCTCAATGATCATTGTTCTGGCCATATTATTGAAAATCTGATTTCTCCTCTCAACTACTCCATTATGCTATTGAGTGTTACTACTGAAACTCTATGCCTTATCTGATGTTTCTCGAGATAATCTTCTACTTGGATAATTTTGAACTTTGTTCTATTATCTATTCAAATTTTCATGATTTTCTGACCAAGCATCTTTTCACATTCCCTTCGATATCATGTAATGTAACTGAACACTTCATATTTGTGGGAGATTATTGATACCCATGCCATTATTATATAGTCATCAATGAAGAGAAAATAATATATCCTCCCATCAATAGCCCTCAGTGAAATTTTCCCACACACATCAATATGCACCTGCTCAATAAATCTTGTTGACTTGTGCTCCTTTTTCTTTTATGTCTTCTGAATGACCTTCCCTTGCTGGTAGGCATCGCATGTACGAGTATGATCACATGATAATCTAGGGAGGTTTTGAGCTGCATCATATTTCACAATAACTTCCAAGTAACCTTATATTATATTTCCAAGATTCTTATTCCATAACTTGTTTTCTTCATCTATTGATATAAATCACATATCTTCTTATCCACTCACGAGGTATAGATTACCTTTCGTATGCTTTTCTTGCAATACAACAATACCATATTTTGCCTTGATGATACATAATTTCATGGAAAAATTTATTACATTCCATGAATCACACAATTGACTGACACTAAGCATGTTGTGGCTAATGTTGTACCTCTCGAACCCCTCGAGGTTTAATTTTCATGATCACAATCACCCTCTTATTTTACTAATCTTGTTTTAAGTGCTTGTGTTGATAGGCAAAAGATTGCCAAGGTCTTAGGCCAAGAAGAAGCCATCAAGTGGACTGAAATTCAGTCCACCGGCCAACCGGTGTGATAGCACCGGCCAGCCGGTGGACCTGGCAGAGGCATTGCCCACTGCCAGGCTCCACCGGTCAGCCGGTGGCTTGACCACCGGCCAGCCGGTGGCATCTAGGCAATAGTGATGGCTACTGCCTCACCACCAGCCAGCCGGTGGCTCTGGCACCGGTCAGCCGGTGCTGCCTGGGCAGAAGCCCTTCTCAACATCCAAGGCACCGGCCAGCCGGTGGCCCTACACCGGCCAGCCGGTAGCCCAGTCAAACTAGCCGTTGGCTTTTACCAGTCAACTCCCATTTGGCCTCCAACGGCTCCGAGGCCCTTTACAACGGCTTCGAAGACTCCCCAAGGGTTCCCTGCCTATAAATAAAGGCCAATCAAGCCCCGGACACCAACCGGATCATATACAAAGCAACCGTACACATTTTCCATCTTTGGCGTACCTCCGGCGGATTGCTCCAAGGGAACCCCAATAGCTCCAACGCAATTCCACATCCAAGGAGCTCCACCAAAGAAGCTTGGGAGAGCACGCTACATCAACTCCATCATACTTTGGCGCCCAAGTCTTCCTCAACATACGGGTTTTATTGTTTTATTCTTTTTGAGCTTTCAAATTGGGTTTGTGCCTACAAACCCCAACTCCTTTTCTCATCCCTCTTTCTTTTGGGTTTCACATCACCACTAAGGTGTGAAGAGGTTTCTTCAAGCCTTTCCTTTTTAAAAGGCTTGTGTCATAGGTGAGCTAGCCTTCACCTGTAAGAAGGCTAGTGGGTTCTTTCTTAACCATTAAAAGCAAGTGGGTTCTTGCTTAACCAATAAAAGCAAGCTGTAATAGGTTCTAGTGCTACCTCAAAGCCTAGTGGGTTTCTTGCTAAAACCATTGAAAAGCAAGCGGTAGAATCTCTCAACGGTTGAGTTGGGAGCGGAGACGTAGGCCGGGTTTTGGCCGAACTCCGTTAACAATTTCTTGTGTCTTGCCTCTTTATTTCCGCTGCATCTTTACTTTGATTTTTAATTTGTCAATGATTTTTTAAAAGGCAATTCACCCCCCCCCCCCCCTCTTGCCATCAGTCCCTTTTTCTCCGACCAACAATTGGTATCAGAGGGGTAATTTGAGTAATACCCTAACCGGTTTCAAATTAAAGATCCTTTTTGATGGCTTCTACTGCTTCAACCTCCTACGCCCCCGAAGGCTTTTCTTTGGATCGTGCTCCATTCTTTGATGGAACCGATTATTCTTTTTTGAAAACCAGCATGTCAACTTTTCTTAAAAGCAGTAGCTATCCTATTTTTAGAATTGTTATGCATGGTTTTACGCTCTCTTCTCCCGATGAGTCTAAATGGACCCCCGCCGACATTGCAAATTTCGAGCTTGATGGCAAAGCCATGAATGCTCTACATTGTGGGCTAGACCGAAATGTATTTAATTGTATTTCTTCTTGCACTACCTCTTATGATATTTGGAAATATTTAGAACTAACCTATGAAGGTACTAGCGAGGCTCCAAAGCAAGAATCCGATCAAAAGCAAGAACCCGACGAAAAGATCAAGCCCGTTTGCCCACCTCACAAGAAAAGGGCCAAGAAGGGAAAGAAGAAGGCTTCAAAGGCAACATGGAGTGATAGCTCCTCCTTCTCCTCCTCCTCCTCAAGCGACCAAGGTACAAAATGCCTAATGGCAAAACATGAGGTAGACTCTTCCTCCTCTTCCTCCTCTAGTTCTTCTAATTCATTTAATCATCTATCTTATGAAGAACTCTCACACGCTAGAGACCAACTAGAAAAAGGTTTTCATGCTTTATCGTCAAAATTTGTTGCTTTAAAAAAGTCTTTCAAAAAACTTTCCTCCGAAAAAGAACAACTTCTCAAAGAGAAGGAGGAACTCTCCCTAAAAATCCAAAATTTCCCAAATGTTTATTCTTTGGAATCAACCATCAAAGATCTAAGAGAATCATTAGCCAAGTTCACCCAAGGTGAACAAAAGTTGTCCAAACTCTTAGGATCTCAACGAGTATCTAGAACCACCAATGGACTTGGCTACACCAATATAGCTTCCTCCTCCCATGCACCCACTGTTTTTGTAAGGGGGAGCTCTAGTTATAAATTTTGTAATTATTGTAAAAAACCCGGGCACCTCATTTATGAGTGTAATTGCAAAAATGCCCGATATGGCCGCCCCAAAACTTTTTTCTTTAATGATGAATTTTTTAGTAGAAGACCCGCTACTAGACAAGTGTGGATTGAGAAATCCCTTTTAGCGAGTCTCTCCGGCCCAAAATTTATTTCGGTTTCAAACACCTCTCCCCGGTGATTTGTTGTTTTCATTTAGGGGGAGTTAGGTTCGTTTAAGACCTTTTGATTTCAATTTCAAATTTTCGATTCCAAATTTCAATTTCAACACTTGGTATCAAATTTTTTCAATTCAAAATTTTCTATTAAATTTTCATTTCAAAATTTTCTACTCTTGGTATCGAATTTTTATTTTCAATCTTTCAATTTCCAAAATTTCATTTGGTTTCAAATTTCAAATTTCAATTGGTTTTTGATTCAAAACTTTCAATTCAAACTGTTATTCAAATTTTCATTTCAATTTCAAAAATCTCAATTGATCTTCAAATCTCAAATCTTGTTTTTCAAATCTCTTTTCCCTCAATCAAGTTTTATGCCCCGTGCTATTTTGATAATCACAAAGGGGGAGAAATTATTGGTTGATTGGGGGAGAAATTATTGGTTGATTGGGGGAGAAATCTTTTAAAGCATGCTTTTCATTTCATTTTCTACATTGTTTGTTTTGGTGATTGTGATCATCAAAATAGGGGGAGATTGTTGTACCTCTCGAACCCCTCGAGGTTTAATTTTCATGATCACAATCACCCTCTTATTTTACTAATCTTGTTTTAAGTGCTTGTGTTGATAGGCAAAAGATTGCCAAGGTCTTAGGCCAAGAAGAAGCCATCAAGTGGACTGAAATTCAGTCCACTGGCCAACCGGTGTGATAGCACCGGCCAGCCGGTGGACCTGGCAGAGGCATTGCCCACTGCCAGGCTCCACCGTTCAGCCGGTGGCTTGACCACCGGCCAGCCGGTGGCATCCAGGCAATAGTGATGGCTACTGCCTCACCACCGGCCAGCCGGTGGCTCTGGCACCGGTCAGTCGGTGCTTCCTGGGCAGAAGCCCTTCTCAACATCCAAGGCACCGGCCAGCCGGTGGCCCTGCACCGGCCAGCCGGTAGCCCAGTCAAACTAGCCGTTGGCTTTGACCAGTCAACTCCCATTTGGCCTCCAACGGCTCCGAGGCCCTTTACAACGGCTCCGAAGACTCCCCAAGGGTTTCCTGCCTATAAATAAAGGCCAATCAAGCCCCGGACACCAACCGGATCATATACAAAGCCACCGTACACATTTTCCATCTTTGGCGTACCTCCGGAGGATTGCTCCAAGGGAACCCTAATAGCTCCAATGCAATTCCACATCCAAGGAGCTCCACCAAAGAAGCTTGGGAGAGCACGCTACATCAACTCCATTATACTTTGGCGCCCAAGTCTTCCTCAACATACGGGTTTTATTGTTTTATTCTTTTTGAGCTTTCAAATTGGGTTTGTGCCTACAAACCCCAACTCCTTTTCTCATCCCTCTTTCTTTTGGGTTTCACATCACCACTAAGGTGTGAAGAGGTTTCTTCAAGCCTTTCCTTTTTAAAAGGCTTGTGTCATAGGTGAGCTAGCCTTCACCTGTAAGAAGGCTAGTGGGTTCTTGCTTAACCATTAAAAGCAAGTGGGTTCTTGCTTAACCAATAAAAGCAAGCTGTAATAGGTTCTAGTGCTACCTCAAAGCCTAGTGGGTTTCTTGCTAAAACCATTGAAAAGCAAGCGGTAGAATCTCTCAACGGTTGAGTTGGGAGCGGAGACGTAGGCCAGGTTTTGGCCGAACTCCGTTAACAATTTCTTGTGTCTTGCCTCTTTATTTCCGCTGCATCTTTACTTTGATTTTTAATTTGTCAATCATTTTTTAAAAGGCAATTCACCCCCCCTCTTTCCATCACTCCCTTTTTCTCCGACCAATAGCTAAGTCCCTCAACAACTGAGACGTCTTCTCGTCTCCTTTTTTTCCTCCAAACTTTGATTTTTCTAAACCAATAATTTTCAGGCCCTCATCATTACCAAATATTACGATACCTTCTTTATCATACCTAATTCCAGTCACTAGATCCTTATTTCCCATCATATGGGAAGTGTATCCACTATCAATGATCCATATCCCAGTGTGATATGATTCCTTGAATGCAATTTCTGCAACCATCTCTTACTCTGAACTTTTCTTTTTGACCCAATTCTTTGACTTCATACCCGACATGGAAGGATAATCTTGTTCTTACATAGAATATGATGGAACAACTTCAACTTGTAGGGATGAAATTTGATTTTGAATTTCCATCTCTCTTGATGATACATTGTTCTGCTTCTTATGAAAAAATTTGGTCTGCCTCGGCACATTCCTCTGTGTTATTGATGTGCAATATCTTTCCATATTCTTGAGTCCTTTACACCTGAAACAATGACCATCAAATAATGACCTGGAATTCTGAGGTCTCTATGACCACCACTGTTGGTCTTGTTCCCTTTGGTACCTCTTTTCTATAGAACATACATTTTGAGAATTTCCCATCTTACCACAACAATAGAATCTTATGTGAGGTACCTTATTATGTGGAAATGATGCACCACTACTTGTGTGTTGGGTTCTCTGAATCTTTTTATTATGCTTCTTACCCAAATCAATCATTAATCTTGGAGTGGGCGCTTGTGGTCTAACTTGAACCATAATATATTTTTGTTTTAGATCAATCCCCATACCAGCCTTATTATTCATAATTAATTATTTCTCATGTTCTGATGGACCACTCTACTCAAATATCATCTTATATTTTTCTTGTATGATCTTTTTTCCTGATGTCAAACTGATAGTTGATAGTTTCTATTAATCTTCAATTGTTCATTGTATATTTAAAACTTCTTCTTCTAGTTATTCAATACGTTTGATTTGATCTTTTCCATTTTCAGTCAAACTATCAATTTCTATTTTCTTTTCTTCAATTTTGAGTCTGTACTCCACCACCTTTTCTGAGCATTCTGGCATTAAAGACCTCATCTCTTCAATTTCTACATTCAAATAATAATTCTCTTCTTTCTACTACTGCATAAAGATTTTGGCGTCATGAAAAACATTGTTATATTTGTATTGGCTCTCAGAATATTTATGTCTTCAAGTGAATGTTCTAATTCAGCATTAAAATCAACTGTTCATTTAAATTCTCTTTCTTCATTGTCACTTTCCTCCCTTGTTAATGAATTTCTGACAACTACCACCGAAGCATCTATTTTATGATCCTTTCAGTCGTCCATCTATTCTACCTCATATTGCTCTAAACTTTCATCCTCTTTTGAAAGAAAATTCTTCTTTTTGAAGAACTTTATCCTGGTACATCTCCTTCATTTCTCATTTGATAAATACTTCTTCTGGGTAATTTCATCATTTTCTTCATTTTCATAATCAAACTTCTTAGGAAACTTTTCCACAAAATTCCCTATCTTTCCGAATCGGAAGTAAGAAAATGGGATTTTACCTTTGAACTTTACTTTTCCATTTTGCAGATTGGAAGAGATAAATGAAATGACAACATCCATATTGTCCTCCTCAGGACTATCTTCAACAGAGATATTCTTCATGGCCTTGAATGAAACATCCTTAGACTTCCCCTTTTTCACTACATCATTATCATCATTTCTCATTTCATATGCTACAAGGGTACTATGTAGGTTATCTAGTTTTAGCTATTTCTGGTCTTTGTCTTCCAACACTGAAACTTTTGGATTGAACTGCAGTGGAAGTTTCCTCAAGATACATTTCACAATCATTATATCTTCAATAAATTATCCAAGACCCCTCATGTCTTCCACAATAATATTTATCCTATTGAATAATTCATCAATAGTCTCATTGGAATTAATTTTGAGATCCTCACACTTGTTCTGCAGAACCTACAGGTTTGCTTCTCGGACTTTTGTTTCACCCTCATAAATGTTCAAAAAAAAATTCCCACATTTCATTTTATGTTTTACAGGACATCACCTTCGTATAAATTTCATTTGATAGGGATCCCCCCTAAAGCATTGATACCTTTATCATCAGTATCCAATTCCCTTCATTCAGAATTCGATAAAGCACCCCTATTAATTTCAACTGATATTCTATGCATAGCTATTGTGAATACATCCATCCCTACTGATCGAAAGTAGTGATGCATTCGATTCTTCCATAGTTGAAAATTATTTTCTTCAAAGATCATAATTCCTTTATGATTGACCACCTCCATTTATTCTTCTTGAGAGAGAACCACTAACTTTCACCCTTTACTTTGATACCAATTGTTAGGTCCACTAGGTCAAATACCTAAGAGGGGTGAATTAGAGTATGATAGATTAAAACTTTCTCCCATCATGATCTTGTTTATTTGTTAGAAAAAACTTAATTCTCTCTTCCACCCATAGTAATATATGAATAGATATGAAATCATGCATAGGAAACAACAATTTTTACTTGGTTCACCCTCATTGGGCTACGTCCAAGGAGAATAAAATGGAAATGTGATGTTGTACTGAATTCACTAAGGCTCACTGCCAATAATGAGTACAATGTTTAGGATAGATATTATATACCTCCGCTCACTTCCTTTACAATATTTATGGTACCTACACTGCAATCCCAAGGGTCACTCCCTATGACTCTTTCTTTGACTCAATTTTAGTGGAAATGGTCACCATCTTCCTCTTCCTTCGCTCACTTATCTTGAAAATGAATCCACTCACACTTTACGGATGTGTAGGTCAAACACATTTTATGGACATGTAGGTCCCTTCATTTTCATGAATCCCTAAATCCTTAACTATAGGTTGATGCTATGTTCAAGTCATGTCTTCACCTACAGATGAAGTCCACCTTCCCTGGTACTACTAGGTACTGGAAAATACTTTCGTAAACTGATTTGATGATTTTTCAAGCTTCCTTGTGCAAATCAAGAAATGATTTCCTCTCTCGCGTACTGTGTAATAGGTTTGGTATGCGGACCACCTACTCTGTATACTGGTGCCTCTTCTGCGAACCTTCTCTATTCGCATACTACCTCTTCCTTTGTTATTGTGTACCGCTACCACATACCGATTCCGTGAAACTTCTTTGCGAAACATTTTTGTGAAACCCCTCATATCCACAAATTGTTCTCTATTCGCAGATTGTCTTCGCAAACTTCTATAGCATACCGGTCCTTCGTTCCACCTCATTGAAATTCCCCCTGTCCGTGAACTGTTCTCCATTCGAGGACCGTCTTCGCCTCAGTGTACCAGAGCTCCCCCTCCACATACCACTTGGAGAACTCTATCTTTTTTGTATAGGAGATTACTCCTCCGCGTGATAAGTCAACTCCTTCCACATACCGGACTTCCACCTTCACGTACCAGATTTCCTTTGAAGGTTAAAGAATCTATGAAAATACCTTCAGTGTGAACCTCTTTTGGACTTTGCTGAATTCCCGGACAAAAATATGTTTTCTAATGATGTTCAATCTCTACAGTAATAGCTGGGATTATAAATTTTTATATAGGTAAGGATATCTGAAAATCCATTAATCCAAGATTTTCCAAATCTTTGATCAGCCTCCACCGCTTACGGATCCTTCTTCCGCCACGAACTACAAGCCACCCACGAACCGTTTTTTCATGGAGTTCATGTACTACCTTTGTTCCTTACATGGTAGATCTCCTCCACCAACAACATTCCATCCGCGTACCACACCTCCATCTGCCGTGAACTGTTGTCATGACTATTTCCATTTTCACGAACCGTTCCTGCCACTTAGTGTACCGTTCCCTAAATATGGTACGCGGTCCATGAATTATGGTATGTGATTCTAATCCTTTTCCAAATTGCTTCATCATTCTTCATACCATTTAATCCTATGAAGAAATCCTTCTTTTTCTAAAATCAAATTCCTGATTTTGAGGCTCAAAAATTTGGAAAACACTGTGAAACAGCACCACCTTAAAAACATTTCATCGTCAAACACCAACCATACTCATTTGCGGTCATATGGCTTTGTCAAAAAACACAACCACACTAAAAACATACCCAGAGAACACCTTAAGGGGTTTTTTCCAAACAATTTATATATTGCTAGGTTTAAAATAAAATAATTTCACATGTTCCCTATTATTTATTTAATCCCTCTAGAACCCCATGTTAAATAATAATAATATTCTTATTATTATTTCTCGACATGTGCTTAACTTGTGAATTATAATTAAATATTATTTAATAAAATAATATTCAATAATTTTTATATTCTCACCGAACTTAAAATCTTAATCTGTTATTACTCAATAATATTTATTAGACCTTGAACAATTTCTATTTATTTATTTAATAAATATCACTATATCATTCTTCAATAAATAAATAAATATTACATTCACTTAAATAGAAAATAAATATTTATTAAATATTCGTCTCACATTATATTCTCTCGAATAAATGGTGATGGAATATATGTGATCAAGAATACATCAATAATTATGGAACCATGTGTTGGAATAATATTTATTCAACTTGTTAAATAATAAATAATAATATATTATTTAAATCGGATTCTGGATACACATAGTGGGTGACCCTCTGGGCATCGTTCTCAGTAGCATTAGGCTATGAAACCTAATGTCCAAGGTTTTCATCTAGAAACATGCCAAGGCACTCATAGAAAAATAATTTAATGTTGTAATGACATAATACCTCATGTGGACACTTACTGTGTAATATAATCCCTTAATTATAATATCTCAAATCAAGTTGGTTGCATGTTAGTATCATTAACATATGTGCTCGATGTCTCTTTCTTTAATTTCCTAGAAATATAACTTTCCCATAGAACACCATGGTCATGGATTTATTTAGGATATATAATTTCCATTAAAGGTCTTAATGTATTAACATACATTAAAGAACATAAGGGATAAATCCTTTCTCTCATTATTCATTAATGTAATATTACACATGATGCACCCAATGTATCCTACCTCACCATGAACATATATCATCGTGGTTTTCATAAATACATAAAATTATGTGACTCATAATACTCACTAATAATAATCTTAAAGTATAAGGACCAATATACACATTTAAAGATAGGAACATCCAATGACACGTATAAATGTAGATTTCCTACCAGTGGGTCTCGTTCTCATAATATCCTACTGGATATTACCAAGGGAGTACACCATGTGAAGGTTCCCCAAAGTCCTATGAGTCTTTACCCCAGATATAATATATCATCTGTGTCCCTAAAATGATATCATCCAACTATAGAACATATATTTAAATAGTGTCATAGCACTTCCAGGTTCTCATTATAGTAGAGAATTGCTATGAACATTTAGTGTAACAGCTACTCTTGGGACATTATCGCATAAAATTTTATTCATAAGAATAATAATTATGTGATAATAAGTTTATTAATCTTCAAAACAATGAATATATTTTATCCTAAATGACACATTAGTTGGTTCTAGGGCACCAACTCCAACATGTTTTTGTTTTATTTTTTTAAACCCCATAATTTATTTTTATATAATTATTATAGAATAAACTCATTATATTACATATTATTATTTATTTTGATAATATTTTTATTACCTAAAAACTCGAAATTATATAAAATGAGTTATGAAATCATCTTTTGTGTGTATGACAGACTATCTCTACACAAACCGATGTTGTTCATTTTTCCAAGACATCATTCAAGGTTGGTAATAATGATGAAGTTAATGTTTATATATGATATTTAGTATATTTAAGATATTATTATGATTCTCAAATTTTTATATCACACATACCTTCATTATTTCAATTTTGTGGGGATATAAAAATGTCGGTCGCGTGTACGGCGGACTACCACCTCACGAAGCGATGTGATTCATTTACACTTTACATAGAATGTATTAATTATTGGCTTGAAAAACATATGTGATATATATGACATAAAAATTAAAATATAATGTTAATTTATATATATATATATCATTTAATTTTAGTTATTTCAATACAAAAACAAAATTGAAACAGTGTTCATGTGTAGATAAGACTTGTTGTCTCCATGAATAATGTATTTCATTTCCTATCACTAAATTTTATGGGTTATTATAAATAAAAATATACAGAATATATATTATATTTGTATCATGGTCTGTGTTTTGGAGATGATTCAATCATGGTCAAAGTAAGCTGACGAAAAAAATAAGTCAAAACATATATAAAAAACAAAACGGTTATTACTCAAAACATAAAGTTAACATTGATTTGTTAATAAAAGGGTAATAAAAGGTCATAGGAAAATAATATATGGTATTTTATATATAAATATGGTTCATTAAAAGATTTATAATAAATTTATATTTATTATACTGGAGAATAAATCATGATCAACCAAAAGGAAGCATGAGGTAACGGTTTTTATCATCTCAATTTTATTTCTATGAAATGTATGCCATATTCACCACTTATTTTGTTATGTGATTGTATAATTCTCATTATTGTATTTTATTATTATAATACATAAATTTATGGGGATTTAAATATACATTTTATGATCATCCTTTTATTGGTCTTATAATTTCAAAGCTACTAAATTATTAATCGATTTTTGCCTCAAGTTTCCTTATTTGAGATGTAAGATATGTTATATGAATATCTTATTTTAGGAGGTGTTTATTCATCCCATTTGAAATTTTATATCTTGATTTACCTTATTTTCAATATATTCTATGTTTCATTTAATGATATTATTCATAGGTATTACATTTGAATTTTAAAAAGTGGTAAGAGTGTTTTGTTTCAATCTCATCATTTATCAGTATTGTGTATGATTAAGTATTTCATTTTGATGTCTTATAATTATCATGAAGTATATTTTCTTATGGTTATTCATGATATTTTCATGTGGTTGTACTCTTTTACACACTTTGGTATTTCAAATTTTTTGGAAAGTGTTATTAAGAAAAAACAACTTCATTAAGAAATCTATTTTCTTTCAAAAACGTGTTTTCTAAAAAAATCAAAAGTGATTTTAACATTTTCAAAATTATTTATTAAAGTAATTTTACCAAATTTTTATTTATTTTTAACCAAAGGATTCTTCTTGCCATTTCCTGATCAAGGAACTTTTCAAATATTTTTATAGTGTAGGAGGAATTTTTATTTAACAAGTATAGTATTTGTAGATTTGCCAAAAATCATGAACATCATTTCATTGATGATTCCTTTGTAATTTTACATGATTTTTTTTTAAATTATTTTTTCCCTAATATTCTTTAAATTAATTTTTTCTTAAGTTTTTTTCAAAGGAAATTATTTTTAAAAATTTTAATTTTATACAAAAAATTATTTTCGAATTGAAAATTATATTTTCCTCAAAAAAAATATAATGGTATTTTAATAGTATTTATATTCATAGATGACAACAACCCTTTTTTTTTACTTATCATTCACTTGGTACATTTTTTACTGATACCATCCTCATTATTTATCTTGATGGATTAATATTTTTTCAAAGAGATTGACATAAAACTCATTTCTTTTCAATGGGTTATCCTTGTTTCAAAGGGATTGTTATGGAACCCATTTATTTTCCATGGGTTAATCTTGTTTCAAATATATTAACATGAAACTAATTTCTTTAACATGGATAAATCAAGTTATAAAATTAATAATGATTTTGTTTATGTATAAATATTTACTTTATTATTTTTGTAGTTCTTAGACATTATATGAACATGGCGTGGCACATATTGCACTGGGTAAGCCCATTATAGCTTAATCATGGCGTGGTCCAAATAGCACTGGGTAAGACCATTACATCTTAATAATAGGGTGGCCCAAATAGCTCTAGGTAAGTCCATTATATCATAAATATGTGGTGGCCCAAATAAAGATGTGTGATCTCATTATAGCTTATATGATGGTTGCACCTAGATTTCTATGTAATTCATTGATTAATGATTACATTGGAAGTTGGTCGTATAGTTATTCTAATCAAAATGGTTTTGAAATCCTTTTATTAAAATTATTCTCCTAGATATCAAGAAGGGTTTTAATTTATTATTATGATTTTATAATGTTTCATATGGTCAATATTGATATCACATGGATCACGATTGTTGATAATAATGAGTTTTATTTTCCCATGTTTTCATATTTGATGACCCTAGTATTGATGGGTATAAGTAATTATGTAATCCTATAATGCACTCTAATTATGTTATCATACCATTAGGAACTTCTTAAGATCATTGATGACATTTAATTTTTTATTCTTATGTTTAACCTTACTGGTAATTTGAGCTAAGACTTCTTATGTTTCCTTTTACCTTAGTTTTTAAGGAATGAGTTTTGAAAAATATCACTTGAAGGGATTTATATGGATAATGATGATGAATTAATGTAATATAAGAAAATATGACTTATCTAAGAGAAATTATCATTTAAATATATGGTTATTTATTATATAAGAGTTTATCATAATTCTATAAAAATATTAACCTAAAAGGTCCAAGATAATTTTAGTGATCCTATTTTTACTTTTGAAGTTATAAAGGTTGGATGGGGAAAAATTGGGTCACAATTATCTATATCATATATGGAAATATAAATCTTAGTATTTCATCAAAGGTTCCAGCAGTGTGGGCCATTGGCTATTATAGTTGGTATCATATATCATTTTAGATAACTTTGGATATTATGATGTTTCCATATGAGGCTATCTTATGATTTATGGATACCTTCGTAGGTCTAGAGTATTAAGGATGATCAAAAGTTTAAAGTCTTAGATATTCCATTGAGGTTTTAAGTGATGAGGTCTTAAATTGATTAATGACATTTTGGGAGAAATATTTTTTGGGGTTGGGTATTTGTAACCCCTAGGATCAACATGAAGAGTTGTTTACTGATGATTTATTTTTCATGTTATAAAATGGGACATCTCATATGATGGGTGAAAAGTATCACATCTAGAAAGGTGTTGGGGCTTAATCCCATGACCAAAGGATTATAAGGTTTCCGCACCAACCACTAGCCTACATGATGTCATGGTTATCATGAAATTTTTTTAGGTAAAGATTAAGTTTATTTTGGAAATATATGTGTTTTTATTTGAGTAATAACTATTGAATTATCTTTAAGGAATTTATAATCAAGTAATTTTTATATTTGGGTTTTAAAATTATTCAAGAATAGTATGATAAATTTTAGGATAAATTATTTATGGAATGATTTAGTTTGAACTTTGGGTATTAATGTTGAAATTTGATGATTAATTTATGAAGGGTGTTTTTTGAAATTATCCTACTATATGTCAACCATTTGGTTTTGGTTAAATTATAAATACAATAGGATCATATTTTTATGCTTTGGGGATTATGTGGTCATCTGAGATTTTATTTTAGTGCATCATGAATGAAAAATATTATCCAAATACACATATTCTTTAGAAAAGGTGAGATTGTGTTAGAAATTAAATAAAGGTTAAAATTATACTAATAATGTAAGTATATTTATATATTATCTTAGTCTAGATATTAAGATAATTCCTCAACAATATGAAAAGGATCTTGAAAAAAAAATTTATCCTATTACCACCATCTCTGATGATATCAATGACCTTTTTCCCACCTCTTTGGTTTATGGTTTTGTAATTGTTAACTTTATCTTAATTTTTCACCTTATAGTGGTCAATGATCTCTAACACTCTGTATCCTTATTTGGGATTTACACTTTTCCTCCATGTCTATATATTTACTTACTACCAATTTTCCACTACATAGAAACTGAGTTATATGTTATTTCATTTGACCTTTGTACTTATATTTCTCTCTTATTAAGAGGACATTTTATTAACCCTATTACAACATGGGTTTTAAATGAAGGTATTTTAAAATTTAAAATGATTGATTGCCATGATAAAGTTCAAATTGCAAGGATTTAATTTATTAAAAGGTGATGTAACACCCCAAAAATTTTAAAGAATAAAATTATGTTTGATAGGGTGAATGAAAATAAACACCAATTGTAGAAGAGAATATAACACCTTGACACTTTAAAATATATTTATTTTTAAATAAATTCAATAGATTCCATTATACACAACACAAATTTTAGCTTTTGTTACACACTAAAATGAGTTTTTTGATATCTTTTATTACATGCAAGACTGAGTTTTACCAAACAATAATATACTATTAATATTATTATTTAATATAATAGTTATAACCTAGATATTAAATTTGAGGGAATGAATAGGATAAAATAATTTATTCCATCCATATAAATCAAATTTTATATTAAAGAGTCAAACAATACAACAAGACAAACTAGGGGGTAATAGTAATGCAAACCAAGGGCATCCCCTCTATATTTTACACACATTTATTAATTAATCTATTAATTTGTAAAAAATGATAATTATTTAAAAGAAAAAACAATTATTTTCTTAAACGAATATTTTTCTAAAAGATGGATCTTTCATGCTTTACATACATAATTTAAATTAAAATTTTAACACTTTTAGAAACTTAATTTTAAAAAATATTAATATTTTCTGAAACTACAATACCAAAATTATCCTAGGGTTATTTTTTAGGATTTTTTGAAATGTTTCATTTTTTTATGAATAGTGAAAAATATAGAATTTTAATTAAAACTACATTTTTTTAATAATTTATATTATTAAATTATATTTTAAATTGGTTTAAAAGTAAAATTAGTCAAATTATACATCAATTAATCTAATTTTGGTTATTTGAATTAATTTAATACTAAAGTTTAATATAAAAAACATTTCATTATTTTGAACTTTTCCTTTTTAAAAACTTGTTGTCTCGCCATGTCTGTGAGATTAATATTAAATTACATTGATCCACTTCTGTGAAATTAATTTTGAAAAATGGATTCCATACTTTGGGGAAGAATAATTTATAATTTCAAATATGATAAACTTAATTTTTTCCCAAAATAATTAGTATAAAATGTTACAATTAATTCTCACAATTAAGTTGAAAATGGTTTTATTAAGGATTAAACTAATAATATAAGAGTTAAAATGACCTAAAAATAGGTAAAATATCCATTGGATGCCCATATATAGATCCATATTACATTTTTAACTTTTTTTATGAGTTTTTGGGACATTTTTTCTTGAATGTGACCTATATAATAAGTTAAGTAAAGAGAAAGAAAAACAAATAGTTCTCCCTTTTAATATCTATAATGATTTGGGATAGTGAAAAACCAACATTGATTCGGTTATACATATTATTTTTAAATATAAATGAGTTTTTTTATCATAATAATTTATCTATAATTTTTATAGATGAATTAGTTACTTTATATTATTATGAAATGCCAATGTTATAATTATTTAGTTAATAATTGAATAAAATAAATGATACTAATAATATTAAATGTAACATATATTAAATGAATTATTATGTTAAATTAATTTTTTATATTAAAATATCATGATACAAATAATTTAAATTAATATATTCAAATTCCATCATTGTATTTATATATTTTAATTCAAATTAAATGAATAATGTTAAAATTGACAATAATGTTATTTTATAATAAATTATGTTTTATTAAATGATTTAAAATTAAAAAAAACTCAAATATTCTTAAAATAGAGTTATAAATGTTAATAAATATAGATATGGTCCTTTAATAGACCAATTTTTCTTTTATAATTAATATATTAAACCCTAAATAGTAAATATTATGTTTGCACAAATAAGGATAAAGTGGTGTCATTGTGTGTTACATGGACTTCTGTTAAAATTAATTTTTAACACATATAGGATTTTAATTTTATGAATTATAGATCATATTTATAATAAGTGGGTTCAAATTTTATAATACTTCTCACTTTTATTTAGTTATAAAGGATAAATTTCTTAGGTTAGAAAACTTGTTACCACAATGAGAGGAAAAATTGATAAAATATAGAAACATAGGAGTCAAGAAACAAATTGTTTAAAAAATGTATTGATTTTGTGTTTTGGATGTGTTTTTAGACCAAATTATCTATCCACGCTGTTATTATTCAATTTTAGAGGCACAGAGGTAATTGAGACCTCCTAATATTGAATACTTTGGAGTATTTACATGAATTTCACTCCTCCTCAACTACAAAGTGGCACTCACTCTCCCCACTTATTCACACATATCGAGATTTTTGGATTATCCAAAACTAACAAAATTAACTTAAAATTTTCCTCCCCTCATCCTATAAGAATTAGTTTGGACATAAATCAATCCAAGAGAGGGTTTTTGAAAATCTATGGAGAATACCTGAAGAAGAGGTAACGTTCATGAATGAACATTTTTTTATTTCTCCTCAACCCCCTTAAATTATTTTTATATCATGATTATATAGTAAAATAATTATTAGAAATACAATTATATATTTTATTTAAGTTTACTTTATATAGCCACACACACTTCCCTTAAATGCAATACAAAATCATCATTCATCTGTAAGGTGGCACGTTGCCTCATGAACCAATGTTGTCTCTTTTCCAGTACAACATTTCAAGGTTGGAAATAATGATGAACATACTATTTATATATTAAATTTATGATATTTACAATGTTATTATTCTTATTTAATTGTTATATCATTCATACCTTGATACTTTCCATTTTTTGGGAATATTATAATGTCATTCATGTGTAAGGCGGACTACCGCCTCATGAAGTGATTTGATGCATTCACACTAAATATAGAATATATTAAGGATGTTTTTAATAAATATATGTGATATATATGACATAAAAATTATACTGGAATGATAATATATATATATATATATATATATATATATATTTATCATTTACTTCGCCTTCTTTCAAAGTGACAAGAAAATTAAAATAATATTCATTCGAATGTACGGCTTGTCGTCTCCATGAATGGTATGGTTCATTTAGTATCAATAAATTTTTTGTGTAATTATAAATACATATATACTGAATATATATTATATTTATATCATTTTTATAGTTATAATATGATTAAATAAATATCAAAGTAATCAGACAAAAAATACAAGTCAAACATATATAAAAAACAAAGTTGTTATTACCTGAGAGGTAACTTTAACATGGAATTATTAATAAGTTGGTAATAAAAGGCCATAAGAAAATAATATATTGTTTGATATATATTATAATGGTTATTTAATATATTTTCAATAAACTTATATTTATTATACAAGATTCCAAAGCCCAATAATTAAAACTAAAGAGTGAGGTAAGGTTTTTTCTCATCTCACTTTTATTTCTGTGATATGTATACCATATTCAGCACTTATTTTATTATGTGGTGTATATAATAAAAGTATTTTATATTATAATTATTATCCTTAAATTTAAGTGGATTTACATATCAATTTAATGATCTCTATTTCATGTGGTTTATGATTTCATTGTTTCCAAATCATTAAGGTATTTTTGTCTCAATTTTCTTTCTTTGCGACGTATATTTTATTATACACCTATCTTCTTTTATGAGGTGTATATTATTCCCCTTTGACATGTTATATCATGAATATACTTATTATAATAATATTATATGTTTTATTTAATTATATTCTTTTTGGTTATTATTATTCAAGTTACATAAGTGGTAATAGTCTTTTATTACAATCTCATAATTTATCGAGATTATGTATGATTAAGTATCCGATGTTGAAATATTATAATTATCATGAAATATTTTCTCCTCTTTTTATTCATGATATTTTTAAGAAATTATACCATTTTTAAACTCTTTGGTAATTATAATGTTCTAGAATTTTTTTATGAAAAACTAACTTCATTCAAAAATTCATTCCCTTCCAAGACCATATTTTTTAAAAAAAACACTACTGGAAAAATGGCATATAACCATGGTCTAAAACCGTGGGTATAGCCCCCAAAACCGTGAGTATAGGCTATACCCACGGTTTTTGGAACTGTGGGATGGAATGGCGTCGGTATAGGTCCTCAGCCTATACCCATGGTTTTCCAAAACCGTGGGTATAGGTGTTCTGCCACCGTTTCAACAAAACATACCCAATTGCCACGGTGTCAAAGGATTTTACCCATAGTTTGAAAACCATGGGTATAGATCCTAAAATAATACAGGCAGCATGTTTCGATCCCGCAACCTCTACACTGTAAACACCGCGTCTAACCACTACCCTAACATCACCTATGTGTATATATATTTATATTTAGTTAAATATAGTTATATAAACCGTGGGTATAGAGGGAAGAACCGTGGGTATAGGACTCCCACCAAAAAAAATTCCTTCCCACAGAAAAAAAATTTCCCGCGCACACACGGGAAACCTATACCCACGGTTTTTCATAACCATGGGTATATGTATTTTATCCCAGACCTATCCCCACAGTTTTGGGGAAAACCATGGGGATAGGTACCCCTATACCCACGGTTTTGGAAAACCATGGGTATAGGTTACTTTTCAAGACCTATCCCCACAGTTTTGGAAAACCGTGGGGGTAGATCCCCCTATACCCATAGTTTTGGAAAACCGTGGGTATAGGTCTTGAAAATTTACTTATGCCCACGGTTTTCAAAAACCGTGAGTATATGGGTACCTATCCCCATAGTTTTCCCCAAAACTGTGGGCATATGTCCATTTTCTAGTAGTGAATGTTTTTAAAAGTTTTTTTAGCTTTTCAAAATGATTTATTAAATAAATGTTTACCAATATTTCCTATTTAAAAAAATTAAAAGGAATATTATTTTCATTATCTGGTCAGGTACTTTTATAAACTTTTTATAATGCAAAAGGAATGTTCCTTAAATGTGGATGGAATATACAGATTTACCAACCAAGTTTGTTTTCATTTATTTGAATATTCCATTGAAATATTAGAATTTAATTTTAATAGAATCTTATTTCCTAATATTTTAATTTTTTTATTTTTTTTCAAATAAAATTATTCTTAAAATGTTATATGTTTTAAATAAATTATTTTTAAAATAAAAAGGATATTTTCATCAAGAATGTTTATAGTTATCATTTAATGGTATTTCCATTTATCAACATCCACAACCATTATTGTTACTTTTCCTCCACTGGGGATATTTTGTAATCATAACATCTTCATTATTTAACTATATGGATTAATGTTTTTCAAATAGATTAATATAGAACCCATTTATTTTCCATAGGTTCACCATGTTTCAAATATATTGTTATGAAACCCATTTATATTCCACATTTTAATTATGTTTCAAAGAGATTAACATGAAACCCATTTCTTTTCCATGGGTAAATTATATTATAAAATTAATAATTATTGTTTCTAGGAGTTTATGATAAAATATGTCCTTTATTCATGTAGTAATTCATGGAAATTATATAAACATGGGGTGACCCAGAGAGCATCGGGTATACCCATTATAGATTAAAAATGGGGTGGCCCAGATAGAATTAAGTAATCTAATTACATCTTAAATATGTGGTGGCTTATATAGAATTGGGTAAGTACATTGATTCTTAAATATGGGGTGGCCTATATATCATGGGGTGATCCCATTATAGATTTTAGGATGGGTGAACCCATATGGATCTCAAATGCTTTGGTTAGTGATTATATTAGAAGTTTGTTGTATGGTTATTCAAATTAAAAAGTTTTTGAATTTTTTTTTGAATATGATTCTACACGTTAAAAAAATGGTTTTAATTTCATGTTATGATTTTAGAATGTTTCTTATAATCAAGATTGATATCACATGTCTCGTGATTTTTTATTTTAATGACTTTTTCCTTTTCCATGTTTTTATATTTTATGATCTTGGTATTTATGGGTATGATTTCTTTTATGATTCACTCATGCACTCTGATTATATTGTCCTACCCTTATGAACTTCTTATTCTCATTTATAACATTCCATTTTTAATGGTTATTTTTTCCCTTAATGATAATTTGATCTCATACTTCCTATGTTTACTTCTCCCTCTATTTATTAATAATAAGTTAGAATGAATTTTTTCTATAATGGATTCCATATGGATGATGATGGATACTTAATATGAAATAAAAAAAAGCTAGGTTATTTACAGGAATTTTAATTTAAAGATATTATTATTATTTATGTAATAGTTTTTTGTAATTATATAACACACTAAAACTAAAATTTCTTTGGGAATATAAGTGATCATATTTTTCATTTTAATGTTGTAAGTTTTTAATGGGTAAAAATTAGGTCATAATTATCGGTATCATAGCTAGAAATGTAAATATTATGATTTCAGCATAGGATCCTGGGGTGAAGATCCTGGGTTGTTATAATTTCAAATGATGACCCCTTTCTCCACACTTATAACAAACTCACATTCATTTCATACATTTTGTAGGGTGATTCATTTCACATTTCTCACATGATGTAAATTTATTCATATTCTTCTTATTGTTTGATGCATTCCCTTTTTATTGGTTCTTAGATGACCTCTTATTTTCTTTATTTCCCTTGAATATATGGGATCGAGAAAATACCTTCTCCATTTTGATGGAATATAAAATTATTTCATCATATGAAGAAACATTTTGAGAGACTATTTCCCTTTGGTAACATGGGTTAAGCCCTTAAAAATAATTGATATTTCACTCCGTGTTGCATATGTAATCTATAAAATAGTTATTGAACCTTGTAAAGGTATATTTATACTCCGAAACACTTTATTCTTCTTTTTGATTTTAGAAAAGTAACTTTGTATTAATTTGTTTTTGTTGATCACGAGAAAAAAACTTGTTGAAGAAGGTCTCCTTAAAATCTCTATATTCCATGATTTCTATCTCCCATTCCTAACTTGTATTCTAGATCAATGAAAACCATTAAACAAAATTGACTTTGAGATAGTACACTGAAAGTTTATCCTTTTCCTTTTTACCATATCCCAATGCCATAAATAAATTATCCATTGACTTAATACTTTTTTCGGTTATAATTGGATTATTATTCCCACTAAAGGACATGGGATTTTGTCACATAAAGAGATCTTGTATAGTACAATATCATTTTGGAATTGGTTGCTCTATACAGGAATGGTTATTTTTTATAAAATGATTATTATTCCCTAATATAGCCATAATTTTTTATGTTTCAATACTAGTTTTATTTTCTTCCTAAATAAAGAAATCTCAATATTATCCATGAGTATTAATACCCTTCTTCCTTCCAGGTTCCATTTATAAACAATAGAATATACTGTATTAGCTCATAAAATTATGAAACATATTTTATAATTAAAAATATTGTTTAATATTTTACATATATTAAAAAAATTTCTTTGTCAATATCAATATTATGAACTTGGTTTCTTTAGGGATATCATTATTTTAAAATCCCCCATAATGGTTTTTGAAGAAGATATGAATTATCTTAGGTATATCCTTAAGGATTTGAAAACCTGGTGTGTAGTAAAGCATATTATCATTCACCATGTGATGATCAGGTGTAGCCCAATGTTCCCTTTTCAGTATAATTACTCCTAGGTACATATGTTCTAGAACAACATCCACTTGTAGTATCCAGGCAGGCATGTATTGCAATGAAAAACCACATAATCACTACCTTACCAAATGTTTTGGATGTTATTCTATACTAATCCTCAAATTATATCATAGAGTTATGTTCTATAATCTATGTTATCTCTAAATATAATTCCAACAGTTTCTACTAAACTTTTTATGATACAAACTTTAATGACCCCATTCCTGGTAGCCTAGAGTTAGTGCCTATGTTATTAAATTGTCATAGATACAAGGAATATCATCTTGAAGGACTGAACAGTTTAACAGTTTTGGAGAATCATATTACATACATGGTTCCCATTTAACATTGGGAATAGATAATGAAGAATAATATATATAAAATCAACTACATATTTAAAATCTCATTCCATGATCTCTTCTTCATATCCTAGGGAAAGGAAAAACATAAGGGTGAAATCAAATGCTAAGTAAGGGTTCATTATAATATAAGATATCATGAATCAATCATCAAAATAAACATAGAAAGGTAGATAACTAAACACACATTCCATTTAAATAACATGAATATCATAGTGAGATAAGTCAAAATCAATATGAGAAGGTAAATAAATGAAACATGTGTTATTTAATCAATAATCATAGAATAAACTGCTTCAATAAGTAGTATCCTAGAGAAACTTCTAGGTATAATAATTATAAATTTATTATAAATGATTGAAATTCAAAATTATTGGATGTTATGTTTCTCAGGTATATGATACCTTTACATTTAAAACCAATCATAAGATAGTTTAAAACATACTCGGTAAAAACCTATCTAATTGTGGCCAAATGATCCATATCCTAAGACTATCAAAGAATCAAGGGGATAATTGTAACCGGGCCACACCCATGTCATACCTGTCCGAATAATTCCTCATATGTCGAATAACTAACTTAATTCATAAACAATGTTCCTTATCATCATGTATCCATATTGAGTAATGGTTACAGATTTATCAATATTTCCCCAGAAAATCAAATAAATTTAAAAGTGAACATCGTATGTAACAATTGTATAATTTTTAAGAAATAACTATATTCAAAACACAATAATATTTATATCTAATAGAAATTTATTTTCCAATTAAAAATGATCACATGAAAGTTATTCTATCTTGATAAAGTTAATAATTACAAAATAAAGTGAGACTGCACAATATGTCTTACCACTTTATAGTTTTCAAGTCAAATCCCCTTGGATGAGATAATTTGATGTTGAACTTAAATTACTATGGTTTATGAATTAATCATTATAATACATGTTAAATTTGTAGTATATACACCTCATAAAAGTGAATTGGTTCATAATAACAAATATGTCTCAATGAGATATAAATTGAGACAAAATCCCTTACCCATTGGAAATATAAAATTCAAATCCGCTTGGAATAAATAACTCAAATTGAAACATAATATATCATGATTTATGAATTGTTCATGGTATTACGTGTAAAATGGGTAGTTTATACACCATATAAAATAAATTGGTTCATAACATACAAATGTGCCTTGATGGAAGAAAACTGATACAAAATCCATTACATTATACTTCCTTTCAGTTGAACATTATTTAACCTCTAGTGTAGTGGTTTTAAACATGTTATAAACTTATAAAGAAACCATATTAATATTTATAATATCATATATGATCCTATCATAACATATAATTACCTATTCATTAATAATATTTCATCATTGTTGTTGTCTCAGGTGTTAATTTCCTTGTTTTATCAAGTGTTATTTTTTATGAATGTTTAAGTTATTGTGCATATTATATAGTTATATCATACCTATAATAATAATAATGAAATAATATTAATTTTAATTACTTAATTATACTTATATATCATCCATTTATTGTGTTAATGTAAAAGGAGTCACAACTCTTTGTGATGACGGTAGTCCACATCTACACGAATGATGTTATAAACTTTATATTAGTGAAAAGGAAAGAGAGAAAATTACATATATATTATCATTATTGAATGATAAATATCTCATGAATATCATAATAATTCCATGTATATCACATATAATAATTATCTTTATCTTTATCATCTTCAATGTGAATTTTTAATCAAAGATGAATCACATCGATTCATGAGGTGGCAATATGTTGTACACACGAGTGACATTATCATATATCCTATGGAATGGAAGAATAATAAAAATATGTGATACAATGAATCCAGATGTATAAATATGTTATAAATATCATATATATGATTTATATCTATCATTATACCCATCCTTGATAGGTGGTAATGGAGAAACAAATGACGTCGACTAGCGAGCCGGTAGCCTATCATACACACGAATGATGCTTTCGTAAACCATTTGAGGAATCTTAGTTCAGTTTTTGGTCATAACATTAACAAAGAAAAATATATGTATATTAAATATTATTATTTTATTAAATATTAATTTTATAATATTAATTGAAGTATATGGATAAGGAAATAAAATATAGATGCTTGCTGAAGAACATTACCTCTTCTTCGGGTATTCTCCTTAGGTTTTCACTCAAACCTTCAAAGGTTTTATTTATACCCAAAATAAGGATTTTTTGATGAGTGAGGGAATTTTTTAAGTTATTTTTTCAGGTATTGGAAAAACCTATGTGGTTTTATGTTGTAAATAAGTGAGGGTATTGTGTTCCCTTTTATAGTTGAGGAGGAGTGTCGTTCTTGTAAATACTCAAATGTATTCACTATTGGGAAGTCAGTCTTACCTCATGTGTTCCCAATATTGATAATTAATGTTGTGGAGGGATTATATGGTCGATAAAAACCTCCAAAACATGATATAATACATTTTTTATGAATTATACCCTTAACTCTTAAGTTTTTTTATTTTACTATCTTGGTTATTCATTATTGTAACTAGCTTTCTAACATAAGTAATTTATCCTTTAAGACTAAAATAAAATGATCCTTACAATATAATTTGGACCCACTGATTATAAATGTTATATCTAATTTATAAAATATAAATCCTACATGTTTTGGAAATTAATATTAACCTTAGTACAGGTAGCGTGTAAAGACACTACTTTAACCGTAACAGTGCTAATTGGTTTTTTTACTATTTAACGGTTAATATAGTCATTATAATAGAACAATTGGTCCTTAATGGACCATATATGATATTTATTAATATTTAAAAATAAAATTATAGAATATTGGATTTTTTTAATTTTAAATCAATTAATTAAATATCATTTATTATAAAATAGCATTAATGTAAATTTTGACATAATTCGTTTAATTTGAATTTAAAAATATTAATAAAATGAATTAATTGGAATTTATTATAGTCATTTTTATATAAAAGTGAACTTATTTTAGTTTAAAACCAATTATAAATATAATTTAACCTTATAAATAATTTAAATGAAAAGAAAGTTTTCAATTAAAATTCAGTATTTTCACTATTCATTAAAAATTAAAATTTCTTAGAAAAATACCAAACATTCACCCTAATATAATTTTTCCATTCCAATTTCAAAAAATATTTTTATTTATTCATATAAATTTTCTTAAAGATTAAAAACTAATTTTAAACTATGTGTTAAAATTATGACTAAAGTGTGTTTTTTAAACCCATTGTGCATCACAAGATATTGATAAAATTAAATTTATTCAAAAATAAATATATTGTAAAGTCTTTGGGTGTTATAATTATTCAATTAGTATAAGGATACACTAAATTAAAACACACATGATTCCATTGGGATGTTGGTTCTATATAGCAGTTCACTACCATCATCCATTAAACTAACATATTTTAATCTTCCAAAAGATATTATTTTGGAACATTTTTTACAAATTATAAAATTTATTTAAATATTTCCCTACATTCCAAAATGGAATCATGTGAGTTTTGGATAAATAATATCTATTTAACCCTTTTTCATATACTTATCATATACTCATTAATGATTTAGTATATGAGGTGTGAATTTAAATCTATAGGAATTCAGATCATTTTCCAAAGATACGTGGACCACTCAACTCCAGATATCCACTTTGAGGATCAAATTCATAAAATTTTTAGACACCAGATATATATTTCAGTAGGAATTTCCTACTATAATTACCATACTATACCATCATTATGGTAAAGATTATATGAGATGATCCAATCATAACATATATTTATGTTTCATCATTTTAGATAAAATCATAAAATACTACACAATAACAGACCCCCTATAACCATAATGTTTTAATATATTTTGAGAATAGATGCATTATCAACTTATTTAATTAATGGTATTTAATTTCTTCAATAGTGTTATTATCTCATAATACTCTTCCAATACACGTCCTATATTAAACCATTGTATATAAAATGAGGAAATATAAACTTAATAAAGGGTGAGTTCGGATTCTCATTAAGGGTAAACATATGATATATGAATCGATGATAATATGATAGAATAATATTAAAATAATGGTATGAGATCATGCTCATGACTTATGAAATTCATATTTAATTAGTCACATATCAAAATTCATGACTCGTGGAATAAAACATTTTCAAAACAAATGTATTGAGTAAAAAGTGTGACGAATCATCAAAAATAAATCAAGATCCAGGATACCATATAATAAATATAAGACATAATTTTGTGGTATAAAAGTGTGTTATAAACATATTCCTATAAATAAGATGTCATGGACACCCACTAATACATTCATAACATAAAATGATTGGGATAACAACCAGTATTATTTATTAGGCTTAGTCTAAAAAGATTTTAAACCTCATGGTCTTGGGATAACCTCCCATATACCATTGGGATTCATACATCCTATTGTGTACCCTTTTGGTATCATAGTATATAAAAGACTATACAATTCCTTAAATGGATACAATAGACCTTTACATTAGTTAATAATAAACCACTCGTATATATATGACACAATGTTGTAATATCATTCATCATTCCTTCATATCTTAATTATAAAATGGAAAATAATTTTGTTTCATGAACACTTCATTAAAACATCATAATTCTCTACATCACTTATTTAAACCATGAAATGAAATGGTTTTCAGAAAAAATTTCATCAAAACATTATCCTATGTCATTAAGAAAAATAAATTGTATGGTATCCAAATAGTATATCCCCAGTAGAGCAAAAAAATTCATAAAGGTTGTTTATATAAATGAAAAATACTTTTACAAAAGTAAGAGAAATATTCTTTGAAACCTATGAAAAACAACACATTTATTTTGGTAACTATTAAAAGAAAACATTTCCAACAATAATGGGAAAATAATTTATATTGAGAAAATACTAAATCATGAAAAAAAATATAAATTAATAAGAAATTAATTCAAGGTTAGAAAATATTTTCTTGTTATATAAGTTAAAATAAAACAATTGTTCACACTTTTGTGAAAAGTAAAAAAGTTATTCGTACTGAAAACATTTGAAAATATTCAATTTAAAAAAAAATATTAAGAAGTTAAATGGTAGTATATAAGACCTTTATCAAAAATTTTAGTGAATATAAAAACATATATAAGAAAATCTTAAGAACATATATGTCGAGAAAAATTATTCCGGAATAAAAAGTGAAATATCAATGAATTTTCTTTAAAACAAAGTTTCAATTCTTTAGAGTACCAGAAAGAGAGAAAATAATTATAATACATGAAAACCCCATAAATAAAAAAAGGATAATATGAGTAATGTGGTTTAGAATAATGGAAATCTAATTTCCCATAATTAAAATTAAAACACTAATAATCCTGTTAATAATTTATATTTTATTATAAAACACTTTTGTTATGTCCTGACATGATTCATACACACTCTAACCTCTAGCATAAAAAATTAAAATTCATTATAAATATAAATTAATACCATATTCACTACTATATAAGTAGATATGATTCTTTCAAATTTTATAATCACCCTTTTATTAATAATTATCTACGAAAATAAATATTCTAGTTATTAAATGTTTCAATTTTCATGCACATTTTTGTTGGATAATTATGTTATGTGAACCCTAAGCTTGGTTCATTCATCTAAATAATTTTAATCACTTCATAAATAGAATATTTAATATTTGTAAACACTTTTAGTGAAATTAATATAATTCGGTAATGGAAAATTAATTATATATCTTTGTAAAGGTGGTAGATAGAACATATGCATATGTGATGTTTTAATTATTTAATAGATGGAAATAATGAAGGTTTAATAATACTTAATAATTAAAAAAACATGATTAAATCATTAAAATAATAAAAAATCACTAAATCAATCAACATAACCATCCTTGTGATATGGTGAGGAAAAATGAATCTTGTCACTTCATGGAGATGATAGTTCATACGTACACATGACATATTTTTTATTTCTTCAATTATATATAAACGAGATGAAAGTTGTTTTACCATTTTCATATAAATAATTAAGTATAATAAATATATGGATTTAATTAATTTAATGTGGTTATAGTTTATTTTTATGAGGTTTAATAAGAAATAAACATAAAAAAGGTCGGTAAGAACATATATATCTTCCTTAGATAATCCCCTTTCAATAAAACCTTAATACTTCACGGATGGGTATTTTGGGATTAAAATTCCTTTAGGTCATGGATAATGTTTTTATTAAGGAATTTGGGTTGATATTTGGTGATATAAGGGGATAATTCTGGGTGTAAAGGTGATAGAATATGGTTGCCTTTTATATGTTTGGGGAGTGAAACCATGGTAATTTTTAATGTTTTAAAATAATATAATGTCATTTTTGGGTGAAAGTGTAACCAAATGGATAAAATCTCAAACATAAGATGATATAATGTTTCAATAAATTTATATAACGTGTGTTTGACATTTTTCTTTATATTTAGAACCATATCAATTAGTTTAATCCCCTCATTAACACTTTTAACAAAAACAATGGGGTAATATTTTCTATAATAACTATTCATTATGGATAAAAATTAAGTTAACCATTTTACCTAATATTTATTATAATTATTTCAAATATGAAATACATTTTTCAATATTTAATTCAAATATGTTGTAGAAATTAATTCCAATAAAATCCTATAAAAATCAATGAAAACATTTTCTTTAAAATTTATTTTTAAACACAATAAATTTCATTCATCTTCCTTGAATTGTAAAATCCATTATCTGAGTGTTAAAATTATTTATTAAATATATTAACTAAGAATTTAATTAAAATTACTCATCAATACTAGGTAATTTAATTTATTATGATGAAAACACATTTCACACATAAAAATAGTTTTCTGAAAAGTACCAATTTTTACCTTCAAATGATTTTATCATTATTTATAACCAATTGATAAAATAACTTTATGATCCATCACTTTTTTTTTTGAATGTAAAACAATAATTTTCCATGATTTTATTACTAAAAATAAAAAAAATTAAAAAAATAATTATAATATAAATATTTTAAAAAAATATTTCTATTGAGATATAAATCATTCAAGTAGTACTTATTATAACGTATTTTAGTAATTTTACATCATTTAATTGTCTCATATTATATTTTAATTTCTATTATAACAAAGTATTATTCTATTTTTCTTCATTAATCACATGCTATCGAACTCATTAAACTTATTAGATAGAAATACATTATAAAATATGAGGGCATTAAATTTGACCCCTTATAATAATTTCATTGTCAAAATTTCATTACTCTAAAAAAATTGAAGAAGATGTTACCTTAATAAATCTTCAAGTTCGCATGTGTCTTTATAAAATTTATTTTACCTCCAAAAACCATTGATCGGGTTAGTAGTATACTTCAACAACACTTTATCACTTTGATCTAAAATCTCTATCAGTTCCTCCTCATATAAATAATCATGCTCCATCTATAAAGCTTATTTGTTAAGTACATGTGATGGATTAAATATGAACTTAATCCTAATATACACATAGAACACATCATGTTTTTTAGATATGTTCATTGTATCTTAAAAATAAATAAGTTATTATTCTAATAAAATCATGAATTTTATAGGGACTATTATATTTGGGGCTCAACAACTCCTTCTTTCTGAACCTCATAACCTTTTTCAAAGGAAAAAATTGATGGAATAAATTATTTGTAACATAAAAATATATATCTACATGATAATGTTTACTATACCATTTATATAAACATTGAGATTACATGAGGTGTGGTTGAGTGTATTTAAGCTTTTCATCCATTTTATCATCTTTATCAGATCCCAATTGCTTTCCTTTTCAAAATTCTTTCTAGAATGTTTGAGTTCAACACTTCCTTATATATAGGGATTCATAAGGATCCATTTGAATTCTCAAATGAATGTTATTATTGCATGAAAATTAATCTATATGAATATATGGATCCCAACAAACTTTTAAATCCATATATCAACATATGAGCATGTATTCTAGGGTTTTATTGGTCCTCTCAGACTGACCATCTGTCTAAGGATGATATGTAGTGCTAAATCATAGATCTGTATTCAATTCTTACCGAATACTTCTCAATAAAATCATTGAAAAATACTAATATAAATTATCTATAATTGATATTGGTACTCCATTCAACCTTACCACTTAATTGACTTATATTTGGATAATTATATCAAATGAGAAACCTACTTTGATAGAAAAGAAATATGATGACATTGTAAGGTGATCGACTCTAGCCCAAATTGAATTATGGACTTTAGATGTCTAGAGTGGTCTTGTGAAAAATTCATGTTGATATTTTCCCATTTCTATTTAGTTTTGTATAATTTTTTTAATCCACTTAGACTTTATACATTTAACTATAACTTTCTAACATACTATACATTGGGCCACATTCTCTACAATGTTTATTTTCTTTTATTCCATTTTGAATGTTCTTTGAGATCACTATAAACCTTTGTAAATTCTTGATGGATAGATAATGATGATCAATGTTCCTTATATATTATATCGTTCTTCAAATATAGTATTAAATGTATACATAATACTTTCCTAAACATTATCAATCCATCATTGTTAAGGTCAAATTCTAGACTAATCCTTACATTTTTTTGCAGTTATAAATCCTACTTTTATAAAAATTTATTCGTCACACTAATCGATGTTTGAATATTAATTTAATAAAGATAATATTTCTCCAATTACCTCATGATCTTTAGGTCCATCCTCTATAAATCCATAAGTATTGTTTCTCATTTATTTCTCATCATAGAAAATATAGCATGTCTTATATGACTAAAAGAATCAACCACCTTGTTCCACTTTCAAGGGTGATAATGCATTCAGAAGTCACAATAATAAAACAAATCCAACCATTTCATTTGGCTCATATTCAACTCTTTCTAAGTTAATATATACATAAATATGTTTTGATTTATATATATATCACATAATTCACCATATATATAAGGCCTCTATATTTTTGATGAAAAAATTTCCATTTCCATATCTAAATCATGAGTTAGTTAATTTTTATCATAAACCTTCAATTAACATAATTAATATAATAAAACTATTTCACCTTACATCACAAGAAAAAAATTTCCTTTATTTTATGTATCACTATATATAACAAACCATTCATCACTTTAGGGTAGTGTGATCACATGTCCACTAAAAAACTATCGTTTCAAATACGTGAAATTTTCTTCACATTACTCTATCTAATGGAGAATTTCTCCCTTATGAGTCAACTTAGTTAGCATATTTTATGGCCATGACTAATTTAACCAAATTATTTGGTCGCTTAAATATAATCCATGAAAGCTAATAATATCAATAATTATGGGTGGTCTAATTCAATGCTCAAAATCTTCTATTTTTAAAAAGGATACAATGATATTCACTAGCTTGTAATTACATAACATAATAATGTTACTTTCAATAGCCAAAATTCATATGTTCAAAATTTATCATACAGTAACTCATTTCATTAGGACTTCAACACAATACTAAAATTATATTCATTTTCATCATTGATATTGAAATATATAATAATATCACCTATAAATACTACTATAAACTAATTAAGGTAATCTATAAAGACTCTATTCATTATGACAATAAAAATAGTGGGGTAATTGGTTTTTTTAAATATAATGGGACATGATTTGGTCACCCAATTCATTCCCCTAGTATATTTGTTAAATAAAATGGAGTTTACAATAAATTCATGAGTTTTACTGAGCTTACACCGTAGGGAGTTTAGGGAGGTCTAAAAAAAGTGACATAAAGGAAAAATAGTGAATTATACCTATCTAAAAAGTGTATTATAACTCATAAGAATGAATCAAAAATCCACTAGAAGATAGAACAAAAAAGTTTATGAGAATAATAAACCTACTTGAATGAAAAATTCATGTGAAATACGTTGAACCCTCACCTAATATCAAATACCATTGTCCTGGGGGTTAAGTAACTCATCATCATTAGTATTACCCTCTTCATGTCGACTCAGACTATGAGTGAAGAAGCACATCCAATGTTGTGTCAAATAAATCTAAAATATAATTATAAGACTCATGTCAAATCTGAAAAATAATCCCCTCTATCATCATACAATATCTATTATAGTTAAACTTCAAAGTTCCCTTAGTTTTACAGAAAACATCTACATAATGGAAAAATAAGAAGCACAGTTATGTGCCACAAGAATATCATGAAAAATAAGAAAATATGAATAAAAGACCCCAATGAATATTCAACATAAAGTTGATCCCCATCAAGAAAAATATGTTGGGAATGAAAAAACTCTATGAAAATCAAGTGATCAAGCATCTCAATTTCATGCCATAAAAGTCCTGAAGAAAGGAAAGTAAGAACAGATACCTAGTGATTACTTGTTCAACTAATAAAACTACGTAAATGAAATCAAATAATCTATGTCATGATCATGCAGTTTTAGTCATAAAAAGATCTTGGACTATCTATAGGATAATAATATCCAACTTACCCTGAATTTTTAGGTTGTTGGTATGGATCAATCAAAACCACAAAGAGATTAGTCAAAACATATGTACAGATACGCCCATCATATATGACACAAACAAAAGTTAAATCCATGAATCAAAGAAAATTTAGCATAGTAAAACACATATGAATAACTATTCCATAAATAAATCCCAAAATTAATCCAAAAGAAATACATTTATTAAATACAATAAAATGGATTCCTTTATGAAATGAAAGTATCTTATCCCAAGCATCACATGGCCATAAAAAAGCACAACACACTTTCAAAAAATGTAATCATAGAACATAAGTTCCAATCCTGAATAGATTCATGAAATAATTGAGCATGATATGGGGAGACAAAATCAAGAAAAAATTACTCCAAAAGGCAATATTTTAGACCAGAACACCTGAGATTGGTCAAGGTAAAAGGAAATCGAACTGGGCAATGAAATATCCGAAATCAACTTATTCACAAGTACCAATTACACAAACCTTCTAAGAATCCCTGAAATATCCCAAGTTCTAAAAATCCTTACCATTTTGGGGATCCATGA
Source organism: Viscum album (assembly GCA_963277665.1). NCBI lineage: Eukaryota > Viridiplantae > Streptophyta > Magnoliopsida > Santalales > Viscaceae > Viscum > Viscum album. The sequence continues at coordinate 18,151,923 of OY728155.1, read as the reverse complement.
ACATATAGTCAAGAATAATACTAGAATAGATAATACCATGTTCAACAGGTCCAAATAGCTGATAAAAACTTCCACGAATAGAGGAACCTAATCAACATTGATGTTTCAAGAGAGAGAGAGAGAAGTATAATTTACATGGAGTGCCCTTGAAATCAAAATAAGGATTTCGAATAAATTACTCCACCATATTAATGAACATTCTATTTATAATTTTAAGGTAAGTCTCTAGAGAAATTTCAACACTCACGTATCTTTTAAATACTACATCATGTTCTTCATTCATCCAAGATTTTAACTCATCACTCACTTCATCCTCATACTGATATGCATCCCACACCACAGGGTCATTATCATCATAATTTGTAATTTAATTCAAGATATCATTATTATGGGGTTCCATAAGATTCTCATAAACCATGATATATGGGAGAGTATTAGTTTTTTCTTTCCCAGAGACCTCTATGTATCTAGTAAAAATAATTCTCTCAAGGTTAGAGTAATCTCTATATTTCTAAGTCTTCCTAGAATTCAGAGTAATAAATCCATATAAATATATCACTCATTTTTACCCTTCTTAGCGCTCAAAATTAATAAGGATTCATTAAATTGAAAAGTTTTCTCATAATCATCCTGTAAGGATTCACTAGAATCAGAGTGGACTCTATTTTCCTTCTCCTTCAAGGGTTGATGAACACTTGTGATTTCCACTGGTATCTCAGGATTTTTAATATTTTCCTTATCCTCATTGATAAACTAAGTATTATGAGAAGTATCCACATCTCTAGATAAATTTTTATTAGATGTCTAAGAAAAATAATGTTCATCCAGATTCTAAATAATATCCTTATTAATAGGATCCCCAATATGTCCACACGAACCCATATCCATCCGCTTATGCTCTCTTTTTTTAACCCAAATTTAATTGTATCATGTATGAGGATGTACTAAATAAGGTATACTTCCACCTTACTTTTTAGAATATCAATTTTAAGAAATTTAATGCAATAATCATAATGATTTTCAAAGAAAACCTCTTATAAGAATATGGTTTCACCATTTAAATCCAAATATAGGGTGGTAGGGGTTGTAATATATTGATTGTTGCACAAATTCTTGAAACATAGGGTCAAGATAGATTTTTAGTAGAGGTATATAACTTAAGGGGTTTTCTAATTAGGCTACTAATCAAAAAAAGGAACATTTTTTAAATAAGTGTAGTGGAAACTAGGGAAACCTAACCAAATAAGAGCAATATGAGGCTCAAGATTGGTACTAAAATCAAGGGACAATTTAATTACATTCATGTAATATCCACCAAAAGGTTTTATTAGTTATATCCTCTCATTAGAACCTTAATTGATGATATCATGATAAAAATAAATCTTTGAAAAGTATTGAGCACCATGAAATTGATTAAATAAGTCATAAATATAGGTTAGTGGACACTATATTAATAGTGATATTATTATGCTCCAGATAACTAATGAAACAACACATTGACCAATAATTCTTCTTTATAAAAAATATTGTGTACACTATGGTGATGCACTAGGTAATATGAACCACATTTCTATATTATCATGTATTTTTTATTGAATTCCTATAACTCAATCAAGACTATTCTCTATAGTGTCTTTGAATTTGGCATAGCACATGTTAAGTGTTTTTTTACAACATAAATTCATGATTTGAGGAAGGAATTGGAAACACTTTTGTAAATACATCATAATTTTCCTAATAATTAAGTATATCTTCATTTTTGAGTTTCTCCCTAACCATTTTAGATAAACCAGCCTTATAAATAATTATTAATTCCTACATAATTAAAGTAATTTCCATTGGATGTTCATGTTAATTATTACACAAAAAAATGACCTTTGGTTGATTTGAGAAATAAAATGTATGTTCCCTTCTTTAACAATTGTTATGGGATCTATATATAGAGATCCATTAAATGCCTAAAATCGCATAAAATTGAATTGGATGGAGAATTAAAATATTTTCGATAAGATTATTTTCAAAAACTTATATCTAATATGAGATATAGAGTTAAGATGTAATTATAATACCATTTGGAGTTTCGACTAATAAATCAATATCTAACCACTGTGGATATGAATTAATAGCCTTTTAAACTATTGAAAACTTGATAAAATGAAAAAAACTAGGTTTAATGATGATATTTTTAATATTTATCATACCTTCCACCACTCTAACTTCAATTTACTATATTCCATCCATTACTAAGACCAAAATATTCAGTGTGGGTGTCAATAAAAATTAGTCAAAATGAATAATTATATGATAATAAAATTTATCCATGAGATATTAAAAATTATATAACCATTTTATCAACCCATGAAACATTAGGTTCACCATTAAAAAATTATTTTTAATATATTTTTACATATATTCCTTCCTCATATTCTCAATAATGGATTTAGAAATGAATGAGAGTTAAAAAACGCATATCACTCAGGAGTGCCAAACAAGTTTTGTAGTTATACATATTTTTTATGAATCAGGTGAAGATCAAGTTAATAACCAACCATAATTTTTAGTGTTATTACCCATATATAAATTTATTCCATATTCTGTATCCACTTTTTTGGAATCTAAACTATGATTTCATTACTGAGAAACTGAAAAATCTATACTTTTATTAAATTTAAAATGGTAATTTATATATAGAAATATCCCTATGGATTTCACTAAATATTTTTAATCATAATATCCAAAGATAACTAAAACATTCTATAGTACCAACTGAGAAAACCCAAGTATAACATTCACACATATTTTATCAGTTTAAATTAAAACAAAATATATTAATCAATAACAAAATCCCCAAAATAGTAAAGGTTTAGTGTTTTTCGGGACTATATACATCACCAACATATTTTATAAATAATATTAAACATCCCCAATAAAAGTTATCTAATAGTATCCTTATTAGACTTATCCTACTTATAATAATTATTCATAAAATAAGGAAATGGAAACATGATAAAGGGATAGATTAGATGATTTTTAATTGTAAACATGGAAGATATAAATTTAAGATAATATGTGAGAAAACGTTATGCATAAGGTTTTTGAGATCATAATTATGAATTATAAAATTAATTCACAATCAGTCAATCATCATAAATCATTATTTATGGAATAAATCATGTTTATAACAAAATAATAAAATCATAAGAATGTGTAGTCATCAATAATAATTCATTATCAATGTGATAATATCATAAGCATAAGATAATTGTTTTTTAATAATAGTGTGGAAAATATAATCACAAAATCAAATGTCAAGGCTACTCACCAATATAATTTTCATATAGTAAGCATTTTCTAACCACCATTATGCCTTCTTGGGCCTGTTAGAACAACTTTTATACCATCTTGGGATTTGGATAATCTCTTGTGCACCCTTGGGCTAGAGATAACACCCCATGTACCCTTTTGATATCATGAGATAAAAAATATTTCCGAATACATTATATGGATACAATGGACCCACTAATCATATAATATTAAACATTTAATATATATATATATATATATATGTATATGTATGAATTTATTCTATAATCATGTAAGTTAATTGATTATTCCTTCAAAAACTAATTAAGTAATTGAAAATTAATTTCGTTTACTGGAAACATCTTTAAAACATCATTGTTCCAACATCACATAATTTATCCATGAAAAGAAATAATCTTCATGAATATTACCTCAAAACAACATCATATTACAACCAGATAAGTAAAGTGGGAAGTATCATAAGATAATATCCTCAGTGATTCAAAAAAATTATTAAAGTATGTTGACATTGAAAAAAAATCTTTATAAAATTGACAGAAATATGCTTTGAAACCCATGAGAAAACATCCATTTTCTATTGGTAACATTTAAAATCCCAAAATTCATAGATTAATGGGATTATAATTTTAATTTTTTAAAACATGGAAACTTGTAAAGTAATTTAAATAATTAATAAATCACATTGTGTCGTGAAAATCTGTTCATACCATATATATTAAATGAAAATATTCTTTTCACATTATTGTAAAAATTCAAAAGAGATTCCTAAGTAAATCATTTGAATTAATTATTTTTAATAACTTGTATAATAGTTACTAAAAAACATTATCATATATTTTAGTGATTATAAGAACATTTATAACACAATTTCATGAACATGGACATGGAGGAAAAAGATTCCCAACCAAAGTAGGACTTTTTTCAACTTTTTAAAAAAAAGAATCATTTCTTTATTATGAGTAACAATAAGACGAAAATGGTATAGATACAAGAAAAACTATGAATAGAGACTTTAAATGATAATAAACTAGTTTTAAGAGATAATAAAATAACACATTAATTTACTAGAAACTAAAACATTAATTATCCTGATAAAAATTGAGATTATATCATGAACCCTTTACCTCAAGTCCCAAAATGCCTTGTAAATTATCTATAATACTATAAAATAAATTTAAATTTATTATACATATATAAAAGAAACATATTCAGTATCATATTACCATATATGATTTATTCATAATTTCCAAAAATTAATTTTTTAATAATTCTCCACTTAAATCATTATTATTAGTGTTAACTAATTCAATTTTCAAGGTTGTTTCAGTTTAAAAATTCTATTAAATGAAATATGGTAATGGTTTCATCGTTTCTATAAACTTAATAATTTAATAAATTTCATATTTATTCTTTATATATAGTTTTGTATAACTCCTTGTATGGTGATGATGAAAAATGATTTACATCACTTTATGGAGGTGGTAGTCTGCTCGTATGCACATTGGATGTTTCCATTATTCAATGGTAGGATGTAAATGAAGGTAAATTATAATTCATCTTAAAAAAGTAAAAATAATAAGATAAATATAATATATATTCATTAAAAACATCAACATAATTATCTATGTGATGTAATGAGGGAGAATGAAACATGTCGCTTCATTGAGATGGTAGTCAGTACGTTTGCATGAACAATGCTTTTAATTTCCTATAGAAGGAATGGAGATATATATTCATTTGAAAAATAACATATAAAAAATCAATATATTAAATATACCAATTTAATTATATTAATATTTTTCTATAAGATTTTCATGTTGTTCAAGAAAAAATAAAATGACAAAAGGATGGTGTGAGAAATAAAAATTCCTTAGATAATCTCCTATAAATTACACCATAATGCTTCATGGATAAGTATTTTGTGATAAATATATCTTATAATTCATATATATGGTTATTTTTAATTTATTAGGGAAGTAATTTATCAAGATAATTATCTCATGTGGTGTGTATAATTGAGAAGATTTGGTTCCCTTTTATAAGTGTGGGGAGTCATACCGTTGTAAATATTCAATATTTTAAAGTAATGTAAAGATTTTTTCACAATAAAGTAGAACCAAATGGAAACTTTATGAAATATAATTAAATTTAATGCATAAATACAATCATAAAATAGATTTTAGAAAAAAAATTATAGATATTTGAATCTTATCACTTATTTTAAACCCCACATTATCCCTTTTAACCCTTATTTTCATGATAGTATTTTTAAAATGTTAACTGTTAATTATTAATAAAAATTAAATTTATCTTGTTAACTAATATTTATTATGATTATATAAAATATCAAATCCATTTTTTAGGATTAAATTCCTAATCTAATGCTAATATAAGTTCACCAAATGCAATGAATTTTTTTTAGATAATTTCCTTTTAATCATAAATTTTAATACATTCCCATTTTGTGCTTTGTAAACACTAATAAATGAATGATAACATATTATTTTGAATATATTATCTTAAAATTATATTAAAATAACTCATAGGTAGTTATAAATTAAATTTATTAATATAAAAACACATTTCAATCATAAAAATATTTTTTTTGAAAAATATCTCGTTTCACCTTCAAATGATTATATCATGATTTTGAGCCAAATAATAACAAGTGTTAGATATATGGATCATTTTTATACATGTGTATAAAATAGTTTCCCATATTTTTAATACTCTAGGTAAAATAAATTCACATTTAAATAAAATATATATAATAAAAATATTATTTTTAAACAGAACATTTCTACTGAGCTAAAGATAATTAAAGTAGTACTTCTTATAATTTATTTTACTAAAGAGGAAAAATTTAATTTCCTTGTATTATATTTAAATTTTTATTATAAAAATAATTACTAACATTCATTTTATGTTGTGTGCATCAGAATCTATGAATATCATAAAATTAATTTAATAGGGATATACTTTAAAATCATGGGTTGTTACATGATAGTAGTAGGATCACTAATACATCATCGATGAGGGTAAATTTTAGTAATTTAAGGTGGATCAAAATCATGTTTAATCCTTTTATATGATATAGTTCTGACTTCCTTCAAATATCATCATGTTAAAGATCATTTTCATTAAAATCCTCTTGTTCAATATCTCCATTTTTCATATATATCAGTTAGGGGAGCCACAAGATTAGTTGCGGTCTTATTCTCTAAGGCGTTGATATCCATGTTACATGAAAATGAAAATATAATTAATATGAGTTCATTTATGTACTATATTTTTAATTTATGATTCTTCATCTTATAGGGCATCTCTGTATATAAAATTTATTTTAGATCATAATGGATGAGAAATTATTCAGTGTACATCCACCACAAGTAAAAGCATAGTCTATCAAACTAAATGATCTAAACCATTAAATTATATTTTTCATATCATTTGATAGAAGTATCCCTAGATTAAAAAAAATAACTGTAATGAATGTGATAATTATACCAGATTTTCTGATCATAACCAACAAGGATCTGATACATATAAGGACCATGTCTTTATTCAACCCATAATCATGTGTTTTAAATCAAGAATTCATTTTCAATAATTTTATAAAACATAGGGCATTATTAAATCCTATTTATAAAAATAAAATTTATTTTTTAAAATTAAATCAATTTCAAATAACTAATTTTTTGTTCAAATAGTTGATTCCTTGGAAAAATTAATGAGATAGTGATAAAATATTTTTTGAAATTAAAATAATTATATTATTGATTAACTAAATGAAATGTGGAATGAAGAACCAAATTGAATTTATCAGAATGAAAAAAAAAACATGCTCTATAAATTCCAGTTTTATGTTCAGGTAATTTTTAAAAATCAATTTTTTTCATTTTTTTCATTGAAGTCGATATGGAGAGATATGTAGAATTGGTATCTACCGCTTAATGAAAAAATCCCCAAATTCATATGATTAATTACTTCATGTTTTTAATAAATTTATTTCCTTGATATCATTTCTAAAATTAATAAACCTGAATTATAAAATGGTTATATGGAATGTAAAGAAATCATTTCATGTGTTATGTTGGTTCTTTCTTAATATTATTATCAAAGGTCACAAAAAGAAAAATAACAATTATTAGAAAATTTTAAATGAAACGCAATAACCCAAACATGAACAAATGAAAAAATTATCCCACACACAGACTCTATTTACATTTACATTAACTATCACAATATGTGATTTACCCCCTTATTCTATTCAGTAGAGGGTTGGAGTGTAATAGAGAAATAAAAATATTCTAAATAATGGGGGAGGATTCCTTAGTGTAGATTTTCTTCAAGTGAAAACCTTTCTTCTTTGTATAATAATTTAGAGCACACCAAAAACCATGTATTTATGGCCATAGAGGATCCTAAGTGGAATAAATTTCATTAATACATCCATTTTATTCACCCAAATAATCCTTTGGAGTTACATCTCATTTATAGATAGGGGTTGCAGAATTTTTTCCAAAAAATCAAAATGTTATGGATCTCATCAGCATGTGTCACGATGTGACACATTGCATCATGCCGTGAAAAATCATGGATTTACCCATAATGGTTTTTGATCATTTCTTATTTTATCAGACATTTCTAATTATTTTCACATCATTAATAGATGATTAATGGCATTAACAACTATTGTTTATCATATTAATCACTTTCTCCACATGAATCTTTAATTTCAAGACTCAAAATTAAGCCTTAACCTATCCTACATCTTTTGATATTATTTTCATCATTAATTATATCTTCAAATATATTTTTTCTTCCAAGTAAATTTAATTTTATCATGGAACAATATAAACAATAAAATAAATATTTTTTTCATAAAAAACAATTAAATTTAAAATTTTAATAAACATTAATATTAAAATCATATGCTTAAAATATAGTCATCAAATATCTTCACAATTAAACTCATTATTTTTCTCATGTATGTTATCTAAAAAAATTACAAAGGATGATCATTCTAAAATTATTGAAATATAAATTCTTAAAAAATAATTTTTTTTTGGGAACTACAAACTCAAGCATCACATTGAAAATTTTTTATCAATACCTCATTTTTTCAAAGAACCAAGTCAACCAGATATTTTACTCTTTATCTTTTAATTTAACCATTCCTCTTCTTTATTCCATTTATAATTTTCAATTAATTTTCAATGTGTATTCCACATTCAATTTACCTCACTCTTAATTTTTTCACACATCGTTGAGGTGCAAATATAAATGAATAGATTCTGATACCTTGAACCATGATCCTAACCATAGGCTTATACTTTATCTAAGATATCTTCCCTATAGATAAAAATATGACAAATAATAATGGGGGATTCACTATTAGGATTAAACACTTCTAAGTCTTTAAGATAGTTATGAAAATGATGTAAAATTTAATAAATAAGAAAATAGAGGTTAATCTATAATTTAATTTTCATTATAGTCAATAGAAACATGATGAAAAATTATCCCTTTAAAAATTAATACCTCCCATTTTATAAAAAACCAAGAAAAGTTCAAAAATAAATTAATTATTCTGAATGTTTCACCAATTTTTTTATTCTTTTAAAAACATTATTTCTTTAAAGTTCATTTTGGAAAATTCTCACATCCACCACACAACCCCAAATGATAAAAATAAATTTTCATGTAAGTGGTGAATTTTTACCCTCCAAGGAACAACCTTTATTATAAAATTATGAGTGTGTGAAACAAATTACAGTGAATGAATAATCATGAATTGTTTCCCAAATATCCCTTGAAAACATTCCCACATTGAGACATTAATATTAATAAATCATGTTTAAATCTCCCTCACAATCGGTTTATTTATAATAATGTAATATATAATTAGTATGTTATTAAAGGATAACATAGGCTTGTAACATGTCTCTTACCTAACAAGGTTGTACATGGTTTCTATAGTATTACAAAGGATTAATGAAAAGGTGGGTCTCATGATAAGATCTTAATAATAATAATAATCCTCAATAATTTTAAATATGAATTTTTATAATCATATCTTACACAAGGCTCAAATAATGTTCTATAAGTATTCATTATTGAGTTTCACTCACAAATATTTTCTAGGGAAAAGAAAGGAAAATATTAATCTTAGAAAAAACAATCTCAGGAAGAGGATATGAAATTGTGAAAAATAATAATGAAAATTAAAACTGATAAAATAAATTAAAATTAATATAATAAATTAAATGCATGGAAAATCTCATAAAAATTTAATTTACAAAAAATAACCCACTCCTATGATTTATCAAATAAAAATCCCCATGTATATCTTTTCTAATTAATTGCCCTTTTTTCAAATTCAATTTATTAATGATTGAAATTTAAATATTGTTATGATGTTTTTCCTAAGATGGGTGTGTATCATTGATTATAAAATTAATCAACAATTTGAGTGTGTGGAATGAATTTTCAATTTAATATTATTTTGAAGTAGAAATATTTGGGGTGTAGAAGTTATTGTTAAAATTAAAAATTATACTCCCCTATTTAACGGTGTGTTTAGTTTTGTAAAAAATATTTGTATATTATATTTATTATTATTAATATTTCCACACCAACCTTGATAATTCACATTCATGAAAATGAAAATATACATGTGAAAATTTATTCCCTTATTCAATGAAATTTCCAAATATGAGTGGTATAATGACTACACCTAGAAAATAAAAATTAAAAACTCAAAAAAAAACCTTTATTTCCTTATAGTAAGGTCCTTTGGTTAGTGTTTTTTTCTTTACCTTACATATTCTTAGCTTAGGTTACATGGGGTTGGAAATATTTTACCTTGTTTGGGTCAATGAATGGTTGTAAATGGGTCATCTCTACATATGCGGGTCCTATTTCTTTCTCCGACATTAGGTTTACCCTTACTGTGGATTGTACCTAATCTACTTTCATAGGGCCTATCCACCACTACTTAATCAATCCTAAAAAACCATTTTCTTGATTGTGTAAAATCAATACCTATTTCCTTCATCAAATCTATGTTTTCCAACTATTCCATCATCATCAGTAGTCATGTCTCACATCTTCTGATATTTCTTCTCAGCTCTTACATATATTTATTTAGTAATAGTGACATCATTAAAATTCAGATTGGGAACGATGTTATCTTTCAAGTAATCATCTCCCACTTAATATTTTTTTATTTACAGATGTATGTTAAAACTAACCTACTTATTTTCAATCCCCAATAATAAGTCGTCACTATAGAAAATTATTAATTTTTTTCTAGTCTATTAAAATGTTATCCCAAGAATAATGGGTTTCCTCACCTCTTCTATGTTTAGAAAGTGAAATTTAGCTGGTAATTAAAACTTTTCTATAATAATTAGAATAGATTTTATGATACCACATGGGTAAATTATTGGTGAGTCTTCTAGTTATAGTACGACCTTCATAGTCTTCATGTCATTAATTCTTAAACCCTTTAATGTGTCATATAATAGTATATATATGTTGTCATATATATTAAATAGATCCTTTCCAAACCCATTAGACATAATATTTATCATAATTGATAAGCTACATTCATCTATTCATTTCTTTATAAGGCCCTTTTACATCACAATTGAACACTCCTATGTGAGTGGGATCATGATTATTTCCTATTTCTTCTTATTTTTTGTTACAAGCTCCTTTATAAACATTATATATTTTGTAATATTGGTCAGGGACTCTAAATACGGTATGTCAATGTGACATTTGATAACATTTTAATTCAAATTACTTTATTTTTCATTGAATATTTCTTTCTTCAACCAATCTGGAAATAATATTCATGTCTTGAATAAATAGGTTTCTTATCTTATTTATTTCTCAGCTAATTTTTATTTTTATTAGTTTTCTTCAGTATTTTATACTTATTAATTGATTAATTTAGGGTTTTATTATGTATTTGTTCCACATATAAGGTTCATAGAGTTTAGATATTCATATGGGTTGACTTCCGAGTGTCCTAGTGGTACACATTATAGCCTCTCTAAGAGCAGTTAAGAAATTTGACTAACCTAAACATCATGTTTCCAAAGTGTATCTATTTTTTTATTGGGTCATAATTTATATCATAAATTTCCTCTCCGTGATATTTTTATTAAGCATTCATTTCCTTGATTGTGGCTCCCAACATTTTCATAAGCATGGCATAAGATTCCCCCACTGTGTGGATTTGTCTCTACAGTGATGGTCCCCATAGCGCTTGATTACTTTCAAGTGTTGTTAATATCCCTTACCATTTTTTTATGTCCACTAACCCAAAACATTACAACCATTGATTATAATCATCATAATTATTTCCTTAGACAAACATACTATGGGTTTGTTTTTGTTGGCCCCTCATGGAATCCATATTCCATATCAGCGCATCCATTTGAGCTTCCATCCATTCATTAGTGCTCACCATGTGGATGCCTCTTCCTTATGTTCCCTCACCTTTACATAATAATATATTTATTTACATATAATTTAGTAACATAAAACTTTCCTCTGGTGATTGTTTTTTTTTTGTGGATAATCCTACCACATTATCAAAAACAGAAATTTTTCCCAATGACAAACCTTTATAAAATAATTTAATTAGTAACCACATATTGATTCCAAGATGGATAAATTTTATAATAATGTCTTCAAAACATTCCCATAAATTATAAATTTATTCATCATCAAATTGTTAAATGTTTAAAATATTAACTCAAATATCCATGGATTTTGAGGGAGGAACTCAAAAAGTTATAAAAATTCATAGAAACCCATCCCACATGGTAATTTAATGAGTTATAAAACATTTTATCCATTAAATTTCTTTATATCTTAAGAAAAATATAAAATATAGAAGTCTTAACACATCATTTGAAACATTTTTAAATTAAATTGTGTCATGTAGTTATATAATGAGTCCCATGTGAGTGTTTGGATCTTCTTCTGGTATCCTAGGAATTTTCACAGTGTTAGGGATCATTTGAATAATGGATGGTTAGATTTTTAAGTGATTGGCTATCATGGGTGGGACCAGGAAGCTCTTTTTCAGTCTTGTATTATATGGACTCCTATAAATTATGATCATTCATAACCCTAGATCTCTTGGTGGTTCCTAGAAACTTGGTTGATTTTTTCTATATCATCCATTTTCATGACATCTTTGTTTTTATTTCTGATTATTCTTCTATGTTTTAGATCATATTGGAAAATTTCATTCCCTTTTTATAGTATATATTGTTTGTGTATAAATAAATTAATCAATAATTATAACATAATCACTGTAATAATAAAATTAGAACAAAAATTAAATTTAAAATTTAAAACTCTAAAATATATTTTTCAACCATCATCAGCAATAATACCAATGTGTTTCTGTCCCATAAGGCATCATTAATTGTTATGTGGAAAATAAATATTTCTTATAAAAAATCAAACTTCTAAAACTAACTAATTTTTTATAGAGATTTGAGATCCAAGGTAAAAAAATGAGATGGTGAAAATATATTCTATGAAATTTAAATAATTAAATGATTGATTGAATGGTAAAATGAATAAATTAATTTGTTTTTATCAATAAGATAAAATCATGTCAGGTTTTACAAATTTTAGGTCCATGTGCATATGATTTTTAGAAATAAATTTTATTTCCATATTTATCATTGGATATGAGATAGATATAGATCATTAGTATTAATTTATCCCCCTTAATGAAATAATTACCTATTTCATATGATCAATTACTTCGGGTTTTAATGAATTTATCATCTTGATTCCATTATTAAACATGATCATCCTGAATTATGCAATGTCCATGTGGGACCTTTTTCAATAATTTGATGCATTAAATTAGTTCTTTATTGATCCTATTATTTATATCCATGAATGAAAAATAAAAAATATTAGAATAATTTAGAACTAGTGCAATAACAAAAATATGAACAAAAAAAATTGAAATAACTCATATTCAAACTCCCTTATTATTTAAATTAACCAACTCAATATTGGATTATCCACTCATGATAGTCATGGGATGGTTATAAGGGAAGATAAAAATATAAATATTCTAATGAATGGTGGATGATTCCTTATTATTTCACTTATATTAGGTAAACCCTTTGTTCATTGAGGAATAATTAGGAGTATACCCGTAGCCTTTTATTTATAGGTGTATAGGACCCACTAAATAAATTTCAAATATATTTCACCATAAGATAAATGAGTGTTATAATAAATTTCACATGTATTTCACCACAATATAAATAAAACAATAGTTATTTTTGACATAATAAATAATAAAATTTAAAAAATCATATATAAATTATATGCATAAAATATAGTCATATGTATTCAAAAGTACCTTCATCTATCCAACGGCCTGGAGGCCTTTAATTTTTATTTTAAAGCAAAGTAGCCCCCTTTTAAGGGAAGAAGGGGGGGAACCCGAACAGATATCATCGACATAAAACATTCACAACCCGAAGGTTAGGTGAGATAAACCAAACTAACTATATGAAGCAACCCATCCCTATAAAATGATAATATTTAAGTAAATAACCTATACATTATAAATATTACACTTCCACACAGTATCAATTTTTCCACTATAAAATACTTTCAAAAATAAACTCCTTTTCCTTTCATGACAAATCTTCATGATTTTCAACCTAAATTCATCATTTTCCATAAACATCCTTAGGCCCTATGAAAAACATTTGAAACTTATGTTTATTCAAAAATGTCTCATAAAGAGGCATAAAAAGGGGGAAAAGGAACTTTTTAGTCAATTTTAAAACCCTAATATCATATAATAGAGTTTTTCTTTAAAATATTAAACTATGAGCTCATATAATAATTTTCTTTCATATAAAACTATCATTTCTATCCAAAGTTTTTCATAAAATACTTTATAAGGAAGTATAAATAAAAAATCATAATCATTATGGTTTTTATAAAACATGAGAACCCATATATAAAATTTTCTTAAAAACATTACTTTATTTTTTAACCTCAAATAGAATAACCATTACATTAAAAAAAATATTGTAACAACCCAAATATGATAAATGATATTTGTGTCTTGAAATAAATGAGTTGTATGATATGCTGAAAAAAACTATTTCATTACTCAATAATATTACATTTATCAGCAATGAAACCAATTAAATTTACAAAAATTAAAATTGTACAAAAAAACTTAAATAGAAAATCTAAAATTGGGAAAATATAGATCACTCCAATCAACTAGAATCATCATCCCCACTACCAACACTATAGAGAATAGTAAAAACATTAGTAAATCGAGAAATAATATTGAAAATTTAAATAAATAACCTTAAGATGAATTGAGTTGAATAATTAATAAAATAATGGAGTGGTATATATAGAAGGTAATGTGACTATTGTAACTGTAAAGAGACCATTATAATAGTAATAGGACCATTGGAATAGTATCCTGACCGTTGGGAATAAAAACTAAACCGTTAGAATATTAATTTTACCTAAAAATAATAAATTGTTATATAAATAATATTTATAATTATTTATTTATGTAAATATAATTTTTATAATGCCAAAAATATATATATCATGACTAAAAAACTCAAATAAAATATAAGCACATTTTTAATAAACCATATTTTAAAGTATTTCGTAAAAATAATAATTTTTATATTAAAATTTAAAAATACTTATGTTAGAAATTTATATATATAAAATGAATTTAATTTTTTAAATGCATACATAAAAATTATTCAAGGGTTATTTTTTCTAAATTTATAAAATACTTCAAATTTCATGTGAAAAATAAAAATACAGTTTTTCGCATAACTGGTGTATCTTAAATTAAATTTTTCATGTTTTAATAATGTCATAATAATTTATATTACATTATTTTCATCCATGATATGTTTAATTTCATAAATGAGTAATTAAAATATTATAAAATTAATATCCAAACCTAAAAGGAACATTCCAAATCCTAAAAATATAAATTATTTCATTAAAATATTATTTTCACATTTTTCACCATTACTTTTGATTAAACTAGTAAATTTTAATTATAAAGGGAATGAAAGTTTTAAAATATATTTATTTAATTCAAATATGGTGTATAATTTTAAAAAAATAAATATTACAAGGCTTATCTTGGATATGATATTTCATTCAATATTTTATTCTATAAATACCCCTCTCTTTAAGTATAAATAGCCCCCTCCCTTACCTTGGAAAACCAATCCTATCACCCATTCAAAATACCAAGATCTACCTTAATCCTACCTCTCAAATTCTAGATCAACCAAACTCTATTCAGTAAGGGATTTATAGTGTTATACAAGAGAATATACACCAAGGAGAGAGAATGTCTCTTTTAAGGCATTCCAATTTCCTTCTTTTATTTCTTCTTTTTCCCAATTCCATTCAAAACCATATAATAAAAATTTAATTATAAATTATTTTTTTCATTATATTAATGATTTTAAGCTAATTTAATTTTTGTATTTATGAAAAATATAAATGCCATACCTTCCTTTCCCACTCTTTCAACAACATCCAGTAAAAGGTCGTTTAACAACCTACAAAGGCATTTACAAGAAAATTATTATAACTACCTTAATTGGTGGATTATATAAATTATATATAATATATAAATAATTAATTATATTTATTATAATATTCTATATTTAATTATATATTCCTAAAAATTAATTTGAACAAAAATAGAGAAATCGAAGAGAAATGGGAAATTTTTAAGAAAAACATTATATCAAAAAGATTCAATTTCATCAATGGAAATTAATAAGTATAATAAAATTATTATAATTGATAAATATTTGTATAAATTACTATAATTTACGTATGGATCATTGTTTTAATAAATCTATATTTATAATCTTGGAAGCACAAAAGCAATGAAATAAAGCGACAATTATGGTAATAGGATTATCAAACCCAACACTTTTTCATTGGGTTATCCATCATTCATGACATTGTTTGCATGAATAATTATATAATGATCCTTAAATATAATTTAATTTTTCATCCCATTTCATTTTAGGGATATAAAATTTTCCAAACATGATTTTTTGAGAAATATAATGATTTTCTAAAAGAACTATTCTTTCCAAAACACATTTTCATTTATATTGATTTACTTCTTCTTCTCTCAAGAGTAATGATTTCAATACCAAATATTTTTTCCCATTTTTCATTTTATAACAACAATTAAATTCCTAAAATCATTATTAATGAAATCATTACGAACTCATTTCTTTATATGGGTTATTTCATGATTACAATTGTTATAAGTTCTATGTGGAATGCAAGATTATGTAAATCTTATAATGTGAAGAGTGGGCTCGGAATTATATATCCCTAAAATTCATTGGGTAATATGATGTATCTCATGAGATAGTGTTTAATATGTGTGAGCATGATTTTATCTCTGTTCACAATAATTATGTTGTAATTATGCACATATGTTATATGTGGACATGATGCTAGCTTTGTTCACAACTGTGTGCGGTATTCGATTAGTATGACATGATGTTTCATTTTTATGTATTTCCACATTCTATGACTTTATCACATGTTCTATTGTGATTTTTATGATTATATTATTCTTATTATATGATGATTATGTTTATGTTCACCCATGTTATATTGATTCATATCCCTTATTCATCCTCTTACTGGGATTTTAGCTCACCCCTTTTATTATTGTATATCCTTAGGTGATTACTTGTACTAAGAAGAATATGAGATCCTCTATGATTATAGATAATAATTAATGAAATAGTGTTTATGTTTTATTATGTAAATGTCATGTATGATCCTAATTTTCCCAATACTCTAAAACTTTTGATCCTAGATTTATATCTCTGTTATGTTGTTTTTAATAAAATGATATAATAGTTATAAAAGAAAAAGTAGGGTCATTATATTTTGTATCAAACCATGGTTTAGTTAATTTTGGAATTAGTATTAGAAAACATTAGTGAAAACTCTTACGATAAGACTAATTGTAGGTAAATATCCAAGAAACATTTTTTAGAATAATGATAAACATAGGGATCCCTTAAGATATGCCTTTAATGTTAATTAAGAAAAATAATAAATTAATTATTAATTATTTTTTGACTTCTAGTTTGTTTAAACCTTTTCTATTTTAGAAAATGGTGGGAACCAGGGAAAACCATGCCAACAACACATATAACAGACAATGCAATGATTGGACATATGACATCCCTGATGCCATGGGAGGTGGAGTTTTAAACATCATGGAAATTATTACCCAGTTGTATCATGATATAAATAATATATTCAACTATGTGGAATGGCCTCCTTCACTCAATAAGGATAAACTATCCATTAAGTCCTTTATAAGGCAACATCCATCAAAGTTTAGTGGAACTTTTGATCCACTTGTTGTAAAACAGTGGGTTAACTCAGTGGAGATGATCTTTTCTATGATCCATTATTCATAGAAAGAGAAGGTGAATCTTGATATTTTTTAATTTAGATATAGAATCATATCAATATTGGGTGTTTATAAAGAATTACAATACAAAGGATTAAATGGAATACATGGAGTGGGAAGAATTTAAGAAAATATTCCTTACCATGTATTTCCCTCAAACTCTTCAAACAAATACAGAAGGATAATTTATAGTGATAAAGATAAAGTAAAGTTATATTTTCATGTATTATGAGGAAAAAATCAAAAGGTTTTCAAGATACCACTTAGGTTTTGTTATGAAAAATGATATCAAAATAGAAAGATTCGTTAGTTGTTTAAAACCACTGTTTCCGACGCTTTCGCCGGGGCGCGCGCATCCGTCCGTGGGGGACGCGCGGCTCTGTTGCCCCGCATTCCCGCTTTCCAAAGGCGGGCGGCATTCGCTCCTTATTCAGGGACGTCTGCTCCTTGATCGAAACGGGATGATGGGATGTCGGTTCTTCCTCCTGTGGATTCCTCCTCAGAACTCGTCACCTAGTCCGGGTCTCCCTTATAGATTTAATACGTAGTTCGTGAAACTCCTCCCAGTGCCATATTGTCATGGACACCGGTTAATTACACTGCTTCTGTCGGGACATTCCAAAGGGTCCAGTCAGGGCAGCAACCTTCGGTCAGGGGAGTAATCACGTTTGAGGCATCAGTAGCGTGTCTGGATGCTGGGGTACCTGGCATGCCTGTCTGTTATCCTCGATCACGAGGCTTCTCAAGGGCGTGGAAGCCCGAGGCATCCCACATCGAGCGCGGGGAATTACATGTCATAGACACGTATCTGGGGTTTTCCTCAGCTTCCCATGTTCAACACAGGGTATGTCGCAAGTTTAACGTCTTGCGGAGACGGTTACACCAAAGGCGTTCCATCCGAGGTTTTCCTCAGGCATCTCATGTTTATCACGAGGTAGGTCGCGAGTTTAACGTCTTGCGGAGACGGAATGAGGGTGATCAGAACGTCCCATAGAGACGGATCAGATTGGTATATCCCTATGAGGGAACACCTGGAAGGCTTACCAAGGTGATGGATCAGAACGCCCAATGAGGACGGATCCGAGGTGGTGCACTCCCTAGAGGGGAAAGGGTGATGGATTGGGGTGTACACAGAGGACAACGACCCAGAGATATGATGGGGCTCACACGTGGAAAGTGGCCCATGCGCCGCTAGGAGCAGCGAGGAGGTGGATGGCATGATCCCACCGGGATGTGGCGGCCCGGGTGAGAATCAGGATGGGTGGCGGATGAATTGAATGAAGTGGAGGGGGAATGAAATGGGACCATCGCAGGGGGGCGACAGTGAAGTTGGGCTTGAGCCTTGAAGAGGCTTCCTACGTATCCCCGTGGCAGGGAATCAAAGTCCGCGTAGTTCGGGATGGTGCCGGTAAACCGACGTGAAGGTGGACCTTGGTCCGATGGGCATCGTCAGCGTACCGACGTGAAAGTAGACCCTTGGGTCCACTAATGGTGGGCTTGAACCTTGGGAAGGTTTCCTACGTATCCCCGTGGCAGGGAATCAAAGTCCTCGTAGTTCAGGGAATACAGTTTAACGTCATGCGGGACGATAGAAAACCCTGACGTGAATGAACGACGGGCGATGAGTATCGGCGAACCGATGTAAATGAAGGACCTTAGTCCACTGTTGGTGGGTCGCAATGGCTTACCACTGGACCGGAATTGCAGTTTAACGTCGTGCTAGACGGGGGTGAAACCTGACGTGAAAGACGGGTGGGCTTGAACCTCATAGAGGCTTCCTACGTACCATGCCTTGACATGGATCAAAGACCTCGTAGTTCAAAAGGAAGGGGTGATCGCAATGGCTTACCACTGGACCAGAATGGGACCCGACGTGAAACGAAGGGTGGGTGTGTCGGTGAACCGACGTGAAAGTAGACCTTGGTCCACTATTGGTGGGCTTGAACCTCATGGAGGCTTCCTACGTACCATGCCTTGACACGGATCAAAGACCTCGTAGTTCAGGTGGGGAATTAGACCTTAGTCCACTGATGGTGGGCTTGAACCTCGTGGAGGCTTCCTACGTACCATGCCTTAACACGGATCAAAGACCTCGTAGTTCAGGTGGGTTTCGCCGGTAAACCGACGTGAAAGTAGACCTTGGTCCACTATTGGTGGGCTTGAACCTCATGGAGGCTTCCTACGTACCATGCCTTAACACGGATCAAAGACCTCGTAGTTCAGGTGGGGAAGTAGACCTTAGTCCACTGATGGTGGGCTTGAACCTCGTGGAGGCTTCCTACGTACCATGCCTTAACACGGATCAAAGACCTCGTAGTTCAGGTGGGTAAGTAGACCTTGGTCCACTATTGGTGGGCTTGAACCTCATGGAGGCTTCCTACGTACCATGCCTTAACACGGATCAAAGACCTCGTAGTTCAGGTAGGTAAGTAGACCTTGGTCCACTATTGGTGGGCTTGAACCTCATGGAGGCTTCCTACGTACCATGCCTTAACACGGATCAAAGACCTCGTAGTTCAGGTGGGTTTCGCCGGTAAACCGACGTGAAAGTAGACCTTGGTCCACTATTGGTGGGCTTGAACCTCATGGAGGCTTCCTACGTACCATGCCTTAACACGGATCAAAGACCTCGTAGTTCAGGTGGGTTTCGCCGGTAAACCGACGTGAAAGTAGACCTTGGTCCACTATTGGTGGGCTTGAACCTCATGGAGGCTTCCTACGTACCATGCCTTAACACGGATCAAAGACCTCGTAGTTCAGGTGGGTTTCGCCGGTAAACCGACGTGAAAGTAGACCTTGGTCCACTATTGGTGGGCTTGAACCTCATGGAGGCTTCCTACGTACCATGCCTTAACACGGATCAAAGACCTCGTAGTTCAGGTGGGTTTGTCAGGGTCGGTGCTCACTCTAAGCCCACGTGAGTCATGCTCGGTGTGAGAAACAAGAGGTTGCATGGACCTGACGATCACGTCGCGAAGGGTGCGTCCGTGAGAAGCGAAGAGGGGCTTACGCGTTGAGCGGCCCATGGTGTTGGGACTTACTCCAGGATGGAGGCCCATGGCGCGGCAAAGCGCGGGAAGGATGGACCTTGGTCCGACAATGGGAGGTGCCTCGCTCCCTATCACGTCCTCCACTGACCTTAGTCGTGGGGAAGTACCGAGATGCACGGGTGCAATCATCCGTACCAAAGGTTAGGGATTTACGCTCTGAGGCGACCCTTCCCCTGCGAACATACACTGCTCCGACAAGGAGGATCTCATTCCATATGCGGAAGAGTTCCATTCCCGTGGAGACGAGTGGTGTAATGAATGCTCGAGCTGGGGGGACCCTTCGTGAGGGAGACGAGGTTGGGTCACAGTTTAACGTCATGTGTCGAGGACGTGGTGCTTGGCAGTTTAACGTCCTGCAGCTCGGACGAGGTGGGTTCACTCCACACCCCTAGGGCTTACATAACCGGTACCCTCTGGTCCTTGGGGAAGGGAAGGTGTCGGTAAGGCCATGGTAAAAGGGGGTCGCGGGAGGAACCATCGAGGGGTCCACGTTAGCGTGGCTATGCGAAGAAGCAATAGCCGTTAGCGTGCCTATGCGAAGAAGCATTAGGCGAAGCAACGCTACGGGAGGTGTGGCCCATGGGACTTTGAAATCACATCGTGCAAACCCGGAGGGTCGCACGGAAAGAGGAATCGCTAAGCAGAGGAGTGTGCTTCGCGAAGTGGGGTGCCTTGGCCTTAGCATGGGGCATTGGTGGAAGTGGGGGGTGCTTCGCGAAGTGGAACAGTGTTCGCGGAGTACTGCTTCGCGAAGAAGGAGTGGTTCGCGAAGCAGGGTCCTGCCAAGCAATGTGCTTCGCGATGCATAGTTACCCTGCCTTGGCATAGGGATTACTAGCGTGGGTTGGGTGTTTCGCGAAGCACGAGTGCTCCGCGGCTGCCCGGGTTCCCTTGGGAATCCCCTTCCTTTGCGAACGCCCTTGGGCTTCGCGAAGGGCATCCCTCTCGGAAGAGGGGCTCAGAACGAAACAAATCAGAGTCGTCTCGCGAAGTAGAAATACCTCGCGGAGCTCATGATTCCCGGGGCAAAGCTTGCTTCGCGATTCGGGAGAGGAGAAGCCGAAAGGTCGGATTGTCCGTCGTCGGGACTCAGGGGGAGTCGAGTATTTATAGGGAAGGGGCGCCGCGATGCAGGGCTTGCGCGCCGCCTCTGGAGCTTCGCGGCGCGCTCGCGAACGTCAAACGCGCTCGCGGAGGATCACCGCCTCCGGTGCTTCGCGGCGGCTCGCGAACGTCAAACGCGCTCGCGGAGAATCACCGCCTCCGGTGCTTCGCGGCGGCTCGCGAACGTCAAACGCGCTCGCGGAGGATCACCGCCTCCTGTGCTTCGCGGCGCCGCCAGGGCTGGGGCGCTTCGCGGAGGGGCTTCGCGGCTGTGCTTCGCGGCTGTGCTTCGCGATGCAGCGCGCCGGCTGTCTTTTTTGTTCCTTCCTTTCGGGCAATATTTTTGGCGCCAACAAATGCCCCCCCTCAGACTTGGAGCCGCGGAGGGTGAAGGGTCGAAGTCTGAGGGAAGATCGCCAAAACTGTCGGTGGTTCGCGATGCGGCATCGCGAAGGAGGCCCGCGATGCTCGTCGGGGCCGCAGATCCGGACGCGCCGCGATGCTCCGCGCGGGTGAGGCGCGCCGCGATGCTCCGGGGTCGGCGTCTATAAATAGGGGGTCCGCCCTCTTTTGTCTTTACGTGCCTTCTTTGTCCTTTTGCGCTCTCGATTTCGCGAAGCTCCGCGTACTCCGCGACAGCTCTCCGCGAATCGAGCTTCGCGGCGAACCGCGAGTCTCTGACTCTGCGTCCGCGCCAAGCGAACCTTTGCGTGCCTGCCTTGGCCGGACTTTGCGGTCTGATTTCGCGACCGACCTCCGCGATCCAACTTCGCGACCGAGCTTCGCGAACGAGCTTCGCGATCCATCCGGAAGAATCCTTTTCCGAGGGCCAGAGTTAACATGGCCCATCAAGAAGCTGTGCGGGAAGTGCTTGCAGATGCTGCTCGCCGGGATGAGATGGCCAACCGTCCGGGCTTGGGGGAAATGGTTCGGAGCCACTCGGACCACACTTCCTTGACAGACCTGCTGTCGGAAGGTCAGAGGGATTATCCTCAGTGTAAAAAACTGCCGTTGTATGGCTTCGGACTGAGGGACGACGTCTTCATCCCTGAGGCGAGAAGGGATGAACCAGCTTGCTGGTTCCGGAGCACACCATGCCAGCGCCAATGGTTCAGGGCGGCCGATGGTCATGCACAGGAGGATTTCACACCCATCACCGCTGATTGCCTCTACAATCATGTAAATGACATCGACGGGAGGCCACTGCAACCGGAGACGTCCCCTCCTCTCTACCGCACCATACTGAAGGCGGCTCTGCAGGATCCGATGAAGGGATGGTCTGATGAGTGGGACCTTCGCCAGGGCGGCAACTTTACCGATGACTGGGCCTGGGCCTACTGGGTAGGCGCCTCATGCGAGGAGTTCGAGGCTGAGCTGAGGAGAGTGGGATTGTACGAGGCGGCATGGGCCTCTCAGTTCCACATTTACCAACCCAAGCAGCTGATGCCGGAATTGTTGAGCAGATGGTCGTCCCGGACCAACACCTTCCACCTGCATCACGGGGAGGTGGGCATCAGCCTGTGGGATGTCCACCAGATTTCCGGGGTCCCGATCTTGGGGGCCATGTATGACGAATTCCTCCCCGTCATCGGCGTGTGGGAAGATGCGGAGCAAATGCCGCGACTGGCGTCAGCGCTGATGGCGTTTGTCCCCGCGGATGACAAGGAATCAGTGAGGGACGTCCATTTCAGAAGATGGTTCAAATGCTTCCTGAACTTCCCAGAAGATCGAGAGTTCCCCCCGAGGCCTCGAACTTGTCCGAGGGTAGCCCAACGGGGCAAGGAACACTCGTATTGGCGGGTTTTGGAGGACAGCCAATGGAAGACGTGGGGCTTCAGCGTTAGCACTGAACAACGGCCAATAGTCAGGCTGGCGGCGTTCATCGCGGCTCTCATCTGTGGATGGATTCTACCAGTGAGAGATACAAGCATGGGGGTACGGCCCAGCTCATTCATCATGGCATCGATGTTGGCAATGGGGCAGCGGATCAACCTGGGGATCCCGATGCTCGCCAAACTATACAGAATGATGCGGCGCATTAGCGAGGGCAAGAAGCCGCCAAGAATATGTGGGCCCTTCCACCTCCTGTACGGGTGGATCGCGGCGCATATCAGGGGGATTTACGAGTATCCCAATCCCATTTCGCCGCCGGGATCGGACTTTCGCCCTTCCATTCTGAACGCAGTTGGGAGCTTCCCATTCAAACTGGCCGTTCCGATGGTGCTGAATAGGGTGTGGAGGGCGGACGAGTTCAACTTTCATCCCTTCCCTCTGCCGACGGGGAGGCTTACTGATGATGGACGGGGAACGGAAGAGCATCGGGCTTATCTCCTGGCCTTCCGAGGTGGAGTTTTGGTGGCTCGGATAGATCGCGAGCCAATTTGCGAACCGTACACCCCACATCGTTTCGCGAGGCAGTTCCGGTGCCTCCAGCGGCTGACCCCACAAGTATACTGGGAGGTGCGTCACGAGGAGCACCCGTGTGTGATGAGGCAGCTGTGGCTCATGTTCACACGTGAGGACGGAAAGATGCAAATCACATTGCCTCCGTCTACCGCCGCCTTCGGCTTAGCGAAGGAGTACGCCATCAGCTGGGAGGCTGCTTACCCCGGGGAGATGCTGAAGCAGCCAACGATCCGGGTTGGTGCCGGTGGGCCTCCTTCATCTCGAGGTCGGGGTCGGAGGGCAGCTAGGGCCGCCCGCGGCAGCGGGGCTGCCATGGCAGAGAGACCCGCACCGGCTGAAGGTAGGGCAGCAGCGGCGGATCCGGTGGTTCCGGGAGAGCAGGGTCATCCGGAGGGGCGGCCACCGAGGGGATTTCGTCGGGTATCCGCTCAGGCTCCGGGGAAGCGGCTGCGTCACGTCGACATGGCAGAAGATGCCGTCTTTCCGGAAGCTTGGGACATCTGGGATGTCAACCGGCAATTTCTCAGCCCAACCGAGATGTGGGACCACCTGAATCGCCTCGGGATGAGACTGCCGGGCATAGGCCCAGTTCGGGCTGGATTCATGGTGTCTCCGGCGGAGGCGGAGCAATACTTGAACGAGCTGGAGGATTACGTCCACTCCAGCGGTGTTCCTCGCCCAATGACAGATCGGGTGAGGATACTGTTGAATCAGACGGTGCCCCCACAGTTGTCGGCTGCCGATCTGAGGGAGCGCTTCCCTTTGCCGGAGGAATCAGGGGACTCTTCTCAGGGGGACGAGGCCGGAGGAGGGAGCCCGTTGGAGGAGGGCGAGGTCGGAGACCAAAGCTCAGAATCCGACGACTTCGCGGAGGCTCTCGAGGTAGTATTCTGAACTCCTCTTCTTACGATCTGTTCTTGCATCCCTATGGGCTTCTCACCAATGTTCGAGCCATGCAGGAAGAACTTATTCGTAGGCCTCGTTCTCGCTCCCTGGCGGGTGATGTCGCGGGACCTTCGGAACCCGCGCCTATGGCTGCGTCCAGTTCTGCACCTGGTGGGACCGGGGGGTTTGAGGTGGCTCCTCCGGACTCTCCGGGCCTTCCAACAGTATACGGGGGGCCTCGTCTTGGAGCCCCGCCGGTACCGGTCCGGGAGCAGTGTTCGGAGGTCGATCTTCGTAAGTCTCCTTCACCAGTCTCCTCGTTGCCACATGTGGGCCATGCCAGCTAACGTTTATGCTTCTTTCTCTCTTTCTGTCATACAGTTCTCCGACTGGCGTGGGCTGCTGCAGCTAGGCTGGTTGGGATGTCTGGCGGCGTTCCTCCCAGGGGCATGCCGGTGATGGTGTCGATAGTCCCTTCACCTCCTCAAGCTGCGGCGCACACCATCACTGGTGGGACCACCAGCAGGGCCATACCTGAAGTCGTCGAGGTGGACTCTGAGGAAGAGGATCAACCGGCCAGTCCCAGTCCCGCCATGCCTGCGCCGACGTCAGGCGTCGTACCAGACTCGACACCAGATGCGGATCCTGCTGAGGAATTTCTGCAGGCATATCCTGCGTACGAGCCTGCCGATCGCGCGGATTGGGACGAAACGGCCTCTGACGAGGAAGACAGCAGCATAGTCCGCCGCCGGTCGTGGAAGCTGATCACGCGCTTCATCAGGGACACTCCCCAAGCGCAATGGCTGGCCGAAATGGATAGGCTCCGCTCGCGGCTGCGCGAGCTGTGTGCCGGGGGAGTGGATGCCCAACGCCCTCACGCGCTCATCCGAGACCTCATGGCTGAGAAGATCCGGGAGCATGATCGTGGGCTGAGCGTGGGATGGCAGCGGAGGAAGGCGACCAACATTAGGAAGCTCCAGGAGGCTGAAGGCGAGGCCCAACAGATGCAGATCCGGGCCAACGAGCTTTCAGCCACTCTCGATGCGCAGTCTGAGCTGGTCTCACAATTGAAGGCTCAGCTAGCGGAGGCTGAGGAACATATGGAGCAAACCTCTGGACGATTGGCTGCCGTTCGAGCCGGGGTGGAAAGGGCCAGAGCCAGGGTTGATGAATTACGCCCCGCCGCTGCTGAAGAGGAGCGAGAGCTGAATCAGCGGCAACAGGCTTTGGCCGCCGCAAGTCAACGGGTGGCGGAACTGCAACGCTCTTTTGACGGAGTCAACCCGTCCATGGGGGAAGTCAACCCCCGAGTATTGTAGCGAACCCGGAGGGATTTTTATTAACCCTTTTGTGCTTCAACTCTTTCTTTCTCCTTTGTTTTGAGTTTCGTAGTACGCACGATATCCACTGTTGAATTGCCTTGTTGCATCCCTGCAATGTTTGCGGGACGTTTGACGACAATTCCCTCAAACCAGTCCAGATTCCCGAAAAAATGGGGAAGGCTTGATCGGGGAAGGAACTTCTAGGATAACCGAACCGCTGTTTCTTCAACGTGCTCTTATGCACGGACAGGGTAACGCCAGGGGCGCTGAAATCAGTTCAAACAGATGAAAATGGGGAGTGTGAATCACGATGCCCAAATTCGGAACACTATGGAGGCGGCGTGACAATAAAGGACAACCGTTAGCCGTGGCGGAGAAACGGTATCCTTACTGCGTTAGCCTGAAACGAGGACAACAAATGAGCATCGACCGCTGACCGTATTCGCAACGCGGGATTTTATCAATTTGTTGTCGATTAATCTTTCGGGACGTTGGCCCAGGACAGTTGGTGGACCATAGGTCAGACATCCTTACTGTTAGGGGGTCCTTCCAGACATGAAAGAGGACGAGGGTCCGAATAAGGGGCACGCAAAGCGTGGAATATGGAGTGATGGTTTGTTCAAACAGAATCCAACACTTCAGTAGTTACACCACCGTGGTGGGTGTACGCCAGATGGGCGCATCGGTCTGATCCCGGATCATTCTTTCTTCCAGATAGGGCCTCTCTGGCGAGGGCTGGAAATGAGGAATAGGATCTTGCGATTCCTGGGGCTGGACCCTAGGTGAAATGCCTGGGCGTCTCTACGTATCCCATGACGATGGGAATCAAGCCAAACGTAGTTCTGAAAGCGCAGTTTAACGTCATACTGGACGAGGAGCAGCCTGACCGTGTTGGTACACATCCTGCCAAAACTACTAAGCCCACGTGAGTCGTGCTCGGTGTGGGAAACAAGCAGTAGTGGTGGGAATTTCCCGACACAGAGAGGGGCAGGTGGGGGCAAAGGGATGCTCGGCGACTACCGGCCCAATGACACTAACATGATCATTCAGCGCACCTAGATGCGCGAAGAGAAAGAGCCGAGTATGATGAAGTTCCACTTGAACACGAGGGAGTGGAAATGTGTGAATCATGACGCTCGAGATTCGGATCACGATGATGGCGGCGTGGCGATGGAGGATTACTGCTGACCATGTTCGCAACACAGCATCCTGTCGCGTTAGCCTAGAATGGGGACAAACAAATGAGGGTCGACCGTTGACCATGTTCGAAACACGGGACCGTGTCACAAATGTTGTCAGATATCCGTGGGGACATCAGCCCGAAACGATCGAAGGGCCCTTAGGTCCAGCATTCATGGAGAGCCCTTAAGCTTAGTATCCACGTCGTCCGAGGGTCCTTTGGATGTGGAAGAGGATGAGGATCCAAATAGCGAGCTCACGAAGCTTGGTCATGGAATGAGGGGAATGTCCCTGTGAAAATCCCATGCTTCGGACTCTTTGTCGAAACACATCTAAATACGGCAACGAGACATATTAGATAGGGGGAGCAGATTCCTTTCCCTTGGGGTGATCTTAGTTTAAGGTCGTAGAACTCGGACCATGGAACCGAACACCAGGGTTAGGCTGGGCCCGCGGGGGAAATACCCGGGCGCTCCTACGTATCTCATAAGGATGAGAATCAAGCCATACGTAGTTCTGGAAGGTGGCAGGGTAAGGTACCAGTGCCAGGGGAAAGGGGAAGTGCGGGCGTGGCCCTTGCACTAAAAGAAGCGGAATTTGATGTATCTTGTTTGTTCTTTAAGGTGAATGTTGTGTTTTTTTTTTGTGAAGCGACAGGCCTATAACCGTAGGTCGTGATGTCGCCACAAGAATCAAGCCGCGATGGGCGTTGACAAACGGCATGGCGCGTGGCCAGTACCTAACGTGATGTCCTCTACAGCGAGGTTACCACAATGCGGTGCCGTTTTTCGTCGTGCGGCCAAGACGATGATGTCACAGTTTAAGGTCGTGTGATAGGACCAAGCATGCATTTTATCGTCAGGCAGCGCAGACGTAGCAGAGACGATGCTAGGCGGGGAATGTGCGCAGTGTTATAAAACACAATTGACGGAGACATGATCCCGCATCAGATTGTACGCCATCCGGAGAGGGAAACCTTAGGCCGAGGGGCCTACACGGAGGTGAAACAGGGAGAGAGACTAGCTTCCTGAATGGGTTGTACCCAGAGACAGGGCGTCTGGGCGGTCCTACGTGTCCCATGAGGATGGGAATCAAGTTAAACGTAGTCCCGAATGGATCTTAGTTTATGGTCTTAGAGCTCGGACCATGGGAGCCCCAAAGGGCGCCGGATTGAAACTTTGTCCCCCTAACATGCAAAGGTGCACTGAGGGATAGTGCCAAAAGTGTCGAGATTCCACCTGGACATAATGGGGTGGAAAATGATGTGAATCATGTAACCAACATTCAAGGACTGAAGGA
Organism: Viscum album; assembly: GCA_963277665.1. Taxonomy (NCBI): domain Eukaryota; kingdom Viridiplantae; phylum Streptophyta; class Magnoliopsida; order Santalales; family Viscaceae; genus Viscum; species Viscum album. Next base: position 18,122,818 of record OY728155.1, on the reverse strand, counting down.
GCTGGCGTGACGACAAAGGATTACTGCTGACCATGTTCGCAACACAGCATCCTGTCGCGTTAGCCTGAAATGAGGACTGACAAACGAGCATCGACCGCTGACCATATTCGCAACGCGGGATTTTATCGATTTGTTGTCCGAAACCCTCGGGGGCGTTGGCCCGTATCGGTAGGAGAGCCCTTGGGCGTAGTATCCAGGCCGTTCTTGGGGGTCCCTCCGGGTGTGAATGATGGTGGAAGTCCGAATAGAGGGGAACACGAAGCTTGACAAGTGGAAGGAACTTGATCAAGTTGAATCTGACACTCTTGGTCCTAGACCAGAGTACTCTTAATACATGGGTGAACCATTGCAGGGAGTCACGGGGCTCAACCTTGAGGGTGATCGAGAGATGGCAGATTCCCCGGGGAAGGGGGGCATGATGCCCACAACCTTGTATCATATCCACACACCCCCCGCTGGAGAGGGATGGACCAAGTGGCCTAGGTGAATAGGGAATCAGGATATCTCGCAGAGGTGGGGCTGGACCCGAATCTTAGACATTCAGGTGGTCCTACGTATCCCATTGAGATGGGAATCAAGCCACACGTAGTTCTGAAAGGTGCCTTTTAATGTCATGCAGGACAGGGGATAGAAGGACTGGACCTCCGAATGGGGCGTGCGTGGTGCAGCTATTGCGTACCCGACGTGAATGAGGACATGGTCCCGCACTGCGCCACGCAGTCCTGTGACCAGGGTCCTGAGGGCAGGATTAGAGAGGTAAATTCGCTGAACTCAAGCTGGACTCGGGGGCAAGGGGCCTCGAACGTAGTTCCAGATGAGAGTCTTAGTTTATGGTCTTAGAGCTCGGACCGTGGGTGGTGACAACTCCCGAGTAAGCACAGAGGTTAACCCAATCCCTAAGCCCACGTGAGATAAACTCGGTGTGGGAAACAAGGGGGGGATCCTCACTGCAATACTTGGGGCATCCATTAAAGGGGGACCAGCAGAGAGTTTCGAAGGACGCCTTTGACGTAGCTTGTTCTCCCAATGTGCGGACGTGCACGGGGGAAAAGTACCAAGAATCCCAAGACTCTACTTGAACACGATGGAACGATGAAGGGTGTGAATTGGTTATCCGGCATTTGGGCTTAACGGGTTGGCGTGGCGACAGAGGAAAACTGTTATCCATGAAGGAAATACAGCGTCAGTATCGCGTTAGCCTGAGGTGGGAACAGCAAACGAGCATCGACCGCTGACCATATTCGCAACGCGGGATTTTATCGATTTGTCGTCCGACACCCTGGGGGGCGTTGGCCCGTATCGGTAGGAGAGCCCTTGGGCGTAGTATCCAGGCCGTTCTTGGGGGTCCCTCTGGGTGTGAAAGATGGTGAAAGCCCTAATGCGGGGATACGCAAAGCCTGGAAAGTGGGCGCGGACGTGTCCGAGTAAAGCTTGACATTCCAGGTAATGAACCAGAGTACTCTTAAGCACATTGGAGAATCGCCGAAAAAGAAGGATCGACGAAACAACTCAGCAGGGGGGGAGTATGGCGTGGTCATCACGAGACCGTCGTGAATGAGGACATAATCCCATATCGCACCATATGATCCCCTCATGGAGGAAGGATAGGCCAAGGGGCCAAGATGGGATGAGGATTCCCGAGAGATGGGGCTGGACCCGGATCTTGGACATCCAGGTGGTCCTACGTATCCCATTAGGATGGGAATCAAGCCGCACGTAGTTCTTGAAGTGCAGTTTAACGTCATGCAGGACGATGGGGAAAAGAAGGGGGAGCAGAAGGCATCCCCAAACGTGGGGGGCGTATAGCGTGACGATCAAACCGACGTGAATGAGGGCATAGCCCCGCGTTCACACCATACGCCGCATACCCAGAGGCAACTGAGCCAAGGGCCCGAGATGGGATGGAAATTCCCGAAGGATGGGGCTGGACCCGGATCTTGGACATCCAGGTGGTCCTACGTATCCCATTAGGATGGGAATCAAGCCGCACGTAGTTCTTGAAGTGCAGTTTAACGTCATGCAGGACGATGGGGGAAAGAAGGGGGAGCAGAAGGCATCCCCAAACGTGGGGGGCGTATAGCGTGACGATCAAACCGACGTGAATGAGGGCATAGCCCCGCGTTCACACCATACGCCGCATACCCAGAGGCAACTGAGCCAAGGGCCCGAGATGGGATGGAAATTCCCGAAGGATGGGGCTGGACCCGGATCTTGGACATCCAGGTGGTCCTACGTATCCCATTAGGATGGGAATCAAGCCGCACGTAGTTCTTGAAGTGCAGTTTAACGTCATGCAGGACGAGGAGGGGAATAACATACCCCTAAGCAAGGTGTACTGTATGGCGAAAAACCGACATGAGGACATAGCCTTACGTCATACCGTACAGTTTTATAAGATCGGTCCTGAGCCGCGGCCTGGAAAGGCCGAGGGGCCTGGGGCTGAGCCTCGGTCAGAAAGGACTAACCGGTTTGTAGTTTAACGTCTTACATGAGGACGGAGGGCTAGGGGCCCAAGGAGGCCAAAGGGGCCTGAGGCTGGGCCTCGGAAGGGAGTTGCACGGCATGGTACATGATCCCGACATGAATGAGGACGTAGTCCCACATCACACCGTACACTCCGGGTGAGGAATCCTGGGCTGTGGGCCCGATCACTGGCACCACCTGGGGGAAGTTTGTCACCTCAGGATGGGGCAGAATGAATCACTGTTGACCATATTCGAAACACAGCGTTCCATGAAAGGGGCAAACACCTCCAGGGGGAAATGTGCAGCCGGGTCGAGGCTTGCTCGACGTGGGTCGGGGCAAAAGTGTGCACCCTGCCACGTCTTGACCCGAGGGGAAGATTTCGGCTTTTGGGCTGGGCCAACGGACGAAATGTCCGGGCGTTCCTACGTATCTCATAAGGATGAGAATCAAGCCATACGTAGTTCTTGAAGGCCATGCAGTTTAGCGTCATGCGGTGAGGACGTGGGAGAGTGGAAGAATGGGAGTGGGCGCATGATGCGACCTTTATAATCTTTGCGTGAGTGGGGTTGCATGAGCGGGGCCAAGAAAGCCGACGCCCTGCTACACAAAGATCCTCCAAGGAGACCATCCCCAGGGGGAATAGTGGAAGAGAAAAGCTTGGGCTGGGCTCAAGACGAGACGTCCGAGCGTTCCTACGTACCCCATGAAGATGGGGTACGTAGTTCTTGGCATGCAGTTTAACGTCATGTGGGACGATGAGAAACACCTCCTTCGGGGATATGTGCGGCACGACAAGTAATCCGACGTGAGTGGGGACAGAGTCCTACACCATGCCGTACAATCCCGCGAGAGTGTAAGTCGGGGGGAGACCAAGGGGGTGAGGCCAGACCTTGGTGGAGACGGGGCCAGGGGCCCAAAGAGGCCGAGGGGCCTGAGACTGAGCCTCAGTCAGGCAGAACTGACTGGCTTGCAGTTTAACGTCTTGCAGTGAGGACGGAGAGGCAGTTTAAGGTCATGCGGGACCAAGTCGCAGTTTAAGGTCATGCGGGACCAAGTCGCAGTTTTAAGGTCGTGCAGGACCCTCTCGCAGTTTAGGGTCATGCTGGACCACTTTTGCCCTAGGCAAAGTATCGCTTGAGTAATCTGGCATTGGTGGGAGGGGTTACACGCTCTCCATCTGTGGTCACCAAGGAGTATGCTCCATTGGGGTAAACCTTATGGATGATATAAGGCCCTTCCCATTTGGGTTCTAACTTGGGCGGTTTCCTCCCGGGAATCATTGGCGCTCGCAGGGCCAGCACCAGGTCACCCTGTAGGAAAGAGCGGAGACGAACCTTCTTGTCAAAAGCTCTTGCCATCTTGTCCTGATGTCTTTCCAGATTGTGCAGGGCACGAAGCCGGTTCTCGTCCAGTGCCTCTAGCTCAGCTAGACGGATCTCGGCCACCTCATCTGATGTCTGGTGATCATAAACGGCCGTGCGTAGCGACGGCAACTGGATCTCAATGGGTAGGACGGCCTCAGCTCCGTACACCAGGGAATACGGGGTCACCTGGGTAGAGTTGCGAGTCGTCGTCCGGTAAGCCCAGAGGGCGTTGGGGAGCTTGTCCGGCCAACTTTTCTTGTTCTGACCAACCATCTTCTGCAGAATGTTAGAGAGGGTCTTGTTGAACGCCTCGATCTGTCCATTCGCCTGTGCGTAGTAGCGGGAAGTATGGTTTGACCGGATGTCGTACTTAGCATACAATTTCTTCACTTCAGCTGCTCGGAAGTTGGTACCGTTGTCAGTGAGGACGGCGTGAGGGACTCCAAACCGGTGGATGATGTTGGAGCTCACAAAGTCAACGACGGAACGGGCCTTGACCTCTTTGAGCGGAACTGCTTCTGCCCACTTGGAGAAGAAATCTGTAGCGGTCAGGATGAACCTATACTGGCGGGCTGTTGCCGGCGGATACGGTCCCACTACATCGAGTCCCCATACCGCGAATGGCCAAGAGTACTTGGTAGGGTGAAGGGGTTCCGGCGGCCGATGCAAGAAGTTGGCGTGCACTTGGCACGCGTGGCATCTCTTGGCGTATCCAATACAATCGTGGATCATGGAGGGCCAGAAGTACCCTAGCCTCCGGATTTGATGGGACAGCTTCGGCCCAGCTTGATGGGCGCCACAGGAACCGGCGTGAACCTCTTGCATAACTTGAGGTATCTCTACTCCTTGGATGCAACGAAGGAGGACACCATCAAAACTCCGTTTATAGAGGATATGCTCAAGACTAGGGCCGCTCTGGAGGGTAAATTGAAGTGCGCGGCGTCGGATTCGCTCGCGCTCGGCCCGGTTGTCCGGGAGCTGACCATTTTGGAGATACTCGACAAAAGGTGCTCTCCAATCGGGGGTCGTTTCAACCACTGCGTCTGACGAACCCGGGACTTCCGATACGGAGGGTCCGGCGGTGAGATGGCTTACCCGCAGGCTATCACGGTCCTCTTGGGTGACGGGAGCAATGACTCTCCGGTGGGCCACGTGTATAACCAAATCATCTTGCTCGGGTTCTGCGAGCGATGCGGCTAAGCCAGCTAGGGCGTCCGCTTGTCCATTCTGCGACCGCGGGACATGGGTAACCTCCGGCCGAGAAGAGAACTGGGCCATCAGGAGGAGGGTGTACTCCAGCAATGGTGCAAGCTCTGGCTTCCTGACGACGTAGTCGCCATTAACCTGTCTGATCACCAGCTCAGAATCTCCCTTCACGTGTAGATGGGGTACGTGGATCTCAAGGGCCAACTCGAGGCCGGTGATGAGAGCCTGGTACTCTGCCTCGTTGTTCGTACAACCTTCTGATAACAGGAAGGAGTACGGCAGGACGGCTTGCGCCGGGGTAATGAAAACAATACCCAGACCCACTCTGTTGAGCTTGGGGTCGTTGAGCCTTCTACCGGTGGGGCTCCGGGAGGCGCCGTCGAAATGCATTTGCCAACACGGGACAGCGTGATCAACCGAGAGAATCGTCTCATCGGGGAAATCCAAGTCCAGGGATTGATCCGCGGAGGTTGGATGGGCAGCTAAAAAGTCTGCCAACGCCTGTCCCTTAACGGCCTTCTGAGGCACAAACCTGATGTCAAACTGCTGGAGAATCACCGCCCACCGCGCTAGTCGGCCAGTCAGCATGGGGCGGTTCAGGATGTACTTCAGCGGATCCACCCGAGAGATCAATTGCACCTCGTGGTGCTGCAGGTAGTGTCGCAACTTCTGCACGGCGAAGACGAGCGCAAGGCAGTTCTTTTCGATAAGGGAATATCTGACCTCTGTATCGAGAAGCATGCGACTGAGATAGTAGAGACTGTTCTCAGTGCCCTCGTTATTCTTCTGGGCGAGCAGCGCGCCGAGGGATCTCTCTAGGGCGGTCACGTAGAGGACCAGCGGCTTTCCAGAGACGGGTGGCATCAAGACCGGAGGTTGGAGCAGATACTGCTTGATTTCCTCGAAGGCGATCCGACACTCCTCATCCCATTCGTAGGCAGCGCCTTTCTTCATGAGCCGAGAAAAGGGCTTACACTTGCCGGCCAGGTTCGCAATGAATCGGCGTATATAGGCTAAGTGGCCTTGCAGGCCTCGGAGCTCCCGAATGTTGCTCGGGGGAGGCATTTGGCTGATGGCCTTGATCTTCTCCGGGTCGATCTCGATACCCCGGTATCTGACAACAAAACCCAGAAACTTCCCGGAGGTGACTCCGAAGGCACACTTCAGTGGGTTCATCTTCAGGTGACGAGATCGGAGGAAACCGAACACTTTCTCAAGGTCCTTGAGATGGTCCTGGCGCTGATATGATTTGACTACAAGGTCATCCACGTAGCACTCCACCAATGTCCCGAGGATCGGTTTGAATATGCGATGCATGGCCCTTTGATAAGTGGCACCTGCATTTTTCAAACCGAATGGCATTACCCGGTAGCAAAAGGTACCCTGGGGAGCCCTGAAGGCAGTGGACTCCTCATCTTCGGGGGCCATCCGGATCTGATTATACCCGGAATATCCGTCCATAAAAGAGAGGGCTTGGAACCCGGCCGTGGCGTCAATCAGCAGCTCCGTCACTGGAAGTGGGAAGTCATCCTTTGGGCAGTGGCGATTGAGATCGCGGAAGTCGATGCAGACCCTAATCTGCCCATTCTTCTTCCTGACTGGCACAATGTTGGCGAGCCATTTGGGGTACTGGACCTCTTTGACGAAGTTGGCCTTGATTAGCTTATCAACTTCAGCCTCAACCATAGCGCCATGGGAAGGGTGCATTTTCCTGGGGGGCTGCTTAAACCCACGATGTTTTACCGGGAGGCCCAGACGGTGGACGGCCACTTGGGGATCCAGTCCTGGCATCTCATCGTAACTCCAGGCAAACACATCGCGGTGCTGTTTGAGGAAGTCCACATACTGTCGCCGCTCCTCGAGGGACATGGCCGCACTGATCAATGTGGGTCTTGGATCTGCCTCGCTACCAAGGTTCACCTGTACCAGCTCATCGACCGTGGTAGAGACGCCTTCTTCAAAGGCTGGGGGAGCATCCTCTAAGTCTTCCTCCCCAGCCGTGGGGGGATTTCCCGCGATGGAAGATACTTCTGGGCTCTCAACACCCGAGGGGCAGCTGGTGCCGGCTTGGGCAGCAGCGGTCATCACATCAGGAGACTCACTCGTCGTGGAGACCATAGCAATGAATGCATTCGACCCTATCCCGTCCGGCCTTCGGCCCAAGGGGCCACGCCTGATAATATCAAAGCAGTGGTGACGTGTCGGCCAGAGTCGGTTGATTCCATCCCGTCGAAATAGACACGTATGGCGCACCGCCGTCGTCATGAGCTTGACGTCCCGGTACCGTACAGGGGTAGGAGATTCTGGGATGACCCGAGCCTGGTTGGTGTAGGAGTACGAGGTGATTCTCCGCCGTCGCTTGGACGCGGGAACATGCCTTCCTTGCGTACCCGAAACAACAAAACATTGTCCCATGTCGGGGGTCGTGGCTTCCAACCGGTGGATCGGGAGGATGTAGGCGTCGTCCATGCTCGCCCAGGGATTACTCGTGATTGGAGCGGGCTCATCCTCGCTGACCAGGATCTGCTTGTCTTTGCTTTTGTAATAACCCGCGTCCAGATAGCGGGCCTCACAAGAAGCGAAGGGGGACGCGTCTCCTTGGATCACGCCTACTCGACCGTTGAGCGAGTACTTAAGGCACTGGTGATATGATGAGGGGACTGCGGCATGCAGATGGAGCCATGGCCTACCCATCAGTGCGTTGTAGGCGGTATCCTGAGAAACAACCATGAACTCGGTGCTGGCAATTAAGCCACCGAACTGGGTCTTCAGGCGGATCTTGCCGACCGGGGTTTGCTCTGTCCTGTCGTACCCCTGAATCCTGAGGTCAGAGGGAGTCAAATCACCTTCGGACAAACCCAGCTTTCGCAACGTCCGGGTCGGAATTAGATTGATTCCAGAACCCGTGTCAATGAGGCAGCGACGGACTTCCACACCGTTAAAGTGGCCAGTGATATACAGCGGGCGAATGTGCCCCTGTATAGGAGGGTCTTCATCTTCACCAGAGAACGAGATAACCGCCTGACATTCGGCGTTTTCAATCGTCTCGGTATGGAAGGCCTCCGCGGCTGCCACTTCCGTCTCGAACTGGAGAGGGCTCCTTAGGGCCTCGGCAAGTGCCTCACGCATCTCGGATGACAAGCGCAGGGCCTCAAGGATGGAAAGCCTTGCCGGAATGCCGGCTAGGTGCTTTAGGACATCATACTTGCGTGCCAAACGCGAACCTCTGCTTACAGGGGGTTTTTCGGCATTTGGAGGCAAAGCGGGTCCTGTCGGTTGAACTGGCAGTCGGCTAGTACTGGGCACATCCTGCTGCCTACTAGCAGAAGCCTAGAGAGTAGTTGCCGGGCTAGGATTGGACAGCGGAGGCTGGCCTGTCGCCGGGCGAGACTGACTGTGATACGAACGAGGCGGCTCTCCCCGATCCAGTAACACGAACGGCGGTGGAGGTAGAGCCGAGGGTGCTGAATGGGTCTGCGCGTGCTGAGATCTGCGCTGAGCCTGCTGCCTCGTTTCGGTAGCGTGCACGGCTTGGTCACAAGTGCCTGCTGAAACACCCCGGTGACCGGCGCGATTGCGATTCCGCCGACGTTGACGTCGGCTGGAAACATTGGGGCGGTCTGCCTGGGGTTCCCCCTCGTCGGGGGTCATATAGGGCTTTACCAGCTCCACGGTGTTAACCGAAGCGTACCCTTGACTGTCGCTCGAAGAGTCATCCACCGCTGGGCGGATTCTGGGAGGAATGCCCATTTCGGGAGGCATAAAGTCGCCAAGAGTGCGGGATGACGACGGCACTGGCGGTGCACGTTGCTTCTTCTTACGTCGTCGCTGCTTCCCCTTTTGGGTAGAGGTCGACTGTGAGGACGATGCTGAGGCACCGGATGTTTCTTCTGAAGGTTCCGGCTGCTTCAGGCGTGCCCGGATGATACCCTGGGCACGGACGACAGTTTTTCGAGCCATCCAATTGTCGTATTTCTGGGACCCGCGGCTAGGGACCTGCTGCCACTCACCCTCGCTGTCGCTGCCGATTTCTGATCCCGCAAAGACGCCTGCCACCTGCGCTGGCGCTGGGCCCAGCTTGACTATGTTGTTGTTGACCTGGTCCTGAAGCCAGTCTTTAAACACATAGCATCGCTTGAGGGTGTGCCCCAGGATCCGATGATAAGGGCAGTAATTGGGGTGATCAGTGAAATGCGCCTCTGCCGGTCTCCTGCACTCAGGCAGACGCACGATCCCTTGCTCTAGGGCACTTCGGAAGTAACCAGGGACCTGATTTTCGTTAAACGAATAGGTATGGTACTTCCTTTCCGGGTAGGGAGCCCTGGGAGCCTGGTCCTGTCGAGGGACTGGAGGGGCCTGCCGAGGAGGCGGCGCCTGATTGTCTCGCCTAGGTGGCGGTGGCGCATTGCGCGGAGGAACCTGTCGGTTCTGAGGTGGTCGCTGCTGAGCAGGAGCCTGTGCTTGAGGTGGAGGACCTCTGCGAGGTTGCGGGGGCGGTGCCGCCGGTAGCAATTCCAACTGCCTCGGGGCTTCTATTTGAGCCACCGCGGCGGGTTCAGCCCTGGCGGCCCTCCTGGCTGGGATCATAGGGGGCAGCAAACGTGCCTGGCTAGCCTGTTGCAGGGCCTCCTCAAGGCGCTGGGCCTTATCCGAGAAATCTCTGAATCCTCCAGGGTAGTTCTGGGTAATCAAGGAGGGTACCAGCTCTGTCTTTACGTTCCCCACACACATCGTCAGTAATTGCTCCTGAGTCAGCGGCATATCGAGAGAATACGTAAGTCCTTTCCACCGGGCGATGAAGTCTGCAACCCGCTCATCAGGCCTCTGTTTGCACTTAAAGAGGTCCGCGATGCTGGTCTTCCGCGTGGTGGAGCTGAACTGGTACAAGAACTGCCGGCGAAGATCCTCCCAACCGGTCACTGATCCGATGGGGAGCTGGCTGTACCAGACGAATGTCGGACCTTCCAACGTCTGTACAAAACATCGGAGCTTAGCGGCTTCTTGCTGCGCCGGGGTTCCCAGCATGGGGCCACACCTGGAAGAGAAATGGGCCAAGTGCTGGGGTGGGTCCCCTGTCCCGTTAAAAGGCGAGAAAGTGGGGTTTCCAAAACCCGGAGGCGCGGGCATATCATCTACCCACGCGGGGTAAGGCTTGCCATCCGGTGGGACCGCCACCTGCCGTGTCTCCAACGCCTCGAGGCGGGCTGTGAGTGCCGCAATAAGGTCCTCCGGATGGGGATCCCTGTCTTGACGGGGATCCCTAACCACGAGTGCATTGCCAGGTTCTTCAACACGGTAGACGGCTTCGACTGCCCGCGGGTCAACTGGCTGAATGACCTGTTGGGCGACTGGGGGAACCCGGATTGGGTTCTTCAGATTGCCCCGTCGCTCAGGGGGGTTTGGCGAGACGTATCGCGCCCTCTTGCCGTATGTTCCGGCTTCCGCCTTGTCCGCGGCAGCAGCATGATCAGGGTTGCCCAGAGGTATCTCACCCGGGGGGAATTGTTCCTGCCCCTGCTGCCCCGGCCTGGGATTACCATAGTCGGGTCGTCGCTCTGCGGCACGTTCAGCCAAGAGTTCGTCGACCAGCCTCTTCTGCTCGGCAAGCTGCTGACGCAACGTGGCCTTCTCAGGGTCTTCGTCTGTTTTCTGCACAGAGGCGGACGGGTCGGAGTGCTTGACTATTCCGACGTGCTCCTTACCCTTACCAGTGCTCCGACCGAGTGCCAGTGACTCGGTGGGCGCAGGGAGGCCTAGCAGGTTCCTTTGATGACGGGTAACTCTCCCCGACGGGTCAAGAAGCGGCGGTACGCTCTCGGATGGTAAGTCCCCATCAAGGAACTCAAGCTCATCTTCCTTATCCACGACGTCGGTCATGTGGACTGTGGCCCCTCTTGAGGGCATATCCTCAATGTCGCATAGCGAATCGGGCTGTCGCCGGATAGGGTCGAAAAGGAGAGCAGCATAGCGTCCCCAACCACGGACTTGCACATGGGGGGTGGCTTCCCTGACGATCTTGCGGAGTGCCTTGAAACTCTGAACGCATTTCCGTTGGAGGGCATTCTGGTGACCGGGTGACTCGGGGTGCTGGGCCACAAGGAGCGCCGCTGCATCAATTAGGCGGCACTGTTTGCCAATCTCCTCGAAGTGCTCTCGACTCCTGGGGTACACTACCCGTTCCCAACGGAGGCGGAAGTGTGTCGCCCACAGGGTCCGACAAAAGCATCCCACCTCTTCAGGGGTAAACGACTCGGGTATGTTGAAATTCAGTGCCGCCGCGGGCCAAAACTTCTCTGGGAAGTAGTCCGCTGCAAGAATACTCCAGAAGCTCCTGGGTTCATCCTCGGGGTTTGGCCCCACATTTCCCCATTCATCAACCGGGGACGGCTGGGGGACCGGTAGCGGCACCGAGGCGGACCTCTGGGATAGCAAACTCGGCGGCGGAGAATACGGTGTGCGAGCAGACTGGCCACCGTACTCTGGGCTTTCCTCTGAAGAGCGAGGTGACCTGACCACAATGTCACGATAGGACGGGCTAACAGCCACTGCTTCGGGTACGGGGATTGCCGTTACCGGTGTCCGGTCATGTCGTGGCTCTACCACCGTTGACCCCCAAAACAGCTCCTCGTGATCCCGAGTAGAGGTAGAGGGCGCTTCAGGTGACGGTGGTGGTGACTGCGCGGTCGAAACCTGCGGAATTCCCAGGACTTCTTCCTCCTGGATGTACCTGCGGAGAGAGACGGGAATCCGGTGGACCTCAAATTCTGGGAGAACGAGGCTGACGCGTCTGGTTCCTGCCCCAGTCCTTGATACGGAGGAGCTGGGAGAAGGTTCCATCGCTGAATCGCCTTCCTCTTCCGAATCGGAGAAGCGGGCAGGTTTGATCTCCCCCTGGGCCTTCCCAAGATTCTTCCCGTGGCGGCGACGACCCGCTCTTCTGCCCCTGGGTGGCTCTTCGGGACGGGGTTGACCCCTATCAGGCAGTCCTGGGGCGGCGCTAGCGCCGTGGCGGAGAGGGCCCCCACTTGAGACAGCCGGGGTGCGAGGGGCACCAGGGCAAATGTCAAAGGGTACATGGGGAGGACCTCCATGAACAGCACCCACGTGGGCGGGGCCTCTGTTGAAACCAGCAGGAGCATGGGGAAGACCTCCATGGTCGATGCGAGTGGAGCGAGGCTGACCTTCACTCCTTGAATTGCTGAGGCGAGGAGGACCTTCGCCAGTCGCAGAGAGGACGTAGGGGGGGCCCCCACGTCGAAGGACCGGATGGACGATGCCTTCAGAAGGATGGACTTCATACCCTGTACAGCGGGCGCGGGAAATGTTTCCGCGCTGAGCATCACTGCCACGGGGCAGGTCTTCCTGTAGGACGGGGGTGGCACGAGGCATGCCTCCATGGCGAACCTCGGAGCGGGGGAGGCCCACGCTCTGTGGAGTAGCGGTACGGGGAGGACCTCCGTACGGGGTGGCATCACCGCGGGTTAACTCGCGGCGATCACTACTTGGGCCTGCAACCCAAAGAGTCAACCCAGCCTGCCCGCAGGGCGGTTGGGGTCTCGATCCTGGTTGGGCGAAGGGGTGCCCCTGCTCAATGTAGGCGGGGGCTTCGTAATGTACGTCGGTGGTGGCTCGGGCCACTGTAGCTGTCGACGTAGACGCGGCTAGGCGACCGTCCTCAGCCCGGGCCCGGCGCTGACGTCGGGTCAGGCGGGCCGGTGCAGGTGGTGCAGGGACGTAGTCTGCCTGTTCTTCCTGCGGGGCCGGACGGCGGCGCTGACGTGGCCGGACGGGAGCTCTCGCCTGGTATTCCTGGGTCGGGGCCCTGAGCGGGCTGAGCCGGACCGCGCCTGCCTCTTCGGCGTAAGGCGAAGAGTTGTCAAGGCGTTCTGGGGATAGGCTCCCGAAACGATTGAATGTCTGGGTGGGGAGCGGGGGCTCCCTGCGCGGCCTGTTAGGGCGGCGTTGACGGCGGGGCTTGGAAGCCTCCAGGTCCAAACGGGCCATATCCCTGGTAGGGATTACACCTTGTTCCTCATACCTGCGCACGAGGCTGTTGATCACCCTTCGTTGGATGACCTCTGATGGGGAGAGGGGACGTGGACGTCCCGCATCCCGTGACGTAGCAGCCGTCGCGGTGGCAGTGGCGCCATGTGGAGTGGCCGCAGTGGTATTGCCCCTGCCCCTGCGCGGGCGAGGAGCGGATGGTGACCACATCTCTGAAATAGCAACCTGGTTCCTGGCAAACGAAGGGATCAACTCATCAGTATTGAGAGGAAAAGGATTGACAGCCAGTGCCCCAGCGTTCTTCCATCTCCCATGTCTGTGAGAAGGATCCACGCCAACACGCTGCAGAGCGGGGTGCCCCACGTTCTACTACCCCGACCTCCGGTGAGTTTCACGACAGGCCCGCCATTTGCTTGGCGGGACCAGACAACGAATATCTGAATCCGGTGACACGTCAGTCTACTGGTGTCTCGAACGCTACTAATCCCCATGCTGAGGAGAATCCAATTCACGTCGGGTTCACCATTTCTGTTTCCGACGCTTTCGCCGGGGCGCGCGCATCCGTCCGTGGGGGACGCGCGGCTCTGTTGCCCCGCATTCCCGCTTTCCAAAGGCGGGCGGCATTCGCTCCTTATTCAGGGACGTCTGCTCCTTGATCGAAACGGGATGATGGGATGTCGGTTCTTCCTCCTGTGGATTCCTCCTCAGAACTCGTCACCTAGTCCGGGTCTCCCTTATAGATTTAATACGTAGTTCGTGAAACTCCTCCCAGTGCCATATTGTCATGGACACCGGTTAATTACACTGCTTCTGTCGGGACATTCCAAAGGGTCCAGTCAGGGCAGCAACCTTCGGTCAGGGGAGTAATCACGTTTGAGGCATCAGTAGCGTGTCTGGATGCTGGGGTACCTGGCATGCCTGTCTGTTATCCTCGATCACGAGGCTTCTCAAGGGCGTGGAAGCCCGAGGCATCCCACATCGAGCGCGGGGAATTACATGTCATAGACACGTATCTGGGGTTTTCCTCAGCTTCCCATGTTCAACACAGGGTATGTCGCAAGTTTAACGTCTTGCGGAGACGGTTACACCAAAGGCGTTCCATCCGAGGTTTTCCTCAGGCATCTCATGTTTATCACGAGGTAGGTCGCGAGTTTAACGTCTTGCGGAGACGGAATGAGGGTGATCAGAACGTCCCATAGAGACGGATCAGATTGGTATATCCCTATGAGGGAACACCTGGAAGGCTTACCAAGGTGATGGATCAGAACGCCCAATGAGGACGGATCCGAGGTGGTGCACTCCCTAGAGGGGAAAGGGTGATGGATTGGGGTGTACACAGAGGACAACGACCCAGAGATATGATGGGGCTCACACGTGGAAAGTGGCCCATGCGCCGCTAGGAGCAGCGAGGAGGTGGATGGCATGATCCCACCGGGATGTGGCGGCCCGGGTGAGAATCAGGATGGGTGGCGGATGAATTGAATGAAGTGGAGGGGGAATGAAATGGGACCATCGCAGGGGGGCGACAGTGAAGTTGGGCTTGAGCCTTGAAGAGGCTTCCTACGTATCCCCGTGGCAGGGAATCAAAGTCCGCGTAGTTCGGGATGGTGCCGGTAAACCGACGTGAAGGTGGACCTTGGTCCGATGGGCATCGTCAGCGTACCGACGTGAAAGTAGACCCTTGGGTCCACTAATGGTGGGCTTGAACCTTGGGAAGGTTTCCTACGTATCCCCGTGGCAGGGAATCAAAGTCCTCGTAGTTCAGGGAATACAGTTTAACGTCATGCGGGACGATAGAAAACCCTGACGTGAATGAACGACGGGCGATGAGTATCGGCGAACCGATGTAAATGAAGGACCTTAGTCCACTGTTGGTGGGTCGCAATGGCTTACCACTGGACCGGAATTGCAGTTTAACGTCGTGCTAGACGGGGGTGAAACCTGACGTGAAAGACGGGTGGGCTTGAACCTCATAGAGGCTTCCTACGTACCATGCCTTGACATGGATCAAAGACCTCGTAGTTCAAAAGGAAGGGGTGATCGCAATGGCTTACCACTGGACCAGAATGGGACCCGACGTGAAACGAAGGGTGGGTGTGTCGGTGAACCGACGTGAAAGTAGACCTTGGTCCACTATTGGTGGGCTTGAACCTCATGGAGGCTTCCTACGTACCATGCCTTGACACGGATCAAAGACCTCGTAGTTCAGGTGGGGAAGTAGACCTTAGTCCACTGATGGTGGGCTTGAACCTCGTGGAGGCTTCCTACGTACCATGCCTTAACACGGATCAAAGACCTCGTAGTTCAGGTGGGTTTCGCCGGTAAACCGACGTGAAAGTAGACCTTGGTCCACTATTGGTGGGCTTGAACCTCATGGAGGCTTCCTACGTACCATGCCTTAACACGGATCAAAGACCTCGTAGTTCAGGTGGGGAAGTAGACCTTAGTCCACTGATGGTGGGCTTGAACCTCGTGGAGGCTTCCTACGTACCATGCCTTAACACGGATCAAAGACCTCGTAGTTCAGGTGGGTAAGTAGACCTTGGTCCACTATTGGTGGGCTTGAACCTCATGGAGGCTTCCTACGTACCATGCCTTAACACGGATCAAAGACCTCGTAGTTCAGGTAGGTAAGTAGACCTTGGTCCACTATTGGTGGGCTTGAACCTCATGGAGGCTTCCTACGTACCATGCCTTAACACGGATCAAAGACCTCGTAGTTCAGGTGGGTTTCGCCGGTAAACCGACGTGAAAGTAGACCTTGGTCCACTATTGGTGGGCTTGAACCTCATGGAGGCTTCCTACGTACCATGCCTTAACACGGATCAAAGACCTCGTAGTTCAGGTGGGTTTCGCCGGTAAACCGACGTGAAAGTAGACCTTGGTCCACTATTGGTGGGCTTGAACCTCATGGAGGCTTCCTACGTACCATGCCTTAACACGGATCAAAGACCTCGTAGTTCAGGTGGGTTTCGCCGGTAAACCGACGTGAAAGTAGACCTTGGTCCACTATTGGTGGGCTTGAACCTCATGGAGGCTTCCTACGTACCATGCCTTAACACGGATCAAAGACCTCGTAGTTCAGGTGGGTTTGTCAGGGTCGGTGCTCACTCTAAGCCCACGTGAGTCATGCTCGGTGTGAGAAACAAGAGGTTGCATGGACCTGACGATCACGTCGCGAAGGGTGCGTCCGTGAGAAGCGAAGAGGGGCTTACGCGTTGAGCGGCCCATGGTGTTGGGACTTACTCCAGGATGGAGGCCCATGGCGCGGCAAAGCGCGGGAAGGATGGACCTTGGTCCGACAATGGGAGGTGCCTCGCTCCCTATCACGTCCTCCACTGACCTTAGTCGTGGGGAAGTACCGAGATGCACGGGTGCAATCATCCGTACCAAAGGTTAGGGATTTACGCTCTGAGGCGACCCTTCCCCTGCGAACATACACTGCTCCGACAAGGAGGATCTCATTCCATATGCGGAAGAGTTCCATTCCCGTGGAGACGAGTGGTGTAATGAATGCTCGAGCTGGGGGGACCCTTCGTGAGGGAGACGAGGTTGGGTCACAGTTTAACGTCATGTGTCGAGGACGTGGTGCTTGGCAGTTTAACGTCCTGCAGCTCGGACGAGGTGGGTTCACTCCACACCCCTAGGGCTTACATAACCGGTACCCTCTGGTCCTTGGGGAAGGGAAGGTGTCGGTAAGGCCATGGTAAAAGGGGGTCGCGGGAGGAACCATCGAGGGGTCCACGTTAGCGTGGCTATGCGAAGAAGCAATAGCCGTTAGCGTGCCTATGCGAAGAAGCATTAGGCGAAGCAACGCTACGGGAGGTGTGGCCCATGGGACTTTGAAATCACATCGTGCAAACCCGGAGGGTCGCACGGAAAGAGGAATCGCTAAGCAGAGGAGTGTGCTTCGCGAAGTGGGGTGCCTTGGCCTTAGCATGGGGCATTGGTGGAAGTGGGGGGTGCTTCGCGAAGTGGAACAGTGTTCGCGGAGTACTGCTTCGCGAAGAAGGAGTGGTTCGCGAAGCAGGGTCCTGCCAAGCAATGTGCTTCGCGATGCATAGTTACCCTGCCTTGGCATAGGGATTACTAGCGTGGGTTGGGTGTTTCGCGAAGCACGAGTGCTCCGCGGCTGCCCGGGTTCCCTTGGGAATCCCCTTCCTTTGCGAACGCCCTTGGGCTTCGCGAAGGGCATCCCTCTCGGAAGAGGGGCTCAGAACGAAACAAATCAGAGTCGTCTCGCGAAGTAGAAATACCTCGCGGAGCTCATGATTCCCGGGGCAAAGCTTGCTTCGCGATTCGGGAGAGGAGAAGCCGAAAGGTCGGATTGTCCGTCGTCGGGACTCAGGGGGAGTCGAGTATTTATAGGGAAGGGGCGCCGCGATGCAGGGCTTGCGCGCCGCCTCTGGAGCTTCGCGGCGCGCTCGCGAACGTCAAACGCGCTCGCGGAGGATCACCGCCTCCGGTGCTTCGCGGCGGCTCGCGAACGTCAAACGCGCTCGCGGAGAATCACCGCCTCCGGTGCTTCGCGGCGGCTCGCGAACGTCAAACGCGCTCGCGGAGGATCACCGCCTCCTGTGCTTCGCGGCGCCGCCAGGGCTGGGGCGCTTCGCGGAGGGGCTTCGCGGCTGTGCTTCGCGGCTGTGCTTCGCGATGCAGCGCGCCGGCTGTCTTTTTTGTTCCTTCCTTTCGGGCAATATTTTTGGCGCCAACAACCACACCATCGAAAGGCTCTATCTGTAAAAGAATTTGGGAGTTATGAATAAGTGGTTTGGTGTGCTCAGAAAGTAGGAGTGGAGTTCAAAGAATGGTCACATAGTTATGGAGATTATAAGGTAAGAATATAGTTTCATGATGGTGGTTCAAATTAAAAAGTAGGAAAGAGGATCCAACTATGCACATGTCAAAAATATGGGAAGAAACATCATTGGAATTTCTTCAAAGGGAGGGGGAATACTTCAAGTGAAAGATAGAAGTCCACTAATCTCATGAATGTCAAATAGACATGAATAAGCCACCCAACATGATGGAGTAAATGAGGTCACCACCCATTGCACCACCTATGGTTTAATTTTTCAACTTTAGGGAGAAAGGTCCATATCGAAACTAGTTCACTAACCCTCAAGTCCTTGAGAGTAATCAGCATAAATATCCACCAAAGCCAAAAGAGAAAGTGAAATAATATGCCATCATTATTACTACAGTGGATAAATAAAAAGAAGTCATAAAAGGTTCACTTCCTATTCACTCAATAATGGAAAAAATATGATTTTATTTTAATTCTACACATTCCTTATATCTTGAAAGGTTTCTAGAACTATTGAATCTAATCCATGATACCTTGAAGTGGGTATATCCATAACAACACCTAGTGTAGTGATCATTGCAACCCAATTTTTGGAATCCTTTCATGTTGGAATATATGGGAAGCTTTTTATAGAGAATCTTATATTACTTACCTTGTTAGAATTTGATTCTATAATAGTCATGTATTTTATCTCATTATATAGAGCACACATCAAATTTCAAGAAAAGTAAATATCTTTTCATGTTTTGAACCATCCAATGCTCATTTAAAAATACAAGGAAGATCACAAATCTCCTTTTGAAATTCCCTCAACAGTATGTGTGTTGATACCCAGTGAATAAGAATAGCTTTCCCAAATGGTTGAGTCAAAGTAAGGTATCAATTGGGAAAAAATTCCATGTTTAGTGAATACGATGATGTATTTACCAAAGATTTACCTAGACTTCCACTATATCTTGATGTACTATTCTCAATAGAGTTCATACCTCGAGCTAATCCTATATCAAAATGAACCTACAGGATGGCCCCGATCAAATTGAATGGGTTAAAGAAGTAGATACAAGATCATTTGGATAAAGTGTTCATATTCCCTAGTGCATCAACTTGAGGTGAACCAGTCCTAATTTTCAATAAGGATGGATCAATGCGGTTGTGTATCATCAGGAGATAAAAAAATATCAATATGATGAATAAATATACTCTTCTAAGGATTTATGACTTGTTCGATCAACTACAAGGATCTCATTACTTCTCAAAGGTGTATCTTCCTTCTAGATATCATTAATTGAAGTAGATGAAGGAATATATTCAGAAGATAAATTTTCATACAAGTTTTGGGAACTATGAGTTCATTTTAGGGTCTTCGGACTGAATAATTACCATGAAATCGCCATAGATTTAATGAATATAATCTTTAGATACTAACATGAAAAATTCATGGTAGTGTTTATCAATGATATTATTATTTACTCCAATAACAAGGAGGGACATGAAGAGAATATAAAGATTGTTCTTGTGACATTAAGGAGAAAATGCACACTAAGTTAATAAAGTGTAAATTTTAGATGTATAAAGTTGCATTCCTAGGGTACGTAATCACAAGTAAGGGAATTTTTGTAGACCCTTCAAAGGAGATGGAAATTGGGGAATTTACAAGCCCCACTAGTGTCACATAAATCCATATTTATATTTTCATTGCTGGGTTTTACCAATGTTTTTTGGGAAATTTCTCATGATTTTATAGCCTGCTAACTATGTTAACATGGAAATGGGTAAAGTATGTATGGGTGGAAGAATGTGAGGAAAGCATCATGGACATCAAGAAGTGTCTAATAACTACACCTGTACTCACACTACGAGAAATTAGATAATTTTTTATGATATAAAGTGACGCTTCAATGAAATTATTGGTTTTTGTACTCATGCATAATGATAATGTGATTGATTATGCCTCATGATAGTTGAAGATCCATTAGCAGAACTACACGATGAATGATCTGGAGTTTGTAGTTGTGATCTTTAATCTGAAGATTTTGTGGAACAACCTTTATGGTGAAAAGTGTGATATATCTACTGATAATAAGAGTCTAAAGTATATATTCATCTAAAAGTAGGTCAACATGTTCAATGAAGTTGGTTATAGATAATAAAGGACTTTGATTTCTCTATTCATTACCATTTAGGAAAGGCAAAAAAGGTAGCTGAAGAACCTACTACTCTATCCATGATGTAGATTGAGAAATATAATATCTTCATGGATATTAAAAAGATATATTTTTAAATCATAATGTGATGGAATACATCCCACCTTGCCCAAATGATTTCCCAACCATCTATCCAATAGAAGATCAAGGATGCACAATGGTATGATCTAGATCTACAAGAGAAGGTGATGCTAATAAAGTAAGTGAAGCTACATTAGTTCTATATTGATGATTATGGTGTGATTTGGTTTGGAACAAGTCTTTGTGTTCCTTAATTTCCTAAGATAAAGAAGGATCTATTGTATAATGGACAAAGACCATATTTCACCATCCATCCTATAAGTACCAAGATCTACCATGATCTTCGAGAACACTTCTAGTTGGAAAATATGAAGAAAGAGATTGTAGAGTATATATCAAGGTGTTTGGTATATAAGCAAGTTAAATTAGAGCTACGGAAGTCCAAAGGTATGATGCAACCATTTCATTTACCCATGATTAAATGGGATAATTTCACTATGAACTTTTTCACTAGACTCTCAAACACATCCAAAGGAAAGAATGTGATATGGGTTGTTGTTGCTCAACTTTCCAGGACATTGCACTTTATCTCCATTGGATAATATTTCATACTTGAACAACTTTCCATGATATATGTGATGGAAATTGTGAGGCTTTATGGGGTACCACTTTCGATTATCTCAGATCATGATCCAAGGTTTACATCTAAATTTAAGAGAATTCTTTAACCTGATTTGAGTGCTAAATTGAATTTCAACATAGCCTATCACCCTCAAACATATGGACAGTCTGAAAGGACTATTTAGATGCTCAAGTAAATGCTAATTTCTTGCTCAATGGAATTCAAAGGAGGATGGGATCAACATCTCCCATTAGTTGAGTACTCATATAACAACAGCTTCCACTCAAGTATTTAAATGGATACATATGAAGCCCTGTATCCGAAGCAATGTATATCTCCAACTTGTTGAGATGAATTTGGGGAAAGAAAACTACATGAACTTGATATTGTTTAAGAAATGAAAAAGTTTGTTCGATCCATCCAAAAACATATAAAATCTTCTTAATGTTGGAAAAATAGTTATGCTAACAACCGTCAAAGGGACATGGAGTTCGATGCTAGAGACAAATTTTTCCTTCTAATATCAACATGGAAGAGAGTCATATGGTTTTCTAAGAAATAGAATCTTATCACAAGGTATAATATCTCATTTGAGATCCTATATCACATAGGAGTGGTAGTCTATCGATATTCACTTCCAGCAAGTATGACCCATGTTCACGATGTGTTCTATGTATCACTCCTAAGGAAGTACATATCCGATCCATTACATATACTAAATCCAAAGGTGGTACAAATGGAGAATTAACTCTCATATAAAAAGAATTCATTGAATATTTTGGACCATAGAGACAAAGTTCTACGAAACAGGACAACTCACCTTGTTAAAGTGTTGTGGAGGAACCATATGTATAAAGAGGCAGCTTGGGAACCCAAACAAATATTAAAATAGAAGTACCCTCATATATTCTCAACTAATAATTTGAGATGAAATTTTGAGTACAAAATTTATAATGGGGGAATAATGTAACAACCTTGAGTTTATAAATTATATATTTATCCTCAAAATAAATGAGTTTTTTAAAATACTCACAAAAACACTATTTCACTACTAAGTACTGTTACATTTATTAGTAATGAAAATAATTAAAATTCCAAAAATTAAAACTAGACAAAAAATTAAAATAAAAAAGATAAAATGGGAAAATATGGATCGCTCAAATCTACTAGAATCATTTTCCCCACTGCCAACACTATAGAGAAGAAGAAGAAAATTAGTATACCAAACAACATTATAGAAAATAGAAATACATATCCTTGAGATGAATTGAGTTGGATATTGAATTAAAAAATAGAGTGGTATATATAGTATGTAATGTGACCATTGGAATAGTAATGTGAATGTTTGAATGGTAATCTGGTCATTGGGAATAGTAACATGACCATTGAGAATTGTAACATGACCATTGGAATAGTAATTCTACCCAAAAATAATAAATTTTGATTTAAATAATATTTATCATGATTAATTTATGTAAATATAAATTTTAAAATACCAAAAAATTAATATCATGATTAAAAATATCAAAGAAAATATAAGCACATTTTTTTAAACATTATTTTAAAGTATTTTGTAAAAACGGTAATCTTTATATTAAAAATATATACTACCAATGTGAGAGATTTTTTAAAATAAAATTAATTAAGTTTTTTAAATTAACATGTAAAAATTATCCTAGGGTGAGTTTTTTGTAATTTTATGAAATAGTTAAAAATTTAAGTGAATAGTATAAAAATAGTTTTTTACAAAATTGGTGTATCGTAAATTACATAATTCATGATGTAATAATGACACGGTCCTTTGTATAACTTGATTTTAAGCCATGATATATTAAATTTAATAAATTATTCATTAAAATATAATAAACTGAATTTCCTAACCTAAAAATTACTTTCCAAAGCCTAAAAATCTAAATTATTACGTAAAAAATATTATTTTCTCTTTTTTCTGCATTTCCTTTTGATTAAACTAATAGATTATAATTAAAAAGTGAAAAAAGTCATAAAATCGTGTTATTTAATTAAATTATGGTTTATAATGTCGAAAAAATCATTATTATAAGGTTTACCTCGGATATAATATTTTATTTAATATTATAGTATTTAAATACCCCTCTATTCAAGTATAAATAACCCCTCTCCCTTCCCTTGAAAAATAACTCCTCCCACCAATTCCAAAGACCAAGATCTTCCCTAATCCACCCTCTCAACACCCTTATAATACTTAGGGAAATTATGGATCAATCCAACTCCAATCACCAAGGGAGTTATAGTGTCAAACTAGAGAAGCTACACCTAGGAGAGAATAAGTCTCTATTAGCTCTTCCCACATTTCATCTTCTCTTTCATCATTTTCCCAATTCCATTCAAAAAAATAAACTATAAAATTAATTATTAAGTAATTTAAAATTTTATCAATTATGTTAATCTAATTTATTTATCATATTTATGACAAATATAAATGTCATACTTCCCTTTTCTCGCTCTTTCGGCAGCATCTCGTAAAAGGTCAATTAACCACCTCCAGATACATTTCCAAGAAAATTATTATAACCACATTCATGTATGGATAGTATTAATTATATATAATATATAAATAATTAATTTCATTTATAATATGATTCTGGATTTAATTATACATTTCTATAAATTACTTTGAATGAAAATAGTGAAATCAAAGGGAAATGGGAAATTTTTAAGAAAAACTTGATTTCAAAAACATTCAATTTCATTAATATAAATTAAGAAGTAAAATAAAATGATTATAATTCGTAAATATTTGTATTAATGACTATAATTAACTTTTGTATCATTGTTTTCATTAATCTTGGTTTATTAACCATGAGGCGCAAAAGTGGAATAATAAACCGGGAATTAAGTTAAGGGCATTCTTGAACCCAGCTCATTTTCATTAGGTTATCCCTCTTTAACAACATCTTTTTTATGAATACTCCTGTAATGTTCCTTAATTTCATGTCATTATTCTTCCATTGCATTTTTAGGATTTACATATTTCCAAATGTAATTTTATGACAATTATAAAGATTTTCAAAAGAAGTATTCTTTCCATAACACATCTTGATTTCCCTTGAGTTGTTTCTTCTTCACTCAAGAGTGATGATTTCAATAAAAAATATGGTTTTACATTTTTCATTTGATATACCCAATTTTATTCATTAATTCATGATTTATGAAATCCTTATAAAACTCATTCCTTTACATAGGTTAGTATAGGATTGAAATTATTATACATTCCATGTGTTATGCATGATTATATAAATGTTATGATGTGATGGGTGGGACCATAATTATATAACCCTCAAATTCATTGGGTAAAGTGATTTTTTCTCATAAGATAATTTTTAATATGAGTGAACATGATTATATATTTGTTCACAATGATGATGTTATGATTATGCCCATATGTTATGTGTAAACATGATGTGAGCTTTGTTCACAACTATGTGTGGTATTTGAACAGTATAACATGATGTTTCATTTTTATGAATTTCCACATTCCAATCCTTTATCACATATTTTCCTCATGATATTGATGATGATAATATTCTTATGAAATAGTTATGATTTGTATGATCACCCATGTTATAAAGATTCATGTCCCTTATTCATCCCCTTACTGGATTTTTAGCTCACCCCTTTCATTGATGTATATCCTCAGGTGATTAGTTGTACTAAGTATAACATGATCCCCTATAATAAGATATAGAAGAAGGAATTAAATAATATTTATATTACATTATTGAAAATTTATTCTTGATTCTAATTTTCTGATGACACTAAACCTTTTGATCTTTGATTTGTATCTCTTTTATGTTGTTTGTCTTAAAATTATTTAATAGTTATAAAAGAAAAATTAGGGTCACTATAATAATATTACCTTATTAAATCAAAATATTTTCCTAAAAACTCATTTGAATGAATATAAATTTCATGTAGGTTCCCTTAAACATCATCATCATATAACCCTTATAGTAACCCTTATAAGAACCCTTAAAATGTAATAACCTAGTTAGTAATTTCCCACATAACTCTCTGGAGAACATAATTATTGTTCAATGCATTGGAGAGCTATATAAGGATCACCCATAATTATAATAAAATTAATAGACTGTAACATAAATTAAACCCATAAAATATTTATTTTTATCATCAAACCAATAAAAATATACCTTTGATCCCATATGTAAAACATTTTTGGATGTTGATAGATCCATTTAATTTAAAATCCAATTTTTAAAACTAAAAAACCTAGAATAAAGTGAATAATGGGTGTTATAGAACACATGGAAGATTATAATGGAATATAAATAATAAATAATGGTTGTGGTAGCAAGAAAATTCATCAATGTTTTATACATTAAAATATATCATTCCTTTTTTCATTTGTTAATAAATTCAAAATATCACAGGAAAAATATATAAAAATATTCCTTTAAAATACCTTTTAAATAATGTAAAAAGAGACATAAAATTTCCTTTAAGTTTTATTTATTTAAATTTAAATATAACCATATTATAATTTTATGAATATGTACATTAAGAATAAATGTTTCAAAAATAAATAATTAAAGCATTTAAAATGAGGTTTTAAGGTAAAGTGTTTCTTAACTCATGTTTGAAATGTCACGTACATTATGTATCATCATGAATAATAAGATTTTATTAGTTATTTAATTTAATAATAACTTTTTTCATCTCCATTTCATCATCATTATTCTATTTATTTCATTTTCTTATATTTTTTAGTTAGTTAGTAAAGGAAAGTCATGTTCTTGTTTTATGTTTTGAGGGAGTGGGGTTTATAATCACAAAATAAAATCAGTGTTTCGACCATGATCAAAAGGGTTTTTATTCCATTAATTATAGAATCTAAAACATGTTTTAATTATTATATTTATTCATTATCTATACTTTTGAAACAACCCATTCTAAGAGGTTTTTAAAAATGGATCATATGGTTTCATGGAGACAGCCATTCGTACATATGCAAGAACTACATTTCCATTTTTTCTAATGGATGGAAAAGAAATAAATAAAAAAATATTTTACATTAAAAAATCATAAATGTGTTGTGAATATCATATTAATTATTTCTTTATTTCTTTATGACTATCCTTCTAAGGTGGAAATAAAAAATGACACACATCGCTTCATGGATGTGTTAGTCCACACATACATACAAGTAATGGTTTCATTTATCATAAGATAGATAAGTATATAAAAAATGTAAAAACATAAACATAATAACATTCCAGTATATGGAAGATACATATGATATTATAACAACATGGCTGAAGAATATTATAATTGGGTAGATGAATAAATAAAATAGAGACACTCAATTAAGAACTATACATCTTCTTCAGACACCCTCCTTAGGTATTTACCCATATCCTGAATAGGATGGTATTATGATCATACCAAGACTAATATGTGGTGATAATGTAAAATTTTATGAAATTTGGAAACAATTTTCCAAGATAAGAGACTTTGTAAATGTAGATAAAATAGGATATGGGTCATCATTTTATAAGTATGGGTGACAACACACATAGAATTTTTCAAAAGATTAAAAGTTATTAATGTATTACTCAAGAAAAAATGATCCAATAAGACTAATAATAAAATAAGAGATAATATGGTGTATAAATATTTTCATTCAAAAGGATTTACATAATTGTTTTGGTCATTCTTCCCCATATAATTTTAGTTTTAACCCTTTAACCTATTTTAACTCTTACCATAGTAATTGACATTTTTTTACCTAAGTTACTATTCATACTGACAAAAAACAAAGTGTCCTAATTAAAAAATTTGGACATTCTAATTCAAAATACAGATTCCATTTTTAAAAACAAAATTCTATAAGTTATAGAAAATATTTCTAAAAATAAACCCTCAAAATGGGAAAAAATGGATTCCATAAATTTAATTTTTATGTATAAATTTTTTTTGCACCAAATTAAAGTATAATTATGATTACAATGAAATATATTATATTGTTATTAATAAAAAGTAACAAATTAAATTTTAAAACCCTTCCAAAAAAATGATAACATGAAAAATTTTCAAAAGAAAAGGAAGTTGTCTTAAAATCCAATATTTCCTATTATTCACCCAAAAATCATCTTTTTAGAAAATTATCAAAAAATAACTCTAAGATAATTTTAACATATTGAAAACAAAAATAAAGTTCATTTTATCAAATTAAAATTCTAAAATTTATAAATTATTCTTTTAAATGAATCCATATAATATAAGTAAAAAATAGTGAGAATAAAACTAGTTCCTTTTTATTGAAAAATTACTTAATATTCACATAATTAATCTAAATAAATGAAATATAATACATGAATGGTAATTTGGAATGAAATTTATTTACTATTTAAATTTACCTAGGGTGTTATTCTTCTTCATCTTGGAAATTGTGTGCTCGTGATATTATTCACTTCTTAAACAATTGGGGATATTTTTCTTTCAGAGGATTTGTTGACTCTCATGTAACTTCTTTAATCATATGGGTTTCCCACAAAACCAAAACCTAGTGAATCACCTTATTCCATAATACCTACTCTCTTTATTTAAGAATAATAACTGGTTATTTACCTTATGAATGATTATCTTCCAACTGTACTACTTCAGGGCTCGTAACATGAGATGTATCTGGTACATATTTTCCTAGGAATGAAACATAAAACACATCATTGCATGGAATAAGTTTAAATTAAATGTCTCTCAATAGGAAAATGATTTAATATTATCCAGGATAATATATGTTCTAATGAATAGTAGCCTCAATTTTCTTTCTTACTAAAATTCCAAACATTTTCCCATGTAGATACATTTGGAAAAATATGATCACCAACATCGAATAAATGATACTTCCTCTATATATGTACATAACTTTTATTCCTACTCTAATATATCCTCATATGTTGTAGAATATCCTTTGCATTCTCATCCATCACTTATACCTAATCTGGTACCACCATCTTTCATTCCCCAGATGCATTCCAACAAGCCTAAGTTTGAAACTGCTACCCATATAATACCTTAGTTGGTGCCATCTATATATTAGAATAAAAATTTTATTTATAAGAAAATTAAAATAATGACTAATGATCATCCCAAAATCCCTAGTAATCCACAGAAAAAGATAAAATTGGAGCCTCTAATGTCATAATAAATCTCTCTGACTGTCCATCAGACTGAGGATGAAAAGTTTTACTGAAATGTTTCTAGTACCCAACAACTTATGAAGGATTTTCTAAATATTTTTGGTAAATCAGGGATCACATTCATATATAATATAAATATATACCCGATGTAATATAATTATCTATTCAACATAAAGTATATAATGAATATATAAAGAAATATTATCTCTAATATAAATAAAATTGAATAGATTTAGTCAATGAATCAATCATATGAATATTGAATTATTACCTTTAGATGTTTTTAGAGATCCCACCTTGATATCCATAGATATATTTTCTCATTTCCATTCCATCATTGGAAAATTCTGAAGAAACCCCTTTGGTAAATTTTGTTCTACTTTTTTTCTGTTTATAATTTAAAATTTTCATGGAAATGTTAGTAATTTAACTTTTCATTCTATCCCACTAGAAATTTTCCTAAAGTTATCTCCACTCTTAGTGCTACCAGAATAAAAAAAAATAGATAAATACAAACTTCACTCAACAAATATTTCTTCAAATAAGAGTCACAAATCACGAAAAATATTTTTTTGATTCTAAAAACACATTTATTATCCATGTTAAATTAAAGAAACTTAACTTTACTGACTGATTCTACCTTGTCCTGTAAAAAAAAGTTTGTTCTCAGATCTTGCATAATAGTTGAAACTAATAAAGACAGTTCTGAGACATAGAAAAATAGAGGAAGTTATTACATGAAAAAATTATAGACTATCATTCATTAAATAATTTATCAATTGATCATTTTTATGATGTATCATAGTTAATGATGAATTATCATTCCAACATAAAGCTTTATATACTCTATTTTTTTCCTAAATGGAATTGTATCATGTATCCATGATCCTTAATCAGCTCTAGAAATTTTTTAAACCTCGTGTTTATCTCTTTTTGAGTGGATATTTACATTAATAATTTATTATCAGTATATATTTTACATTTTACTCAATATAAATTATTTTTCATGATTTTTAATGAAAAATCCACAACGGTCTTTTCAAGGTCATGTGTAAGACAATTTAGCTCATGAGATTTTGATTATCATGAAGCTTAATCAATTATTGATTCATTTTTTATTAGAAAACAACCAAGAACCTTAAATGAATCATTATTATAGATAATAAGTAACAAATTCTAGATGTATATAACCAAAATATAAAATTCAAAAATATTTTATTAAATTCATAAAAACATTAATCGCATTCCTTCATCCATATTAGTTTAAATCCTTTTCATGTTAGCTTTGTTACTAGGATATATATTCAAGAAACATTTTAAAAAAATATATAGTGGTAACTAGAGTCATTTTATCCAAAGTGTTATGTTTGGTAGCCTAAATTAAAATACTCAGTATTATTACTAGTATAGTGCAAGTATGGGGTCGATCCACATAGATAGAGAGTCATTACATTCTATTTCTCTATTTTGTGATTAATTAGGTGAAGACTAACTAAATTTAGAGTCAATATTAGATGTTTTGATGGAGTAATCAATTCTTCAATTTCATTGATGAGTTACCTTAAAGACTAATAAAAATGTAAAATATATTCTGACGATAAATGGGAAGAATGCATCGGGGATGAGGATTTTTAAGGTCGTTAATAAATCAATTTTCTTATTAGGTTGTGTTCTCCATAATAACTCATATCTCTAGGTTTATAGTATAATGGAACCCCCTTTGTTAGGTGAGTTTCGTTTGAATCAATATAGACCAATTCCTTTGTTTGTAATTTGATTCCTATTAATTTTATTAATTATAGGCCATTTTGAGACAAACAGTACACCCAATGATCATGGATGTACTTTATCGTAATTCCAATGAAGATCCCTAGAAATTCCATTCCTGGTTTGATACAGGGTTTTTAATGATATTTAGCAAGAGATTTCAAGGGATTATGAGAGAAAAATAAATAACACAAATACAATAAGGCATTTGATTAATAACGAACCACAATCATCCACAACCCCAACACATGGGGTATTTATCTACACATGGAGTAGATAATGACTAAAAGTTTCTTAATACCTAAAATAAATATCACAGTAGCTTCAGATTGAAGATCTTAAAGAAGGTAGAGCATCATCACCTTCACTCTTCTCTTCCCTCTTTCTCTTTCTCTCTCTTCTTCTCCCTCTTTTCTTCTCCCATTGTGTGTCTATAGTTGTCCCCTACTTCTATCTTCAAATTTGGAGGTTCTATCCTCTTATTTATAGTATTTAAAAATAAATGGAATGTACCATAAAGTATATGGGGTGTAATCAGGTCAACTTGACGTGGATCATCTTTCGCCGCAGGTAGGCGATATGTCACACCGCCCTTGACTTTAAAGGAATCGTCGGTCGGTTGGTGGGGGTACATGATGTGTATCACCACCCCACATGGCTTGTAGTATCAACTTCATCCACCAACCACTTCTATAAGGAGTAATATTTCATGTAAATTAATTGTACATAGTGTGTGAATCATACCGACAACATTTTCATGTACTTGGTTTGGTTGATCTACGTCTGGGAAAAGGTACACGATGTGTATATACAATGTACACACCATGTATTTGTGAAATTTTTTTGGATTTTCTCTGATTTGTGTCTTAGGTTGTAAAATACCTAAAAAATCATGATCACTGAATTAAATCATTTTATATCCAAAACAACATATATCAAATGAAAACATGTTTTGATACTCAATAGAATGTATGAAAATTTATACACAAATAGGATACATCAAACTCCCCCACACATACACATTTGATTTCCCTCAAGAAAGATCTCAATATCAAATCAACTGAATCCATACTCTAAAAATGGATGCATTCAACTAATTATATTTATAAATACTAAATCTATAACATGGGATTTTAAAAGGCACAAAACATTGTTCAATTACAATGATATTCTACTCATACCTTCTATATAATTAAATTAAATATTTTCATCCTATTTCATCCACATTATTCAACTTTTCAAAACTACACATGTCACTTAATGATTTACCTCACCAAAAGTTACCACTCTCAACACTCAATATTATTTTATCATATTTGTTCTTAATATCAAGTATACGAATTCTATCTATAGGCTTGAAACTTTTCTCATCCTCTACTTTATAAATAAAATCACAAAAAGCATGAGGTATTTCAATAAGGTAAAAATGATTCTAAGGCTTCAGGTAGGTATGTAGTGATGTGAAAAATATTCTTAGAGGCTTGAAAAATGAGGTTTAGTTCTTAAATAACAATGAATGGTATTCAGAAATAGAGCTCAATGAAAATACATCCCCAATCAAGATATCTCAAAGGTTATCATCTCCATGATATTCCCTTACCAACCTGGGTAAATAAACCATCAATAATATGTACTAAATGAATCTTGTATCTCTTTTTAATTTTTTAATACTTCTCTTTTTTTTAATAGGGACCACTACAAATAAAATAAATAGTGGTTTTAGAACCCTTCTATCCAAATGAACTAGTGGAACTCTCCCCCACACATAAATGCAAGGTTTCTCACAAAAATATGCCATAAATGGGAAAAACATTCATTAAAGATCAAATGAATAATCATGCAAAATTATTATTGAATTAGGGTATGAAGGGTAAATATGCTTGTAATGTGGCATTATATCAAGGTAGTTCAGGGTTTCTAGTGGTTTTATGAAGATCAGATGTTGGTTAGGTCTCAAGGTAAAATGGGATAAAAAATATTCATTTAATGTGATTCAAAAATCTTCATGTTTTAAATAGAAATACTAGAATCTTATGGTAGTTATGTATATCCTAAGAAACTCTCAAGAAAGAGTGTATAAGAAATAATATATCAAAAGGGCTTAGAATGCCTCTCTAGAATGAGGAAAAATAAAAGGCCAATCAAGTCATGACACGAATACAAATGATCATTCAAATAAATGTAAATGTCCAGGAATTTAAATCAATAATCAAACTATATTAGTAATCATTTAAAAATACTTTTAAATTTAAAATAATCATGTAACTTTTAAAATTCCCTTTCATGTATTTACTTTTTATAATTATAATTAATCAAAAAAATCCACAATTTAAAATATTTCAACTATCAATGATGTCTCTTAGATCAGTTCACGGGTAAAAACTAGTGTAGTCAGAGACTCTCCCCCACACTTAATGTTGCACATGGTCCCCTAAGTGCAACCCCAAGGGATAGGAGAAGATGTGGGGACACATGGGTGGTCAGTACGAGGGGAAGAAGTAAAATAATTAAATCCAAAGTAAAAAAATGAAAAAGAAACTCCAAAATAATACTCCCCTTGTGGTGTGTCGACAAAGATAGAAAGTTGTCGAAAGAAAAGTGCCAAGCAATGATCCATGGTACATGTGACTGGCAAGGAAAAACAAAACAAAATTTATAGATATATACATCATTATAACACATTCATATCACAAAAGAGATATGTATATATATATAAAGGAAAATTTTTTCCAAAAACTAGTCACTGGGTCACCTCAGAAGAGGCTTAATTTGAAATAAGACCATCTAGGATAGGGGGATCATTGGTAGTGGAAACTAGAGGCACCTACTCTATGCTCTGAGTGGAAGTCAAAGTGGGAACATTCTTCCTAGTAGTAGGAGGAACAGTATCTTGAGACATAGGATCGGTACAGCATGGGAGGCTCTACGGACACATCCTAGTGGGTAGTAGTAGGAGGAGCATCTAGGCTAGTAGTGGATAAGAGAACTGAATCCATGGTCATTGTTGTCAATGGTGGTGGTATTGGAGAAGGCTGAGGAGTATATGGAGGAGCAGGTTTTGGGTGAATCTAAAGACTATGATGCTGAAGGAGAATCCACAACATCTGATCAATTAGTGTCTAGAACTATAGGATGGTAGTTAGATGGTGCTCAAGGATGTCCAGACGGTGTTCGATCGTAGCCAAGTGGATGGTGATGGGGAGATCATCCGAGGGTGTGGGTGGAAGTGGATATGTGGAGGGAAAAGTAGAAGAGGTAATGGTGGAATAAGGTGAAAGGGGTGAAGAAGTGGTGTAGGTGGGTAAGGAGAATCCACTGGTGGATTGGGTGGGACCTACTTAGCAACATCATCGGGAGTAGCTAGGTCATATCTCACCCCAGCCGGAGTCAGGGATTCCTACATAAGCACATATCCATTTACCCTACGCTAGACCATCCTTATGTGGATAATAATGATTAAGTCAAGATGATAAGGAGATCCTAAGGGTTCGTGAGGGAGATAGGGATCAAAAACACCTAGGTGGTTTTCCAAACGGGTGGCATAGAAGTCGTTGTTCAGGTTTCCCCGACGTCCATGGATCATGGAATAGAAATAGGTGGACGCAAGATAGGTGAGGTCAGGGTAATAATGTTGGATGACACATGTGAGAATCTCCATGTCCCGCCAAGAAATGACACCCATATTCTCATGGTGGGAAAAAAATAATGGTACTGAAGCACCAATGGAGGAAACGAAGGAGAGGGGAAATGATGAGCATGCTCTTTTGGGGTGTGGGGGTGTACCTGTGGTCAGGACTAGAAATCTCCCACCACATAGCAGTGAGGTCAGAGTGCTTAGGTAAGGTAAGGGTAGAGATAGGAGCTGGGGTGGTAGGATGGGGGGTATAAGTTTTACCCTCTGCCAAACTCAGTAATCACTACTACAAAAATTAGCTTCTGCGCCTCTGGGTATGGGCGACCGCCATTGGCGGTCGCTAATACGGAAATAAATGGGCGGGATTTTTCCCGCCCCATCGTTGCTCTCTTCCTCAAATGGGCGGGATTTTTCCCGCCCCGCCATCGCGGCCCGCCGTCGCGGCCCGCCGTCGCGGCCCGCCGTCGCGCCCCGCCGTCGCCCCCGCCGTCGCGCTACCTCCCTCGGTCACCGCCATCCAGTCACCCCTCCCTCACATGCCATCGCCCTACCACCCTCCGGCCACCCCTCCTTCACATTCCGTCACACCAGCCCCTCCCTTCGCCGCTGTAGATCCGCCATGGCCGACCACTCGAGGTCTCTGGTTCCGCCTCGTGCCCCCGCGTGTCCGGTGTCGCACCCACACTATCCCGCGGACATGAAACCTGATTTTTTTAGAAGGACCTTTAGCGGCCGCCATTGGCGGTCGCTATTGGTTTTTACCGACGGAGCAATTGCGACCGCCAAAAGCGGTCGCAAGGCGGTCGCTAAAAACCTTTAGCGGCCGCTTTTGGCGGTCGCTATTGGTGCTTAATCTAGTAGTGAATAGTCAGCGAAAAGGGACATCCGCCCAGCTGAAATCGAACCGGAGTGGCAGTATCAGTGGGCTTCTGGCGGTAGGCAGATCCATCAATCTCGAAGGTCAAGAAAAACGAAAAAAATAAATCTCTATAGGTTGGAGTACTAACCTAGAGTGTCTCGAGAAAGTTTTTAAGGCAAAGGAGTTCCTCTATCTCCTCCCAAATGCCAAGACACTATCTAATTCTCACATCCAAGAAGCGAGCGCTCAGTTGTATCATTGGTCATGCAAATCGCTACAATCTATCTACGTCAGGGAGACCCTCAGAAACAATAAGGTAGGGATGCGGCTGAGGTTGGGTAGTGGCCTAAGGGGGATGAGGTGGGGCTTCAGTTGCTGGCGTGGTTGGGATAGTAGTGGTCATTGGTGGTGGAGTAGTCGAATCCTGAGTTGGATCTGGCGGGTCTGCTGAAGTAATGCTCGGCTCTAATGGTATTGATCTAGAAGAGGTATTTTAGGCACCTAAGATATCATCTATGGTGGATTTTGTGGTAGAAGTCGTAGGAGGATCAATAGTGGTAGGAGTGTGTGACACAAAATCTATACGACCGGCAGATGTCACTGATAGAGACATCGGTAGAAGGAGAGGTATCATCGCCAACACTGGTGGCTGGAAAACTGGGAAATCGAATGTGGGTCTCTCAAATGACTAAAGGCAAATATTAAGGTGAAGGGGTCTCTTACCCTCAGTAGAAAAAGTGGGTCTCTTCCCACTAAAAGAATCATCACCTTCCATAGATGAAATAAATAAAAAATATAATAAAAATAAAAGGAATAAAAAGAATGAAAATGTGAGAAATTAGAAAAAGAAAAGTGA
Source organism: Viscum album (assembly GCA_963277665.1). Classification (NCBI taxonomy): domain Eukaryota; kingdom Viridiplantae; phylum Streptophyta; class Magnoliopsida; order Santalales; family Viscaceae; genus Viscum; species Viscum album. The sequence goes on along the minus strand of OY728155.1, from coordinate 18,087,809 downwards.
ACGGCATGTGGATCTAGTGTACATAACATGTAGTGTGATCTAGTTAAGAACTTGTGTACTCTAGATAAACATGCCATGTGGGCATGTTTTTTGGAAAATCCAATACATGGTGTGTGAAAGGTCACACACGTCGTGTAATGAAACATGGGGTGGAGTCCGTGTAAGTGCCCCAACACGACTCGGTTTTGAGGGGTCATACAGCATAGCACACGCATTGTGGAAGGGATACACACTGTGTGTGAATACATGGTGCAATAAGGTGTGTACTCTCTCCACATGGATTCCTCAAAATAGATGGTGTACATGGTGTATACTGAGCATACACGCCGTGTGGGAAGACATGGGATGGGGGTCGTGTGCCACATGACACTGGTTGGGATGGAAGGCTAGGGGAGGCACTGTACATGGCGTGTACCAAACATACATGCTTTCTATATTGATAATTATAAAAATGTGCATGTGTGGATGTGTATAATCTTTACACTGAGTGTGTTATTCAATTACCTTGTGTACTGTAGGTCGAAGTTGAATGGTCGGCCGATCTACAAATTATAAGGACCAGTTCTTAAATATAACTTATTCAAGTAAAATTTTACTATAATTAATTTCCATTAATTCCCAAATATATTTTATGTTTATAGTTTTAGATAATTAGGAAAAAATATTACATAAACTTTCAATATTATAAAGTAAATAAGTTTACAATCCATCCATTTTTTTTATAAAACAAAAACTATTAAAATGAAACATGGATTCTTTTCAAGAAAAATTTTCAAATACTTTAATATTAACATCTTATTTGTCCTTATCAATATAAAGACCAATGAAAAACATTTAAAAACTTAGGATGATCACAAAAATATCAGTAAGGTAAAATAATGGAAACAGTTTACAAGTGATCTTGAGAGATATAAATAAGAACATGAGGACATTCATAAGGGCATAAGAAAGAGGAATATCATAACAATAAGAAAATGGATCATAACTTGAAAATGCGGCGAAAAAATTTAATTTATACATTCATAATCATATCACCAAGGTCCATCCCCTAGGTTTAATATCACCAAGGTCCATCCCCAAGGTGTCATAAAAGTTACCAAGGTTATTCACCAATGTATCGTAAAAATTGTCATCTCTAGAGATTAATTTCTTTACACAATGCATTGGAGTGATATTAGGGTGAAACATTAATATTTATTTATTTTCATCTTATCCACACATATCATAATCAAAAATTTCATAAATAACCTATATGGATAAAAATTAATTGGTTTCATATCAAAATCATGGTGTTTTAAAAAGTGCTTAAAAACATGATCATTATGTCATTTATAACCCACAAAAAGGAAAAGATGGTATTATGTATGTCAATTAAAGAATATAAAAAATCATTTTTATTTATTTTTTAATACCCTTATAAATGAAATAGGTTTGTGTAATCATAAAAAAATATAATAAGTTCTTGAGAAAAAGAGAGAGATTTTCAAACAAGAATTGTGCAGCATAACGGCTTTGAAACAAGGTTTTAGAAAACATTAAAAAGAGAGTGTAAAAGGTTCTACCATCCATAAATTACTCAGAATACAGTATATATACATAATAAAATGTAAATAAGACCATAGTATGGAAATTTGAAAGATATACCACATAAAAGAGAACTTGAAAGGAAAGAGAAGTTGAGAATTCTCTTACCACATAAGAAACACTTGAATACATATCATTAAGAAATTACATTATAAAAAATATTAAATATCATTAGAATATAATAATTTATTATATAACGAGTCAAATTTTTTTATATATACCTTATAGGAAAATAAAGGTTCATAACATCAAGATATGCCCCAAAGAAAGGAGATTGAGATGAAGTCCCATACCTTGAGTCAGACTTGTCTCGTTCATTCTTTATATTCCTGAATAATAAACATAAGTTAATTAATAATTGTTTGAGAAAAATTTTAATGTTTTTTTATTCCTTTTATATCACTTATTATCATGTTATATCAATTACTTAATTATTTAAGTTCATATCGTACATTTAGTTGATATTCAGTACTTGAGTCAAAAATGAACTTGTTATTATTACAATTTGTCCATATGGTCATAAGTACATCATCTCCAAAATTATATTCATTGTTTAAATAACATATATATATATATCATATATATATTAATTTATAATAAACCATAATATTTTGAGATAATAAATGAAATGCAGCGTTCATAGAGACGGTAGGTCGTACGTATGCAAGAACGCTACTTTCATTTCTTTTTCATATTAAAATAATAATTATAAAATGATATAAATGTATATATAATACCATTAATATATTTTTGTCATGTATGTCTCATATTTTTAATAAAACCATCTTTTATACGTTCCATATAAATCATGAATGAGTCATATCACTTTGAGGGGGCGGTAGTCCACACTTCCTCAAATGAAATTATCGTATTTACACAATATGGAAAGCATAAAGGTATGTTGTAAAACAATACCTAAGAATATAGACAAAGTAAATATAATATATTTCAAATATAAATAAAGTTCCATCATAATGTCCACCATGGGAGGTGGTAGGAGAAATTTAAAAAATCATCATTTCGTGAGGTGGTAGTTCACCGTACACAAACACAGTATGTTCTATATCCATTAGATGAAGGTGTGGGTAAGTGTAGTTAAAACCATTAAAATAAAAACATCCTAGTATATTGAGGATACTGTTTTTGTTATAAAAAATGGAATAAAATAGCGTAGGGTGGAGAAGGAAGATAAAGGAAAGGATCTTGAGAGAAGATGTTACCTCAAAATTGGGTAACTCCTTTTGATTTGAGCCAAAAGGATTCTTTGAGTTGTTTTTTCCCAAGGTAAGGATTCTAGGAGTAAGGGAGGGATGTATTTTGGGATATTATTTGAGCACAATTTGGATGATCCAAGGGGCTTGATATTTGTGAGTAAGTGGGTAGAGGTGGTGGCCGTTTATAAGAGGAAGGAGGGGCACTTTAGGAAAGTCTTGAAATATTATTTTATTATAAATTTATTTCTGAATTATAATAGTAAAAAAGTGATACATTTATATTATATTATGACGATGGGTAGAAATACTCTCAACCAATAGGTTTTAGACAAGTTTAGGTCATAAAATTAACCTTATCTTTTAATTTTAACCCTTAGCTAAAAACATTAAGTCTTACCATGTCTTCTTCTATTTTCATAATATATGGTTACTATTTTTACTATAAAATGAAAATAGAACAAAAGGTGTATAATTAATGAAATTTTTAACATTATATAAGTTATTTTTCCAAAACTTATATTTTTAGTACTATTATATAATTTAATAATATAGTATTTGTTTTAAAAACTCATTTATGTCAATTTTTGACACTATTTTGTAATAGATTTTTGTTAAATTCCTAACAAATTGATTCCATCGAACAAAAGAAATGTGTAAGGGTATTTTTCAAATATTATAATATATTTTTTTTACCCTTATTTATCAAATTTACCATCTAACCATGGTAAATAAAAATTATTACTAATGTTCCTATTCGTAATGTCCAAAACTAAAAGGTTCATATTTACACAATTTCGACCTTATGATTCCAAATATGGAATCTATTTTTCGAAATTCAAAATAAAAAAGTTTCGATAATTATTTTTAAACTATTTTCAAAACCAGAAAGTTGGTTTTTAAGAAGAAAAAACTATCAAAACATTGACATGTGTTTATACCCAATTTAAATGTGAAATTACTTCCAATGAACATATTGGATTAAATGGTAAAACTTAATCCAATTACACTTTAAAACCAATTAAAATGAAAAAAACCCTATCTATATAAATAAATTATATGAAAAGGCATTTTTGAATTAAAATGCAATATTTTTCCTTATTCATAAAAATATAGATTTTATCAGAAAAAACCAATATTTCAACCAAAGTAAATTTTGATGTCCTTCTTATAAATAAGAAGTTTATTTTATCAAATATAACATATAAAAGTGACAAAAACTATTTTTTAAAAAATTTCTCTATCAAAAAACAGTAAAAAGACCTTTTAAAAATATTAGAGTATTTTATGCTTAAAAGTGGATTCATTCTCATTTTAAGCCTCTAAAATTCATTAGATAAATGTAAAAATAGTTAAAAAATATTTAAAATCATCATATAATTAATTATGTTCATTCCCGCCAATACAACAGCTAGGTGTTAACTACCGTTTAAAATAGTATTATTATTTTTGTATTATTTTTTCAATATAACTCAGTGTTGTGTACAACGTAAGATTTTGGAGAAACCCGTAGTTGCGTGACGGGTACACTATCATACATAGTGTCCCATTTAAACTAAAATTAATATTAAATTCAAAAATATTAATAGATATGAAAATGTATTATTCTATAAATACCTAGGATGTTACATCATTCCCCCATTTTGGAAATTGAATCATCACAATTTTAAAATTGGGCTTGGAAACTTCATTGAAAATGTTGGAACCATGGCCGTTATTTGCAAGAATTGGAGTATAGTTTGTGTTTGTTCTCAATACTTATTGTATTTTCAGAATGTTTTCCAGTAAATTGATCATATAGTTTAAGCAGACACCAGTATTGAAGGCGAAGTCATTTCCCAGTGTTTTCCATATTTTTGGGCTTGAAAATCAAGAAATGGGAAAATGTGTGTTTGGAAAAGGAACTTGTGCGAAAAAATGTAGGTGTGTTGGAAACTTTCGCGCAAGGTATGTTTCGGGATCAGATCACCGGAAAATGGAAAAGGTATGAGCTACACGAAATATTGGAGTGGTGTGCGAAAAACATGTTTTGCGTGCTAAATTGGTTTTGCATGCAATAGTGAATGTAGGTTAGTTTTCTCACACAAAAGGTGTTTCGGGATCAGAATGATGAAAAATGGAAAAGGCAAGAGGTGTGCAAAAAAATTCAAAGATGTGTGTGAAAAATGGTTCCCGTGTGAAAAAGGATTGCGCATAGAATGAGCGTTTTGTGCAACAAGGTGGGGTTTTGCACGCGGGGGTCGGTGACACCTATAAATAAGAGGTGACCACCCTCATTCAGTATGGATGAAGACTCAGAGAAGATCTGATTTCTGATGCACATAAAAGGTGCGCGAAAAGGTAGTTGTATGAAAATGGGGAAGTTGCGCGTAAAAGGTTGAGGTGTGCGGAAAAGAAGAAGTTGCGCGTAAAAGTTGAAGTTGCGCATAAAAGTCTGAGTTGCGTGAAAAATAATATGTTACGTGTAAAAGTGGAAGCTGAGCATAAAAGATTAAGTTCTGCAAAAATGGTGTTGTTTCGTGAAATATTTTCCACGCAAAAAACAAATATTGCATACAAAAGTGAGATCTTGCGCGCAATGGGTAGGTGTTGCACGCAACTGTTAGTGTAACCTGTTTTCACATTTTGAATATCTAGTTTAGTGATTCAGTGCTTTCAAGTGCATCTTTTTAGGAATTTGATGCAAGCAGTGTCTCATGCTGAAAAGAGAACAACACTTCAATGAAAATCTATTGAAGAGACCTTCAAATCGATAAACTGGGTTTGACTTATCTCAAGGCATTTAGCTAGGGGGAGTATACGGAAGTGATCTAAGGGATGCAGTGAGTGTTCCATGAACCTTTGTAAAGGCAGTAGGCCAATCCTAGAGTGACTAGGACTAAAACTTGTAATCCATAAACTAGTGAAGATAAGTGTATTTTGGTATGACCGACATACTATCGGTGTATACTCCTTGTACGTATCCCTTTGTGGTGAACCAAGTAAAAGTTTTGTGTCAACTTCCTTCATTCATTTGTTTGATAGATTTAACATGTTATTAAAAATGTGGGAACAAGATCCATAACTTTAAAAAGAAAAATTTGACACCCTGATTCACCCCTCCCCTCAAAGGGTGTTCTAGGGTCCTTCAAGTGGTATCAGAGGGAGGTTAACTAGTGTTTGATCTGTCATATACCATTATGGACAATTCAGGCAATGTCAGGGGAGTCCCTCTCTTAAATGGAAGTATTTTCAAGATCTGAAAGAATATAATTAGATCTCATCTAAGATCTCTTGGAATGGAAGTCCTTTTCTCTAATGTGTATAGAATATAAGTCACTGATCCAACAGGCCTGGATATGACGGACACAGATGGGAAAATTCTTGATGTAGATGCTAGAGCACAAAATGCACTCACCGTAGCCCTTTCTGATCAGATATATCTAAAGGTGATGTGTTTCACCTTAGAAAAATCCATGTGGGATAAGCTTGAAAATATTTATGAAGGAGATATCAAAGTGAAGGAGGAAAAACTACAAGTCCTACATAGTAGGTTTGATGATTTGAAGATAAATCCGGATGAGAATGCAGACTCATTATTCAATCGAATTACTGAAGTGGTTGGAGAAATTCGGGGTCTAGGCAATGAAATCAAAGACATTTATATTGTAAAGAAAATATTATGAAGACTTCTACCCCTGTACAACGCAAAGGTGCCAGCCCTTGAGGAAAGCAATCTTTACAAACTTTCTATGGATGATCTACTGAGCAGTTTTCTAGTATATGAAATGAGAGTCAAACCAGAAGATGCTACAACACAAGTGAGAAAGGACATGGAGAAACTAAAAATTTCAAAATATTGTCGTGGTAAATATGATGAGGAAAAATAAATTATTTCTATCATTGCAAAGAATTTCTAGAAGGGAAAAGGGAAATTCCAAGGGAAGTTACCTCTTACTTGCTTTCGTTGTGGAAACGTTGGTCATATAGCCTCTCAGTGCTTAAGAAAGATCAATGATGAAGACAGTGAAGATGAAAACATTGAGAAGCCTCAGAAAATGTTTTTCAAAAAGGGAGACTTAAAATATAGAAAGAAAGTGTCGAAGAAGAGTTTTATCTGTGAAAATAAAGATGATGATAATGAATTCTGTGAAGAAGAAGAACTAGAATTTAAAACTGGAAACCATGCTTCTATGATGGAAACTATTGAAAAATCCAAACCATAAAAAGATAATGGTCTCGAAAATCAATTGAGTTTCAACTTAAAGATTCTATTAGTAAGCTTAAGATCAAATTTAAGAGTTTCAATAAGTGGAAATCCATTGTAGAAGAATCACTTGATTATGTTGATCAGCTCGAAGATGAAACTGAACGACAGGAATAATTTGTGAAGGTGTAGTTTAAAATTCTTGAAAGAACTGATGATGTAGTGGATATGGAGCTGAGAATTGAAGAGAAATAAAAGGTCATTAATGACCTCACCACTATACTGGAAGAAAAGACCAATACTACTGAGAGTCTTGAAGAGAAAGTTTTTCCTCTTAGGAGAAAACTTGAGAGTGAATCAATTTCAAAAGAATCAAGGAAGAAAATATAGTTTGGAAGGTTATCATATGATGAGCTGTTGAAGAGAGAAAAACGTGGTTCTAATGGAGTTGAAAAGATTTTGAATGATCAAAGACCTACTTTCATGGAAAATAGTGCAATTGGTTGAGAGGAAGAGTCGTCAAATGATGCAAATAAGGGTGACCAAAATAAAGGAAAGCCAAAACTGGGAGGTGTGGAAAAGTCATATGAAGTGCTAAAACAGAAACCCCAAATTCAATTTGAAAGAAGAAAAGAAGATTATCCTAGAGCCTCCTGTAAAAAGGATCCCTCAAACTATTATCCCACTGAAGAAGGAATGAGGATAAACAGAAGTGAGAATACATTTCCTCTCATGAAGAGTTAGTTTTGTGGATATTTGGGACACACCATGTCTTATTGATAAGAGGAGAGAATCTATATAAATGGAGAATATATGGGAGTCCAATAGAGGAGAAAAAATTCATATCCTAATTCTTTTATAAGAAATAGTTTCTATGGATATTGTTTTCATTATTCTAACTTTGTTCATAAGGCTGTTAATTGTAGGAAGAGGAGGGACATAGACACCTCATACCAGAGTTTGAGACAATTCAAATCGTGTCAACAAGATAGTGTTGATCTTACCAATAGGTTTTCTCCTCTCAAAAAATATTTCGACTATGAAGAACCAATGTACACAAAAGAGAGAATTGAAAGTCCATCAGTGTTCTACACTCAATCCAATGTCTCATGGAAAGAGAAGAAGAAAATTGAGAAATCCTACATTGCAGAGGTGGCCCTCAAAGCTAAAAAAACAACAGTACCTCAATTCTGGACAGTGGTTCTTCATCTCATATGATAGGTAATGTAGTCCTGTTAATAGATATCAAAAGGAGGGTTGATGGAATATTAAGGTTTGGTAATGACAGAGCTCTTAATATCAAAGGCAGTGGAAGTACTAAACTAGCTAATGGTGAGATAAATATAACAAAAGTCTTTTATATAGATGGCCTAAATCATAATCTCCTCAGCATGAGTCAACTCTGTGACTCAGGACTTATAGTTACATTTAATCAGAATGGTTTCACTATCAAGGGAAAGATAAGAAATTCACTTATGAAGGGATGCAGAAAAGATAGCAACTTGTATCAGTTTGATAGTAAAGAAAACATTTGTTACATGACTGTTGAAGAAGAAAACAATTTGTGGCATCGGAGACTAGGGAACATAAATCAACAAGACATGGAGAAAATATCAAAATTGAGGATTGTCATGGAAATTCCCAACCTAAATCGTGAACGTGAAAGTCTTACGATGCTTGCATTCATGGGAAGATGGTCTTCAGTTCATACCAGCCAAAGAAGAAAAGGGCATCGTATCTTCTTGATCTCATTCATATAGATGTGTGTGGCCCGATAAATTTTGCTGAAACTCATAGAAAAAGGTACTTCTTCCTTTTCATTGATGATTATGGTATAATGACATGTGTAATGGTTATATATACGAAACGACATGTACTTGACTACATGAAAACATATCGTCGAATCATCGAGAATGATATTGGATGAACAATCAAAGTGTTACGATTAGGAAATGGAGGTGAATACATGTCCAGTGAATTTGAAAACTACCTGGAGAAGCATGGGATACAACATGAGGTAGCTGTCATGATAACTCCATAGAAAAATGGAGTTATTGAGTGAGGAAATCAATAGGTGAACAACATGGCAAGAACCATGCTGATTGAGAGTCGTATTCCATGGCATTAATGGAAAGAGGTCATTCAAGCTGCAGTGTATATTCAAAATTGAACAGGAATTTATATGGGTCAGACGAATACACCTTATGAATTGTGGCATGGAAGGAAGCCCTCTTTGAAATACTTTCGCGTTTTTGGAAGTAAGTGCTTCATCAGAATCAAAGAAAAAAATCAAGGGAAATATGGAGACAATGCAGATTAAGGAATTTTCCTTGGATACTCAATGAACAGAAAATCCTACACTTGTTTCAATAAGCGATTAGGAAGAATTTTGGAAAGAAGTGATATTAAGATCATTGAAGAGAAAACCACAAATGATTCAAGTATTTCATATGCCAATATGATATAAATTGAGGAATAAAGTGAACATGGAGTAAATGAAAATATAGAAATAGAGGAAGGAATAAAAAACACTCAGGAGTCACATCATGATGTTGACTCAGAAGAATAATCTAAAGAGGAAACCTTGGCTAGAGAGAATGCGACTGAACCTCATAGGAGAAATTAAAGAGCTGAGATTGATCCATCTAACAAAATTGCGGACTGGAGTCCACCAACCCAAACAAGGAGGATGAGGAATAACACACAATCTGAATTTCTGTCAGTTGTGGAGCCCTCCTCATTTAAAGGAGCTATAAAGGATGAATCTTGGGTGAAATCCATGAATCAAGAGTTAGATCAGATTGACAAGAAATAGACATGGGATCTAGTCAATAGACCCGAAGGTCACAATGTGATTGGTACAAAGTGTATCTTTAAGAACAAGTTTTATGAGCATGGAAGTGTTATTAGAAACAAGGCACGACTGGTATGTAAAGGATATTCCTAGATTGAAGGTGTTGATGTTGAAGAAACCTTTTCACCAGTGGCTAGACTGGAGTCAATCAGGATTTTCCTTACCATGGAACTCCAAATAGGAAATAAATTCTATCAAATGGATGTCAAGACATCATTCTTGAATGTTGTACTCAAAGAAGAAGTCTACATTGAACAACCAGTGGGTTTTCTTCTTGGTACCGATGAAACAAAGGTTTGCAAACTAAAGAAAGCACTCTATGGCTTGAAAAAGGCACCACAGTTCTTCTACTCCCAGTTGGATTCCTACCTCAATAAGCTGGAATTCAAAATAGATGGAGTAAATCACAATATCTATTTAAAGAATTCTCCAAAATATCAGTTCATGGTTCTAGTTTACATTGATGACATTATATTTGGTGGTAGCAGGCTGAAATCAGTAGACGAATTCGGCAATAACATGAAATCAGAATTTGAAATGTCTATGATTGGGAAGTTCACATATTTCTTGGGGCTGCAGGTGATTCAAAAAAAGGATTACACATTCCTTTCTTAGTAAAATTATGCAAAAGAACTGTTGAATAAATTTAATATACATGACTCGAAACCAATGTCAAATCCAATTGCAGTTGGAACCAAACTTGGAAAGCATGAGGATGGGACCTATATAGATCCCACAATGTACTGAAGAATCATTGGGAGCTTATTGTACCTAACAGAAACACAGCCAGACATTGTCTTTGCAATATGGTTAGCAGTCCTCTTTCAGTGTAATCCGAAGGAACAATATATGGCAGTAGTAAAAAGAATCATGAGGTATATTCAAGGTACTCACAATTGTGGCCTATACTTTGCTTTAGGAAGGGACAGTGAGTTATCATAATTTTCTGATACTGACTGGGCTGGAGATGTAGTTGACAGAAATTTCACAAGTGGTGGAGCATTATATATTGGGCTTAAATTTGTTGTCTGGTTGAGCCTGAAACAAGAAATCACTTCTATTAGTACTTCTGAAGCTAATTATATCTCCGCTAAAAAGGCATGCACACAACTACTATGCATTAATAAACAACTAATAGATATTGGTGATGAGGTGACACAACCAACGGAGATTTACTGTGATTAGAAGAGTTCAATTGATCTTACAAAGAATCATGTTCAGTATTCTTGTACAAAACATATTGAAATCAGGTATCACTTTATCAAAGAAAAATTTGAGCAAGGCATGATTAGAATGGATCATGTGGGAACTGATGAGCAACTGGCTGATATCCTAACCATGGCACTATCAACGGCTGCGTTTGAGAAACATTGGTTGAACTTTGGTGTTCAACCACCTCCCAGTGCATAAGGAGGTTAGAAATACCCCTCTCCCCAGTTATGTTAACTTTTTTTAATCTGTTTATGGATATGATGTAGGTTTATGGGGGAGATACTATCCAGGGGGTGTATTGAGATGTTCAATGAAAAAATATCAGTCTTTGAGTTTATTGCCAATGGGGGAGAAGGAATAAATTCAGGACACGTTCTGTATCATGATGATAATTCAGTGTTAGGATGAGAAGGAATACATTTAGGACATGTAATGTTTCTGTGACATAGTAATATAATTTCTTGGGAGTCTTTAATAATTCAAAAACATTGGATCCCAATTCACACTTCCCATCTTGTTTTCTACACCAAGCACTACTCACATAGACTTAGAGTGTTGGCTGAGTCGATTCTTGCATTTTAGGTTTTCTTGTGCCTGGTGCTCTATTGAATTTATTTGGTGATTGCCAACAAACCCAAAGGGGGGGATTTTGGAAACCATGGCCATTATTTGAAGGAATTGGCATATGGTTTGTGTTTATTTTCAATCCTTATTGGATGTTCAGAATGTTATCCAGTAAAGTGATCATACAGCTTAAGCAGACACCAGTATTGAAGGTGGCATCATTTCTCAGTATTTGCCAAATTTTTTTGCCTGAAAATTAGGAAAGGGGAAAATGTTTGTTTGGAAAAGGAACTTACGTGAAAAAGGGTAGGTTTTTTGGAAACTTTCGTGCAAGGTATGTTTCGGGATCAGATCACTAAAAAATGGAAAAGGCATAAGCTGCACAAAATATTGGAGTGGTGTGTGAAAAACATGTTTTGCGCGCTAAATTGGTTTTTCATGAAATAGTGAATGTAGGTTGGTTTTCTCACACAAAAGGTGTTTCAGGAACAGAATGATGAAAAATGGAAAAGGCTTTAGGTGTGAGAAAAAATCAAAGATGTGCGCGAAAAATGGTTCCTGCGTGAAAAAGTATTGCGCGCATAATGAGCGTTTTGTGCGACAAGGCGGGGTTTTGCGCGCGGGGGTCGGTGATGCCTATAAATAAGAGGTGACCCCCCTCATTCGATACGACTGAAGACTCAGAGAAGATCCGGGTTCTTATGCACATAAAAGGTTCATGAAAAGGGAGTTGTGTGAAAACGGGGAAGTTGCGTGTAAAAGGTTGAGGTGTGCAGAAAAGAAGAAGCAGCACGTAAAAGTTAAAGTTGCATGTAAAAGTCTGAGTTGCGCGAAAAAGCAGACGTTACATGTAAAAGTGGAAGCTGAGCGTAAAATATAAAGTTGTGCGAAAAGGGTGATAATGCGTGAAATAGCTTCCATGCGAAAAACAAATATTGCATACAAAAGTGAGATCATGCACGCAATGGGTAGGTGTTGCGCGCAACTATCAGTGTAACCTTTTTGCACGTTCTGAATATCTAGTTTAGTTTTTTAGTGCTTTCAAGTGAATCTTTTTAGGACTTTGATACAAGAAGTGTCTCATGATGAACAGATACAAAGACTTCAATGAAAATCTATTGAATAGACCTTCAAATAGATAAACTGAGTTTGACTTCTCTCAAGGTAGTGAGCTAGGGGGAGTATACGGAAGTGATCCGAGGGATGAAGTGAGTGTTCCATGAACCTTTTTAACGGCAGTATGCCAATCCTAGAGTGACTGGGAACAAAAATTGTAGTCCATAAACTAGTGAAGATAAGTGGATTTTGGTACGACAGACATACTATCGGTGTATGCTCCTTGGACGTAGCCCTTTGTGGTGAACCAAGTAAACATTTTGTGTCAACTTCATACTTTCATTTGTTTGATAGATTTAACATGTTCTTAACAACGTGGTAACAAGACCCATAACTTTAAAAAGAAAAAGTTGACACCCTGATTCACCCCTCCCCTCTCAGGGTGTTTCGGGATCCTTCAAGTGATACGAGAGGGAGGTTAACTAGTGTTTAATCTGTCATATACCTTTATGGAAAATCCGGGCAATGTCAGGGGAGTCCCTCTCTTTGATGGAAGTAATTTCCATATTTGAAATAACATAATTAGATCTCATCTAAGATCTCTTGGAATGGCTGTCCTTTTCTCTACTGTGCAACTAACATAAGTCACTGATCCAACAAACCTGGCTATGACTGACACAGATAGGAAAATTCTTGATGCAGATGCTAAAGCACAAAATGCACTCACTACAGCCCTTTCTAGTTAGATCTATATAAAGGTGATGAGTTTCACCTTAGAAAAATCCATATGGGATAAACATGAAAATATTTATGAATGAGATAGAAAAGTTAAGGAGGAAAAACCACAATTCCTACACAGTAGGTTTGATGATTGGAAGATACATCCGGATGAGAATGCAGAATCATTATTCAATCGAATTACTGAAGTGGTTGGAGCAATTCGGGGTCTAGACGAAGAAATAAAAGACATTCATATTGTAAAGAAAATATTAATAAGACTTTCACACCTATACAATGCAAATCTGTCATCCCTTGAGGAAAGTGATCTTTCCAAACTTTCTTTGGATGATCTTTTCAATAGTTTTCTAGAATATGAAATGAGATTCAAACCAGAAGATGCTACAACACTAGTGAGAAAGGAAATGATGTTCAAGGCCATAGAGAAACTGAAAATTTTAGAAGATAGTAGTGGTGAAGATGATGAGGAAAAAGAAATTCTTTCTCTCCTTGAAAATAATTTCTAGAAGGGAAAAGGGAAATTCAAAGGGAAGTTACCTCTTACTTTCTTTCGTTGTGCAAAAGTTGGTCACATATCCTCTCAGTGCTTATGAAAGATCAATGATGAAGACAGTGAAGATGAAAACATTGAGAAGCCTCAGAAAATATTTTTCAAAAAGGGAGACATAAAATCTAGAAAGAAAGTGTCGAAGAAGAGTTTTATCTGTGAAAAGGAAGATGATGATAATGAATTTTGTGAAGAAGAAGAATCAGAATTTAAAATTAGAAACCATGCTTCCATGATGGAAACTATTGGAAAATCTGAACCATCAAAAGATAATGGTCAAAAAAATCAATTGAAAAATAATTCCAATCCTGAGTTGCAACTTAAAGATTCCGTTAGTAAGCTTAAGAAAAAATGTAAGAGTTGCAATAAGTGGAAATCCATTGTAGAAGAATCATCTGATTATGTTGATCAGCTCGAAGCTAAAATTGAACAACTGTAAGAATTTGTGAAAGTGCAGTCTAAAATTCTTTAAATCACTGATGATGTAGTGGATATGGAGCTGATAATTAAAGAGAAAGAAACGTTCATCAATGACCTCACCACTAGACTGGAAGAAAAGACCAAGACTACTGAGAGTCTTGAAGAGAAAGTTGTTACTCTTAGGAGAAAACTTGAGAGTGAATCAATTTCAAAAGAATCAAGGAAGAAAATACAGTTTGGAAGGTTATAATATGTTGATCTAGTGAAGAGATAAAAACATGGTTCTAATGGAGTTGAAAATATTTTGAATGGTCAGAGATATACTTGCATGGAAAATAGTGGAATCGATTGTGAGGAAGAGTCATCAAATGCTACAAATAAAGGTGACCAAAATAAAGGCAATCCAAAAGTGGGTGGTGCGGAAAATTAATCTGAAGTGCAGAAACAGAAACCCCCAATTAAATCTGAAATAAGAAAAGAAGATTATCCTCGAGCCTCCTAGAAAAAGGATCCCTCGAACTATTATTTCACTCAAGAAGGAATGAGGATAAACAAAAGTGATAAGGCATTTACTCTCATGAAGTGTCAGTTCTGTGGATATTTGGGCCACACCATGTCTTATTGTGAAGAGGCAAGAAGCTATCTAAATGGAGAAGATACGGGAGTTCAATAGAGGAGAACAAATTCATATCCTAATTCTTTTAGAAGAAACAGTTTCTATGGATATTGTTTTCGTTGTTCTAACTTTGGTCATAGGGCTATTAATTGTAGGCAGAGGAGAGACATAGAAACCTCATACCAGAGTTCGAGACGAGTCAAATCTCCTCAACATGATAGTGTTTCTCTTACAAACAGGTTTTCTCCTCTCGAAGAATATTTCTACTATAAAGAACCAATGTACACGAAAGAGAGAATTGAAAGGTCCTCAGTGTTCTACACTCAATCCAATGTCTCGTGGAAAGAAAAGAAGAAAATTGAGAAATCCAACCTTGCAGATGTGGCCCTCAAAGCTATAAAAAAACAGTACCTTGATTCTGGACAGCGTTTGTTCATTTCATATGATTGGTAACGCAGTCTTGTTGACGGATATCAAAAGGCAGTTTGATGGAATAGTACGGTTTGGAAATGACAGAGATCTTAATATCAAAGGCAGTGGAAGTACTAAACTAGCTAATAGTGAGCTAAATAAAACTAAATTCCTTTATATAGATGGCCTACATCATAATATCCTCAGCGTTAGTCAGCACTGTGACTCAAGACTTATAGTTAATTTTTATCATAATGGTTCCACTATCAAGGGAAAGATAGGCAATTCACTTATGAAGGGATGCAGAAAAGAAGGCAACTTGTATCAGGTTGATATTAAAGAAAACGTTTGTTACATGACTATTGAAGAAGAAAACAATTTGTGGCATCAGAGACTAGGGAACATCAATCAACAAGACATGGAGAAAATATCAAAATTGAGGATTTTCATGGACATTCCCAACCGAAAGCATGAATGTTAAAGTCTTGTGAAGCTTGCATTCATGGGAAGCTAGTCTTCAGTTCATATCATCCCAAGAAGAAAAGGACATCACATCTTCTAGATCTCATTCATACAGATGTCTGTGGGTCGATAAATGTTGCCGAAACTCATAGAGAAAGGTACTTCATCCTTTTAATAGATGATTACAGTAGAATGGATTGTGTAATGGTTATACATAGGAAACGACAAGTACTTGACTGCATGAAAACATATCGTTGAATCATCGAGAATGATACTAGACTAACAATAAAATTGTTGTGATCAGCCAATGTAGGGGAATACACATCCATTGAATTTAAAAACTTCCTAGAGAAGAATGGGATACAACAAGAGGTATCTGTCGTGAGAACTCCATAGAAAAATGGAGTTGTTGAGCGCAAAAATCGACCGGTGAACAATGTGGAAAGAACTATGCTGATTGAGAGTTGTATTCAATAACATTACTGGAAAGAGGCCATTAAATCTGTAGTGTATATTCAAAATTGAATAGGACTTTATATGGGTGAGATGAATACACCTTATGAATTGTTTCATGGAAGGAAGCCCTCTTTGATATACTTTCGCGTTTTTGGAAGTAAGTTCTTCATCAGAAACAAAGAAGGAAATTAAGGGAAATATGGGTACAATGAAGATGAATGAATTTTCCTTGGATACTCAATGAACAGAAAATCCTACAAGTGTTTCAACAAGAGATTTGGAAGAATTGTGGAAAGCAGTGATGTTAAGATCATTGAAGAGAAAACCACAAATGCTTTAAGGATTTCATATGCTGATATGATAGAAATTGATGAATAAAGTGAACATGGAGTAAATTAAAATATAGAAATAGAGGAAAGCGTACAAAACACTCAAGAGTCGCATCATGATGTTGACTTAGAAGAATAATCTGAAGATGAAACCTTAACTAGAGAGAATGCAACTGAACCTCGTAAAAGAAATCGAAGAGCTGAGATTGATCCATTTAAGATAATTGGGGACAGGAGTGCACCCACACAAAAAAGGAGGATGAGGAATAACACAAAATCTGCATTTCTGTCAGTTTTGGAGCCATCCTCATTTAAAGAAGCTACAAAGGATGAATCTTGGGTGAAAGACGTGAATAAAGAGTTATATCAGATTAACAAGAACTAGACGTGGGATCTAGTCAATAGACCCGAAGGTCAAAATGTGATTCGTACAATGTGGATCTTTAAGAAAAATTTTGATGATCATGGAAGTGTTATTAGAAACAAGGCACGATTGGTATGTAAAGGATATTCCTAGATTGAAGGTGTTGATGTTGAAGAAACCTTTGCACCAGTGGCCAGACTGGATTTAATCAGGATTTTCCTTACCATGGCACTCTAAAAAGGATATAAAGTCTATCAAATGGATGTAAAGACATCATTCTTGAATGGTGTACTCGAATAAGAATTATACATTGAATAAACAGTGGGTTTTCTTCTTGGTACTGATGAAACAAAGGTTTTCAAACTGAAGAAAGCACTATGTGGCTTGAAACAGGCACCATGTGTGTGGTACTCCCAGTTGGATTCTTACCTCAAGAAGCTAGAATACAAAAGTGGAGGAGTAGATCACAATCTCTATATAAAGAATTATCCAAAAGATCAGTTCATGGTTATAGTTTACGTTTATGACCTTAAATTTGGTGGTAGCAACCCTAAATTAGTAGACGAATTCACCAATAACATGAAATCAAAATTTGAAATGTCTATGATTTGGAAGTTCACATATTTATTGGGGATGCAGGTGTTTCAAAATAAGGATTAAAAATTCATTTCTCAGGAAAATTATTCAAAATAACTGTCTAATAAATTTAATATGCATGACTCGAAACCAATGTCAACTCCAATTTCAGTTGGAACCAAACTTGGAAATCGTGAGGATGGGACCTATGTAGATCCCACAATGTATAGAAGAATCATTGGGAGATTATTGTACCTAATAGCAACACGTCTAGACATTGTCTTTACAATATGCTTAGAATTATGCTTTTAGAGTAATCTGAAGGAACAACATTTGGTAGCAGTAAAAGGAATCATGAGGTATATTCAAAGTAATCACAATTGGGGCTTATACTTTTCTGCAGGAAGGGACCGTGAGTTATCAGCATTTTATGATGCTGACTGGGCTAGAGATGTAGTTGAAAGAAAGTCCACAAGTGGGGTATCATTCTATATTGGGTAGAAATGTGTTGGCTGGTTTAGAAAGAAACAAGAAAGCACTTATCTTAGTACTGTTGAAGCTATGTATATCTCTACTATTAAGGCATGCACTCAACTACTATGAATTAAGCAATAACTGATAGATATTGATGATGAGGTGACACAACCAATGGTGATTTACTATGATAACAAGAGTGCAATTGATCTTACAAAGAATCATGTATAGTATTCTCATAAAAAACATATTGAAATCATGTATCACTTTATTAAATAAAAATTTGAGCAATGCGTGATTAGAATGGATCATGTGGGAACTGATGAGAAACTGGCTAATATCTTGACAAAGCCACTGTCAGTAGCTGAGTTTTAGAAACATTGGTTAAAACTAGGTGTTCAGCCACCTCCCAGTGTATAAGGAGGTTACGAAATACCCCTCTCCCAAGTTATGTTAACTTTTTTTTAATCTGTTTATGGATATGATGCAGGTTTATGGGGGAGATACTATCCAGGGGTGTATTGAGCTGTTCAATGAAAAAATACTGGTCTTTGAGTTTATTTCCAATGGGGGAGAAGAATAAATTCTGGACATGTTCTGTATCACGATGATAATTCAGTGTTTGGAGGAGAAGGAATACATTTAAGATATGTAATGCTTCTATGATACAGTAATAGAATTTCTTGGGCGTCTTTAAGAATTCCAAAACATGAGATCCCAATTCACACTTCCAATCTTTTTTTCTTCACCGAGAACTTCTCACGTAGACTTAGATTGTTGGATGAGTTTATTCTTGCGTTTTAGGTTTTCATGTGGCTGGTGCTCTGTTGAATTTATTTGGTGATTTCCAACAAACCCAAAAGGGGGATATTGTTGGAACCATGGTCGTTCTTTGTAAGAATTGGAGTATGGTTTGTGTTTTTTGTCAATCCTTATTGTATGTTCAAAATGTTTTCTATTAAAGAGATCATATAGTTTAATCATACACCAGTATTGATGGTGGAGTCATTTCCTAGTGTTTGCCAAATTTTTGGGCCTCAAAATAGGGAAATGGGAAAATGTGTGTTTGGAAAAGGAACTTGCACGAAAAAGGGTAAGTGTGTTAGAAACTTGAATGCAAGGTATGTTTTGGGATCAGATCACCAAAAGATGGCAAAGGCATGATCTTCACGAAATATTGGAGTGTTGTGCGAAAAAAATGTTTTGCACGCTAAATTGGTTTTACACGCAATACTGAATGTTGGTTGGTTTTCTCATGAAAAAGGTGTTACGGTATCAGAATGATGAAAAATGGAAAATGCATGAGGTGCGTGAAAAATCTGAAGATGTGCGCGAAAATTGGTTCCTCTGTGAAAAGGGATTGCGCACAGAATGAGCATTTTGCGCGACAAGGTAAGGTTTTGCATGCAGGGGTCGGTGATTCCTATAAATAAGAGGTGACCCTCCTCATTCAATATGGCTGAAGACTTAGAGAATATCTGAGTTCTGATGCACATAAAAGGTTCGTGAAAAGGGATTTGTGTGAAAAAGGGGATGTTGCGCATAAAAAGCTGAGGTGCGTGAAAAAGAAGAAGTTGTGTGTAAAAGTTGAAGTTGCGCGTAAAAGTTTGAGTTGTGCAAAAGCGTATATGCTGCACATAAAAGTGCAAGTTGTGCATAAAAGATTAAGTTGTGTGAAAATGGTTTTTTTCATGAAATATTTTCCGCGTGAAAAACAAATATTGTGCGCAAAAGTGAGATCTTGCGCGCAATGGGTAGGTGTTGCACGCAACCGTCATTGTAACCTGTTTTCACGTTTTGAATATCTAGTTCAGTGATTCAGTGCTTTCGACTGCATCTTTTTAGGACTTCGATGCAATAAGTTTCTCATACTGAACAGAGACAAAGACTTCAATGAAAATCTATTGAAGAGACCTTCAAGTCAATAAACTGTGTTTGACTTCTCTCAAGGCAGTGAGCTAGGGGGAGTAGACAGAAGTGATTTGAGGGATGCAATGAGTGTTCCCTGAACCTTTGTAAAGGTAGTATTCCAGGCCTAGAGTGACTGTGACCAAAACTTTTAATCCATTAAATAGTGAAGATTAGTGGATTTAGGTATGAACGACACGCTGTCGGCGTATGATCCTTGGACGTAGCCCTTTGCGGTGAACCAAGTAAAAGTGTTATGTCATCTCTTTGCTTTCATTTGACTAACATATTTAACAGGTTCCTACCAACATGGGAATAAGATCTACAACTTTAAAAAGAAAAGGTTGACACCATGATTCACCCCTCCCCTCTCATGGTGTTCTGGGGTCCTTCAGAAAATCCCACATTGGAAAAGATATAATAAAACTATCACTTTAAAAGAAAGAAATAGAAGTACAAAGGTCACCTGAGATAACACATATTTTGATTCCATGTAGGAAAACATGGATATGGAAGAAAAACTAACCATCTTATTCGGATGGAAAGTGATAGAAAACATGATCAAGAGAAAGTTAACAACCAAAAAACTATAAACTTGTGATGGGTTAAACGGTCTTTGATTTCGTAGCAGGAAAATTAAATGGACAAATTATCTTTTATAAGATCCTTTTCATAATGTTGAGTAATTTATTTATGAGATTTACTAAGAACATGAGGAAACATACTTAATTTTAAAGTATAGTATCATCCTTTAATAAATATCTACCTCAAACTCATTTTTTTCTCCAAATGATGTGTATTCAAGATGACTTAGTCACACCTGAAGAGATAGAATCAACTTCTAGAGAAACACATAATCCAAAAAAGATTAACTATATATTTCCCCAGTCTTTATACATTAACCAAACCCAAAATGGTTAGTAAAAGATCAAATAATCCCCAAAAAAGAATAATCCTTTATAAAAAAATACCACTCTTAATCTCCAAAATTCAACAAACAATACCCA
Organism: Viscum album; assembly: GCA_963277665.1. NCBI lineage: Eukaryota > Viridiplantae > Streptophyta > Magnoliopsida > Santalales > Viscaceae > Viscum > Viscum album. The sequence goes on along the minus strand of OY728155.1, from coordinate 18,066,834 downwards.
AAGTTTAACAAAGACCATTAAATAAAAAATTATCCTTAAAATAATTCAAAATAATCTAAACTAATATTGAAACCCATAATTCAAGAGGATTGATCACATAATCTTCCAAGATAAATTTTAAAATTTATCTCCAAATAACATCAACCACTCTTAATGTCTCATACCAAAAATTAATTAACCTAATCACGTGTTCGCCAAGATAGGATAATAATTTCCTAATTCCCATAAGTCCACAATTAAATAATTCAACCTTTAATCCTAAAATAAAACTCTATAGTATTCTATTCTCCTTAATCATATAAAGTCCCCAAAATAATGAACTTCTTCCAAAATAAAATTTATCACTTAATCCCCAAATCATTTTCAAATCCCATGGTTATATATTAAATAAAATATATATCTCTAAAATCAAATTATTATTATTTCATCAACTCGTTTAACTAAAAATAATTAATTCATACTAACCATGGAATTCGCGTAGGTCAGTGGTAGGGAATAAAATCCAATCGCACTTCGGTTGTGGGTTTGATTCCTATAGCCTTTTCTGACGTGATGGGTTTCCAAACGGTCTGTGTGTTGTCAATTTTTCTAAAACTATATAATTCTTATAACATTTCCAAAATATGACAACATCTTAAAAAATAACCATACGATGTTTTAACCACAATTTTTATCTAATACCTTTCAATTGACATTCAAAAATCAATAACTCAGAACTAACCTGAAAAAAAAAATCAATGTCTCCAAAAATACTGTTAATAACCATGAAATTTTATAACATATTCCTCAAAAGGGTTTATAATAAAATAAAATTAGGATCAACCACAAACTTATAAACCCATAAAAATAAATCGTAATCTCCAAAGTTGTCTAAACCCTGCTTTGATGCCAACTATAAGTACCCAGCCTTAAACATAACTTATTTTAGTGACTTTTTACTAGAATTAATTTTCATTCGTTCCCAAATATCTTTTAGGTCTAGAGTTTTATATAATTAGGACAAAATCTGACATAAACGTTCAATATTACAAAGTAGATAACTCTACACTCCATCTATTTTTTTATAAAATAAAGACTATTAAAATTAAACATGGTTTCTTTTCAAGAAAAATATTCAAAGAATTTCATTATAACATATTGTTTGTCCATATAAATCTTATAACTAATGAAAAACATTTAAAAACTTGGGATGATCAAAAAAATCACAATTAGGGAAAACAAGGGAAATAGTTTACATGTGATCTTGAGAGATATAAATAAGAACATGAGGACTTTCATAAAGGCATGATAAAGAGGAATATCATAATAATAAGAACATGGATCATAAAATGAAAATTTTTCTAAATCATTTAACTTAGACATCTATAAGAATATCACCAAGGTCCATCCCCAAGGTTTCATATCAACAAGGTCCATCCCCAAGGTGTCATAAAAATTACCAAGGTTATTCACCAAAGTATCATAAAACTTGTAATCTCTAGAGATTAATTTCTTTACCTAATACATTGGAGAGATATCAATGTGCAACCTTAATATGTAATTATTTTCATGTGATCCATACATATCATAATAATAAATTTCATAAATAATGAATAGAGATCAAAAGAAATTGATTTCATATCAAAATAATGGTGTTTTAAAAGGTTATTAAAAACATGATCATTATGACATTTATAACCCACAAATATGAAAAGAGGTTTTTATGTATTTCAATTTACTAATAAAAAAATAATTTTTATGTATTTTTGAATACCCCTGGAAATGAAATAGGTTTGGATGATCACATAAAAAAAATATCTTGAGAAAAAGAAAGATTTTTTGAGATGAAAATTCTGCAGCATAACATCTATGAAACAAGGATTTGAAAAAATTATAAATAGAGTGTAGAAGGTTATCCCATCCATAAATTACTCATAATATAGTAGAGAGTTATAATAGAATATAAATAAGAACATGGTATGGAAATTTGAAAGATATTTACCATATAAGAAACACTTGAATACATATCATTATGGAATTACATTATAAAAAACTTTAAATACCATTAAAATATACTAATTCATGATATAATGATTAAATGGGTTTTATATACACATTATAAGAAAATAAAGGTCCATGACATCAAGATATTCTCTAAATAAAGGGGATTGAGATGAAGTCCCCTACCTTGAGTCCCACTTGTCTCATTCGTTATTTATATTCCTAAATAATAAACATAAGTTTATTTATAATTTTTTGATAAGATTTTTCATTTTTTTATTCCTTTTATATCACTTATTGCCATATAATAACAATTAGTTATTGATTTAAGTTCATATCGGGCGTTCAGTCGATATTCGGTACTTGAGTCAAAAATGAACTTGTTATGATTACAAATTGTATATATGGTCATAAGTCTATCATATCCAGAATTATATTCATGATTTAAATAAAATATATATATCATATATATTTATTTATAATAATCCATAATATTTAGAGATAATAAATTAAATTCACCATTCATGGAGACGGTAGGTCGTACGTACGCATGAATGTTGGTTTCATTTATTTATCATATTAAAAAAATGATATAAATGTATATTAAAATAACATTATTATATTAATGTCATATAAGTCTCAAATGTTTAATAAAATAATCCTATATATGTTCTATGTATATCATGAACAAGTCATACCACTTTGAGGGGGTGGTAGTCCACACTTCCTCAAATGAAATTATTGTATTTACACATTATAGAAAGCATAAAGGTATATTATAAATAAAAATTACATAAGAATTGAGAAAAAATAAATATAATATATTTCATATATAAATACAGTTCCATTATAATGTCCACCATGGGAGGTGGTAGGATAAAATTGAACAATCATCATTTCCTGAGATAGTAGTTCACCGTATACAGAAACAGTATGTTCTATATCCATTAGATGAAGGTGTGTGTAAGTTTGGCTATAACCATTAGCAGAAAAACACCCTATTATGTTGAGAATACTATTTTTTATAAAATAATGGAATAAAATAGTGTATGGGTAGAGAAGGAAAATAAAGGAAAGGATCTTGAGAGAAGATGTTACCTCAAAATTGGGTAACAACTTTGATTTGAGGAAACATGCTTCTTTGAGTAAACTTCTGCCCAAGTTAAGGATTATAAGATTAAGGGAGGGATTTTGGGAGCTTATTTGACAATAATATGGATGATCAAATGGTCTTGAGAAGTGTGAGTAAGTGGGTAGAGGTGTTGGCCTTTTATGATAGGGGGAGGGGCACTTTAGGAAAGTCTTGAAATATTATTTTATTATGAATATATTTTAGAATTATAATAGTTCCTAAGTAATAAATTTAGAGGATAAGATGACTATTGATCTATATCCTCTAAACCAATATGTTTTAAACTAGTTTAGGTCACAAAATTAACCTTATCTTTTATCTTTAACCCTTAGTTAAAAACATTAACTCTTATCATGTCTTCTTGTATTTTCATAATATATTGTTACTATAGTTACTATAAAATGGCAATGAAATAATAAGTGGATCATTAATGAAATTTTTAACATTAAATAAGTTAATTGGATGAATCGTATATTTTTAGGACTATTATATCATTTAGTAAAATAGAATATTTTTTAAATACTCATTTATGTCAATTTTTGACACTATTTAGTAATTGAATTTTTTTAAAGTCATAACAACTTGATTCCATAAAAAAGGTATTAAATAATCCCTCTCATTTCAATGTCATCTGAGAAATTATTTTATGACATAAAAATGTTCAAATTACATTTATTTTATAATTTATAATATCATTTATTTGAATCTTTCATTAATAAGGTAATCATTGTGTCATAAATAAATTTATTTATTTAATGTATAAAATTTATAAATAAAATTAGATGATGTAGGAACTCTTTTTATCTTAATAATTACTATTTATAGTTTAAGTTATAAGTTTTATAAACCAAATTAAAATTATTTTAGTTAGGAGATACATGTTTATGTTATATTTCCCTTTTCTTTAAAATTAATATTATAAAATGTAATTATCACACCCAAGGGGCTCCATGGGGTCCTAAAATAAATACAAGGATTCACATGGTCATAAATATCTCATCCAATACTATTAAGACATGTGGTAGGGTAATTTTATATTATTATAATATCATTTTTTACCCTTATTTATCTAATTTACCATTTAACCATGGTAAATAAATGTAATTACTGAAGTTACTATTCATAATGTCCAAAACTAAAAAGTGTCTATTTACACAATTTGGACCTTATGATTCCAAATATGGAATCTATTTTTAAAAATTTAAAACAAATAATTTGTAAAAATTAATTTAAAATTAATTCTTGTTGTCAAAACTAGAAAGCAGGTTTTTAAGAAGTAAAAACAATCCAAAGATTGATATGTGTTTATATTCAATTTAAACATGAAATTACTTCTGATGAATATAATTAAATTAAATTATGAAAACTTAATCCAATTACACTTTAAAACTAATTAAAATTACAATATAACTATTTAAATAAATTATATGAAAATCCAGTTTAGAATTAAAATGCAATATTTTTCACTATTCATAAAAATATGGATTTTATCAGGAAAATACCAAAATTTAAATAGAAGTATATTTTGATGTTCCTATTCTAAAGAAGAAGTCTATTTTATCAAATATAACATATAAAATTGTTGAAAACTATTTTAAAAAAAAAGTTCACCATCAAAAGGCGGTAAAATGATCTTTTAAAAATATTAGAGTATTTTATGCATAAATTGAATTATTACTCATTTTAAGGCTCTAAAATTCATTGGATAAATGTAAAAAAATTTAGGAAATATGTAAAATAATAATATAGTTAATTATTTTCATTCTCTATAATACAATGGCTGAGCGTTAACTACCATTTAAAATAATAATATTGTTGTTGTATTATTTTTCGGTATAACTCAGTGTTGTGTGCAATGTAAGATTTTGGAGAAACTCATTGTTACATTTTGGATACACTATCATACACAGTTCCCCATTTAAACTAAAATTAATATAAAATTCGAAAATATTAATAGATATGAAAATGTCTTATTCTATAAATACCTAGGATGTTACACAAATCGATATAAATGCCACGGAAAACTTGAAATAATGGGTAGAGAACGGAATACCTTGAGCGAGGATTGAAATGCAAAAGAAAATGAGACCAAAAACACACAAAAATGGGGGGTTGGGAGGAGGGAGGTGGAGTGTTATCTGATAGAAGAAAATGGGGAGGGGGTACTACAGACAAGGTCAGGTTGGGTAGGGTTCCCATCCTTTATAGTCAAACCACACTGCATGTAAAAGATCCCACATGTCGTGTAGGTTTTTTTAACATATTTATTTACAACGAAATTATTTATAAAAAAATAATATAATAATAAAAAACAACTTATACACATAGTGTATCACAGGATGACACATTTTGTGTTCTAAAATTTGAAAAAGAGAACTACAACCTTTGTCTGATGTTTTGGGTGCGATTCGAACTGGCGATCGACCAATCCAAATGAAATCCCTCAACCACTAGAACGAAAGTTGTAGTGCTGTACATTTTTATTAACTTATAATAATTAAACTCTAGGTTTTTTTCTACACAGGATAAAGAAGATTCATGGCATGTGGTTTTAATTATTGAATGATTGGGATGAAGCAGGGAGATTAGATGAGTTCAAACCTGGGTCTTTTGAATCTTGGGTTGAGAATCTGCCAATCAGCCAACTTCACCCACATGTAATTTCTTTTTTTAAAAACCATTTAAATTATTAATGAAAACATGTTTTACATGACATATATCAAAATTCACATCGTGTGGTTTATTAATATGAAAAATGATGGAACTGGTCCGGTTTTCAAGATTCAAACCTGGGTCTTTTGGATATGTGGTTTATGACCCATGTCATCCAGTCCATCCCCATCATGGGTTTTCTAGTATTTTAAAAAAATTGTATTTTATTTTTAAAATTCCTCACATGACGTTTAATTAAACATGGGTTCAAAAAGGATGAACCCTATACTAAAGGAAGGTATGGATCGATTCGAACCGGCAATGGCTCGGATATATTCCGGTGACCTTACCATTGGCAGAGACATTATCCATGTTTATTAAATCAACTAATATATAATTATACTACCAGTTCTATTATAATATACATTAAAAATGAATGTACACATCATGTGAAAAGTTGATACACGACGTGTAGTCTCTCGTTTTCCTCCCACGAAGTGCCTTTATTTTATGTCTTTGGCTCAACCTACCTGAGCCTCTTACTATCTGAATTTCATGGTGGAGATTGTACCCACCATGTCCTCCATTTGAAGATAAGGTTTGAGATGCTACCCATTCACCTTAAATGGTTGAACATCTGCTCCAGCTACTTCCACTGCACCATGGTGGAAGACCTTGATCACTCAGAAAGGTCCTAACCACCAGGACTTCAATTTTCTTAAAAACAATATTAAACGGGAGTTAAACAACAGTACCTCATTGCCAGGATGGAATGACTTCCAAGAGATCATGCGGTCATAGACCGCCTTTGTCTTTTCTTTATACAGCAAGGTATTCTCATATGTATCCTTCTGAATTTCATCTAGCTCCATCAGTTGAAACTTGCATTTCACTTCTACATCCTTTAGATCATAATTTATGGCCTTAACAACCCAATAGCCTTTGTGCTCAAGTTCCACCGGTAAATGAAATGTTTTTCTATAGATTAAATGGAATGGGGACATACCTAAAGGTGTCTTGAAGGTGGTCTGTTATACCCATATGGTATCATCATGCTTTTTGGGTCCTTTCTTGAGGCCCGTAATTTTCTCTAGGATTTTCTTAAGTTGTCTATTTGATACCTCCACTTGGACACTAGATTAGACATGATAGGGTGTCCTAGTGCTATATCACATCCCATATTTTATGAGCACATTCTACGTCAACGCACTATCAAAATTTGTCCCTATATCACTTATCATAATCCATGGAACACTGAATCTGATGAAAACATTCTTCTTTAAGAAGGAAACAATGACCTTTATTGTGTTCTGTATCATGGCAGTAGCTTATACCCATTTGGATACATAATCCACACAAACAAAAAATGTATGAATTTCCATATGATGGGGGAAATGGACCCATAAAATCAATACCCCATACATCAAATATATTGACCAAAAGAATGTGATGTTAATTCATTTCAGCTCAGCGCCCCATGTTACCAGTCCGCTACCACCTATCATAGCGTGTTAAAAAATATCAGGAATCCTTGTGCATGGTGGACCTAAAAAATCTAGATTGCATAATTTTTGCTATCGTTCGGTATGGCCCATGATGCCCCCCAGCTAGGTAAGAATGATAAAACTCCAGAATTCCTTTAATTAATTCTTCTAGGATGTAGCGGAAGATCACCATATCTCCGCATGAATGGAAGAGAAATGGGTCTTCCAAGAAATATCTTTTTACATCAAACAGAAATAGTTTCTTTGGTTGAAAAGTAAGATCAGGATGAATGTCTCTAATGACCAAGTAATTGGTTATGTCGGCATACCATGGGTGAGGTGTAACTCCAACTAAGAAAATATTCTCATCCGATAAGTCCACCTCGATTTCACTTTCATCCTCTATTTCTAAATGAGGCAATTCCAGATGGGAGAGATGATTGGAGACAATGTTCTCACTTTCTTTCTTATCATAGATTTCTAAGTCAAACTCTTGGAGGAGAAGCACCCAATGGATGAGACGTGGTTTTTCATCCTTCTTATTTAGAAAATATTTGAGGGTTTCATGGTCTTTATAAACAATAATTTTCAATAAAACTAAATAAGAGAGGAACCTGTCGAATGCAAAAACCACTGCTAGCATTTCCTTCTCTGTGGTCGTGTAGTTAATTTGTGCTTCATTTCAAGGATTTGATGGAATAGTATAATGTTCTGATGATACGATTAAGACACTATCCAATAATTTATCCCACATAATAATCACTTGCATCACACATAATTTCAAATTTTTCCTCCCAGTTTGGGGCAATCATAACAAGAGCTTCAACTAATCATTGCTTCAAGAGATGAAAGACTACGGTGCATGTTACATCAAATTCCATGATATAAACTTTTAAAAGGAGGTTGGTTGGTGGTTGAGCTATCTTATAAAAGTCACGAACAAATATTCTTTAAAAATCTTCATGCCCAAGAAAAATTCGGATTGCTCGGATAGAAGTTAGAATGGGAAGTTATGATATGACTTCAATCTTCTCAGGGTTAACTTCAATTACTTTAATGGAAATCTGGTGGCCTAAGATGATACCATTATGTACCATAAAGTGATATTTATCCCAATTGAAAACCATATTGGTGTGTTCGCAGCATTACAGGACCAATTCTAGATTTCTCAAGTAGGTGTTGAATGATTTTCCATAGACTAAAAAATCATCCACAAAGACTTCAAAAACTTTCTCTGCCATGTCATGGAATATCACCAACATGCACCATTAGAAGGTGGTTGGAGCATTGCACATGAAAAAATACATCTGTCGATAAGAAAAAGTTCTATATGGTTAAGTGAAAGTGCCCTTATATTTGTCTTCTGGGGCAATAGAAATTTGGTTATAGCGAGAATAACCATCTAGAAATCAATATAACTCATTACATGACAATCGCTCCAACATCTGATCCATGAAAGGAAGTGGGAAGTGATATTTCCATGTGGCATCGTTAATCTTCTGGTATTTCACACACACTATTTATCCCATGACTATTCTTGTAGGTATGAGTTCATTTTTATCATTGGTAATCATGGTGATACCCCCCTTTTTGGGCACCACTTTCAAAGGACTCACCCATGGATTGTCATATATTGGGTAGATGATTCCCCCATCTAATAGCTTGATCACTTATTTCTTAACTAACTCCTTCATTAGAGGGTTTATCCATCGTTGTTTTTGTAGAGAGGGCTTGGCTCCTTTTTCAAGTATAACCTTATGGGTGAAAATGGTCGGATTGATCCTTTAAGAATAGAGACAGTCCACCCAATAGCAAATTTTCTTCATTTTAGAACCTTTATAAGTTCATGCTCATTCTATTGTGAGAGAAATTCATTGAGTATAACTAGTATCATGTGTTTATATCCAAAATAACCATGTTTTAAAGAATATGGGAGAGGCTTCAGTTCAAGTTTTGGGGCTTTAAGAACCAAAGGGACAATCGGTTCTACCTTGTCTTGCTCTATAATATCCAGAATAAGTGTTTGATTCCAATAATGACCACCCTTTTTTACAATGAATTTTAGATCCTCTGGTTCATAATCAGGATGGATGTCCTTGACGACTGGTTCATTGGTGATAGAACAACATCCCATGTCATCTCCCACATAGAAAAAGCGATCGTTCACTATAGTCAATGCATAACAGTCCTCGTTTTATAAAAGTGACACTTTCTTAATAGCTTTGAGGATGTTGTAGGATACCTTTTCATATCCTACTCTGAATCTCAATTCTCCTTTGTGAACACTGATCAAAACATTATTAGTAGACAAGAAGGGTCCTCCAAGAATAAGAGGTGCCTCTTGGTATTCCTCCATATCGAGTATGATAAAATCAGTAGGAAGAATAAGCCTTCCCACTTTTACTAGCACATCCTCAACTATCCCTTTAGAATATTTAATGGAGCGATCTTCTAGTTGTAATTCCACTCGAGTGGGTTTTATATCATTTATCCCCAACTTCTTAAAGACTCCAAAGGGATGAAGATTGACACTATCCCCCAAGTCACAAAGGTCCTTCTCAATCTCACAAGATTTGATTGTGCAAGGGATTGTAAAACATCCTAGATCTTATAGATTTTGAGTAAGAGAGTGCCAAACCACCACTAAGTACACCTTAGTGAGAGGAATGGTTCTCAAATCCTCCATCTTCCTCTAGTTTGAGAGGATTTACTTCATGAACTTTGTATATTTTTTTATTTGAGTTAATGCCTCTATAAAAGTAATATTAATGTGAAGTTTATGGAATACCTTCATAAATTTTTTAAATTACTGATCCAACTTCCTTTACTTCATTCGTGCGGGAAATGGTAAGGTGGGTTCATAAGGTTTGACCACCTCTTTTCCTTTACCATTTTCGGCCTCCTTATCTTTTAATAGGCCCTGTGTTGAGGGGGACTCCTTGATCTCGAATTCATTATCCGAAGAGGGTGTAAGTGGAGTTATATTTTTTGCCTCACCTTGATTTTTAGTTATTTTATAGGGTAGCTCCTTCCCACTTCATAAAGTGATAGCATTGGCCTCCTTTCATGGGTTCTTCTCACTGTTATCTGGTAGTGTACTAAGTTTCATTTATGATAGTTGATTATAAATTTTCCCAATTTGATTCTAAAGTCTTTGAATAGATGCCTCCTATTTTAGAAATATTTTTTCAGAAGTTTTTATGAATTTTGACATCATTTCTTCTAACTTTGATGAGTGTTACTATTAAGGTTGTTGTGCAGCCGGTTGAGGTTTTGGCTACCGAGGTTGTTTCACCAAAATAGGGTTTTGATACCCTTGTTGTTGTCTGGGATACAGATTTTGATAATAAAGTTTACCATAATCAGTTGGCCTTTGGGGGTAGGGTTGAGAGTATTGTTGTTGTTTCCCCTAGAGCGTGTTCTCATTATCTTTCCAAGTCGGGTTTTGGTATTGAGAGTAAATGTTTGGCCCTCTATTCTGAGAAACATAGCTTACCTCACTTGTTTAAGAACTGACACTTATCCCCAAGCATTCACCCATAGCGTGATTGTCACCACATTCAATACATGTTGGGTGATTTACCTCTTGAACTTGAGATGCATTTTTCAAATTCAACGCATCAATATTCTTGGAAACATCATTAAGTTGGGCAGTAAGAATCATAGTGGAATCAATGTTATGGATTACCCTCATTTGAGTACCTCACTTCGAGTTCCATTGGAAGCTATTTTCTGACATATCTACTAGTATATTGAAAATTTCCTCTAGGTATTTCCTCATCATTGTTCCTCATGTAGCTATATATACCACTGATTTGGTGTTTTTCATAAGACCGCCATAAATATTTTGGACTTTCATCCACAATGGAAGTCCATAATGAGGAAAATTCCTCAAAATTTCATTGAAATGATCCTAGGATTCATACAATGACTCTAAATCATGTTGCTGAAAGTTTTGAATTTTGTTCCGCAGTGTCACCGTATTGGACGGTGGGAAATATTTTGACAAATACACCGGGGCCAATGCCTCCCATGTGAGTATGGAATGTTGAGGAAATACTTTAATGTAGTCATTCTCTTTATCACTTAATGATAAGAGAAATAAGTAAAGGTGAATGGAATCCTTAGACACCCCATGGTAATGGAATTTGTCACAAATATATAAAAAATTGGAGAGATTAGCGTTGGGATCTTCACTTGGTAAACCTCCCAACTAAACCGTGTTTTGGATGAGCCACATGATGGCTGAATTGATCTCAAAATGTTGGACTTGCACTGGTGGTCTGACAATACATGTATCTACTCGTTAGATAGAAGGAAGATCATACTCCATAAGGGTATGAGTTGGGGGAAGCTGTTCTTGAGGAGGTGGGGGAATAAATTTCTACTCATAAGCAAAATAAGACCCCTGATTTGGTTGTATGTATGGAAACTGCTCTGGTGGATGGTACCGCTGGGGTTGCTACAGGCCATAACCCAGAACTAATTGAGCTGGTTGTTTTTGTTGGTTCCCTAGAATGAACTCCATGATATTGGTCAGTGGAAGCTAGTTCTTCTCATCCTCAGAAGTGCGCTGTTGATTTAGGTTTTCATCAAGAATAATCTAGTATCCAACACCTTGGACAGTAGCTGGTTCTCCATCTTCTATGTTCGCCATGGGGGGTATTTTCTTGTTCTCACCCATAAGTGCCCGATGTTGCCTCATGATTGTTTGTTTGATTTTCAGATCAAGTGGAAGGACTTATAATGACTTGGTGCTCTTGGAACAAGTGATTAGACCACTCATGCACCTTTGTTCTTGGACAACATTAAACAACATACCTAGCATAAAAGAGGAAGACTAAAATAATGAAAACAGAAATGAGATTAAGAATATATTTTTTAGAATTTGTGATTTTTATTTTCACTTAATTAATGAAAACTCGATTTTTCAAAACACCATTAACTTTTTCTCCCTAGAAAATGTGCCATAATTTGGTTTTGTTTTATCCAAATTGTTACATTTGGAAGCCCAAATTGAAATACCCAAACTTATTACAAGTATAGTAAAAATATGGAGTCAATCCGGAAGGAGGGAGAGTTGTTGTATTCTGTTTCTCTAGTTTGTGATTAATTAGGTGAATACTTACTGAATTTTGAGTCAATATCAGATGTTTTAATGGAGTAATCAATTCTTCAATTTCTTTGATGAGTTACCTTAAAGACTGATAAAAACATAAAATTTATTCTGATGATAAATAGGAAGAATGTGTTGGGTCTGATTATTTTTAAGGTCATTAATAAACAAATTTTCGTATTAGATTGCTTTTTTCATAATAACTCATATATATAGGTTTTGAGTATAATGGAACCCCCTTGGTCTGGTGAGTTTCATTTGAATCAATAGAGACCAATTCCTTGGTCTGGAATTTGATCCCTATTAATTTTATTAATTTTATACCATTTTGAGATGATAAGTGCACCCAATGATTATGGGTGTACTTTATAATAATTCCTCTCAAGATCCTTGGAAATTCCATTCTTGGTCTGATACATGGTTTCCAGTGATATTTAGCAAGAGATTTTGAGGGATTATGAGAGAAACATAAATAACACAAATAAAATATAATAGTAGATTAATAACAAACCATAATCATACACATCCCCAAAACATGGGTTATTTAGATACACATAGAGTAGCTAATGACTAACATGCTCTTAATACCTAAAATAAACATCGCAGTAGCTTCGGATTGAAGATTTTTGGGAAGTTATAGCGGCAGCACCTCCTCTATTATCTTTTTTATTTATCTTTCTCTCTCTTCTTATCCCTCCTTTATTCTCCTATTGTGTGTCTATAGTTATCCCCTTATCCTATCTCAAAATTTGGAGGTCCTTCACTCTTATTTATAGTATTTAAAAATACATGGTGTGTACCATAAAGTGCACATCTTGTAGTCAGTTCAACTTGACTTTGCTCCTCTTTTGTCGTTGGTAGGTGATCTGTCGCACCACCCTTAACTTTGAAGGCATCAGTGGTCAGTTGGTGGGAGTACACGACATGTGACGCCTCCCCACATGGCATGTAGTATCAACTTCAACCACCAACCACTTCTAAAATGGGGAATATAGTGTGTAAATTAATTGTACATGGCGTGTGAATCTGGCCGATAACATGGGTGTGTACTCAGTCTAGCCGATCCGTTTCTAGGAAAAGGTAAACTATGTGTATATACAAAGTACACATCGTGAATTTGTGAATTTTTTATTGATTTTCCACAATTTTTGTCTTAAGCTAGAAAATACCTAAAAATTATCATGATCACCAAATTAAATCATTTTATTTCCAAAATAACATATATCTGGTGAAAAAATGTTTTTATACTCAATATAATGTATGAAAATGTATACACAAATCGGGTACATCAGTAACCCACTAATCTAGAAAAATATGGAATCACTGCGACATTTATAGGTCTTCACCACACTTTATCCACATTAGATTTAATTGGATCAATAGTTATTCCATCATTATATGCAATATTTCCGTGGAAATAAATCTATCTCAATATGAATTTAAATTTACTAAATTTTCCATATAACTTTGTTTATTTCAAGGTTTGTAGAACAATCCTCAAATTTTTCTCATGACCATTATAATATTTATAGAATATCAAGATGTCATCAAAAAACAAAACCATAGATATATCCAAAAACTCATTGAAAACTCTAATCACAGGGTCCAAAAATATAGTTATAGCAAAGGGAATAACCATAAACATATATTTCTTATACCTAGCCTGAAATGTCATCTTCAAAGTTCCATCCTCCCATACCTTCATCTTATAGTACCCATACCACAGTTCAACTATAGAAAAATATTGACCTCCTAATAATTGATCAAACAAATCATCTATATGAGGAAACATATATTTATTCTTAATAGTGATGATATTAAATTCTTCATTTTCAATTCAAGGCCCCAGGGAAAAATATATAAACAAACATGAGAACCCTATGGTGCAGTGTTGGGATGAATCAAGCATTTATTAAGAAATTCTTATAAATTCTTTTTCAATTCAAAATGTTTTATGTGATCCTTTTGATAAGGATGTTTTGATAACAGATTGGAATCAGAAACTAGGTCAATCATAAATTTAATCTCTTAGTTAGGTATAATACTAGGAAATTCTTCATTAAATAACTCTATATATTCATTTAATATAGAAAAATCACCAATTTTAACAATTTTTTTATTCTCAAAAAAATATGTGAAAGATAACATTCATTTATATGTTTAATAAATTTCTCATCTTCTTAATATTTTATCAAAGGTATGAATTCATTATTGTATAAAAACCAAAAATAATTTTAAAAAACTAATTATTAATATCTATAATATATATTATCATGATAAACTAGAAGAAAATATATACCTAGAATAACATTGAAATCTATAAGGGGAAACACAATAAGGTTTACAGGGAAAGGCCTTCCACGAATGATAATAACAGTATTATTATAATTTATTTTTTTCTTAATACTACATCCAAGTGTTTTTAATAAATTTTATTGCTTCATTCCTTGAGATTAAATATCTAATTTAGTAGAAATAATCATGAAAATGATATAATGCGTAGACCCTGAATCAAACAAGACATTACAATAATATGAATAAACAAGTAACGTAATAGATACTACATCATTGGATAGTCCAACATATACTGAATTAGTAGGAAATATTTGCCCCAAATTTCTATTTGTGATCATGAATACATTCATACATAAATATTATCTTCATATAAGTAAATGAAAACTCACTCATTTCATTAAAATTTAAACATCTTACACCAAGATTTTCGTTATATGTATGAACTTTTTTTGGTTTTCATGAGCCACATGTACAAAAATTATACATCATAAACACTTTCAATATTTTATGATACATATATATGGTGATTTTTACTACACTTATCATAAGATTGAAACATGATTTTCTTACCTTTATATTTCTTCAATTGGTGCTTCCCCATTACCTTCCACCCATACCTCTTATTATTTTTATCATTATTGGATATATGATCATTAACATACTCCATTTCTACCTTCTCCACAAATTAAAAATGTTTCTCATAGCTTTTAAATTTATAAGAATCAAATACCTTTTTATATAATGTCCCAAATCCTATGTAAAATTGATTAGTTTTACGATCAATATACCAAAACAATTTGTTGTGTGCCTTCTATTCGGATGATGTTTTATTCATATGTGGAAATTGAATATTCCAAATTCTTCATCAATTACATGAATTATTTTACCATATTAATTCAAAAAATTGTAGTAAAATATTTCTCAAGGAAAATATTATAAATTTTATCCAATTCTATGGCATTAATCTATTTTATTTCCTTGGTATTACTTACCATTAACCACCATCAATCGACTTCACCTTAAAAATTATAAATAGAAAGTGTATCCTTTTGATTTTATGTATAACCCATAACATTAAATATCATCTTAAATTATTTAATTGATCCTTCATCTATCATAGTGCCAAATGATCCACTGAATGTTAGAGGATATTGTTTCTAGAAATGAACTACAACAAACATGTTCCTCTATAGTGAATGTGGATTATCTCTAACATGGATCCAACAACCATTAATAGCCTATGTCCACTATTCTAGAAAAAAAATTCTTATTTCCAATTACAATCATTCAAGGATATTGATTTGGAATGATATTTCCCTCCAGGGGTCTTCCAACATGATTTTCATTATCTCCTCTATGGAAAACCATTCTAAAAAACATTTCTTAGATCATGAAATATATTAATGTAAAAACAATTATCATGATAACCATAAATTATAATCCCTTAAGGTTACATACTTACATAATCCTAACCTCTAAAATTATTTTAACACTACTTTGATACCAACTATGAGGACTTAATCCTTATTCAACCCATAATCATGAGTTTTAAATCAAGGATTTATGTTCTTTTATTCCCATAGACCTTCTAAGTTTATTATTTAATAAATTAAGTAATAAATAATTTATAAAAAATGAATACATTGTATATTGGACACATCCACTTAGTATCTATATTTTCCATAATATAATACTTTTTAATTGAAACAATTTTTACTTTCTTGAAAAATCATCATTATTTTGAACTTTATATCATCATCATTCCTATTAATCCTTAAAAACTATGAAAAAAAATTTAAAACACGGGATTAACACAAAATTCTCAGTAAGCAACATATAAAAAGGAATAAATAAACCTATTATTCTATTTTAAAAAACTGATATCATATAAAAGAGGTTTCCTATAGCATCATAAACATTGAGATAAATTGATAATCTACTTACACATACAATTATATATATAGCCCAACATTGTTTTGTAAAACACTTTATAATAAATTATAATTGAAAAATAATTATCATTATAATTTATCAGAAAACATAAGGAGGCTTGAAAATCATTTTTATAAAAAAAATACCTATCTAATTTACCCTTAAAGTGAATAATCATTCCTTTAAAAAATTCATAATTTTACATTATGAAGGAAAATTATTTCCATGAAAACTCATAATAAATCATGTAAAATTCATGTATATTCCTTGGTATATCATCTTCATAGAACCCTTATAATAACCCTTACAAATGGAATAACCTACCAGGTTAATTATAACATAATTCTCTAAAGAACATAATCATTAACCAACCCATTCGAGAGGTATTTAATTATCACAAATCATCGAAAATAACTTCCATGGACTATAAAAACACATCAAACATATAGAAGATTTCATTTCTATCATCAAAAACATAAAAATATACTTTTAAACACATAAGTAAAACATTTTTTGTTATTAATATATCTCTTTCCTTTAATAAATATATTTTCAAAAATTAATACATAGAATAAGTTTAAAAAGGGGTTTTTTAATAAAATATGAATTTATATAAAGGAATAAAAAAATAAAATAATTGTTATGGATATAATAAAAGTTTTTCATGTCGTATACATTAAAATATAACATTATTTTTTTCCTTCTGTAAATAACATAAAATATCCTATATGAAATAAATAAAATGATTCCTTTTGAAAGAATTTGAAATAAAGTAAATAGAATCACCAAAATATCTTTATAATTTTATTATTTCAATATAAATACATACATAAAATAATTTTATGAATATGTACATGGAGTAAAAATATTTATAAAATAAAACATTAAGACATTTAAACCTAGTTTTTTTTGTAAATTATACCTTACCCCAAGTCCAAAATGTCACCTTTTTTATTTATATTCAGGAATAATAAAGTTTTTTTAGTTATCCACTTGATTTATTACCTTTTTCAGGTTCATTCCATATTCATTATTCTCTTTATTTCATTTTTTACTATGTTTTATTTATTCACTAAAAGAAGGATAAGTTCACCTTGGATGTTTGAGGACTTTCAGTTTCTAACCCAAAAATAAAAATGGTGAGTTAAAAATTTTCAAAGGGATTATTTTTTCATTAAATATATAATATTTATAATTTTTTAATTATTATATTTATAAGTTAGATAAAATTTTGAAACAAACCGTTAAAGTTTGTCTTTAAAAATGAATCATGTCGTTCCATGGAAATGGTAATTCATACGTATGAATGAACGGTGTTTCAATTTTTCTAATGGGTGGAAAATAAATAAAGTTTGTATTATATTACTTTTCTAGAATAATAAATATGTTATAAATTTGATATCACTTCCTTAGTTTATTCTTTATGATCCTAAAAATGTATAAATGAAAAAAAATACATCACTTTGTGTAGGTGGTTGTTCACATATACACACGAGTGATGTTTTAATTTACCATAAGATAGATAAGTAGATTAAAAAGGGTTAGAAAATAAACATAATAACATTTCAGTATATATAATATATTTATTTTATTAATTGATCATGGTTGAAGAATATTTTAATGAGGTAGAAGAAAAATAAAATCAAAACACCCAGGTGAGAACTATACCTCTTCTTCGAACACCCTCCTTTGGTTTTTACCTAAATCGCTACTAGGATGTAATTATCATCAAACTAGTACCTCAAGTACATTGGGAAGGATGTTATGAAAGAATTTACTTTTGGTATTGGTTGATCTAATGGGATCTTGTAGTTCAGAGAATAGAGGGGGTGTTCTTTTATAAGTGGTGTAGATGGCACACTTAGAATTTTCCAAAAGATTAAAATATATAATTGTATTACTCAAGAAAATTGTCTACAAAATGAATAATGCTTGAAAAATAGATATATATTTTTATAAATATTTAAATAAATAGTATTTGGATAAGTTTTTATGTCATTTTAACACTTATCATTTTATTTTTAATCCTTTTAATATCTTTTAACTATTACCACATTAACTAACCTTTTTTTACCAATGCTACTATTTATGATGAACAAAATATGAAAGTGGAATCATTACCAAATTTTTAAATTATGATTCTAAATATGGATTCTATTTTAACAAAATAAATTTCTACAGGTTTCATATATTACTTTTAAAATAAACCTATAGAACGCAATAAAAATCAATCTTTCCAGAAATTTCATTTTTAAGTGTAAAAATGATTTTATACCAAATTCAAGTACTATTTTGATTATAATGAAATGTATTGGATTTTTTAAATGAAATTTAACTAATTAATTTTTTTAAAATAAAACAATTCAAAATGATATTATGTAAAAACTTGAAAATAAAAGTCACTTTTCTTAAAAAATGGTATTTTCTCTTATTCAATGTAAAATATTTCAAAAAAAATACTAAAAACCACTCTAAAATAATTTCAAATTTATTATATAAAAAAATAAGTTCATTTTTCCAAAAATATTAAAACTAAAATTTAGAAATAAATATTTCTTAAAAACCTTATAATACATGTAAACAAATTTACAATGAATAAAACTATTTCCTTTTTTATTAAACAATTATATAATATTATTATAATAAATGTAAAAAAATAAAATCTAATTCAATAATATTAATAATGAATGAAATTGATGTACTATTAACATTAAATAGGTTTCTAAAATACTGATTTTTGTGAATCAAATGATCACATAATCACTGGATGATAGAATACTCATTCACCATAAGATCACACCTGACAATGATTCTACATTGTAGAATCAACTATCTTAACATCTAAACATCTTAGTGTACTAGATCAGTGATTTTTGTTGTGCCCTCATCACTAATACTAAGTTTCATTGTCACGACCTGACCCAACGAGGCTTCATTTGCGACTGCCCAATCCCACCTCCAATAGGCCAGGGGCTGGTGACTAGTGCTAATTAGGTTATCACACACATGGGTGGTCTTAGCCTGTCATGCATGTACTCATTCACCCACATACACCACCATGAAATAGTGTAGAGAAATAGAAAAAATGAAAATAAATGCACGCATACATCTATCCCAAACCAGAGTACAACAAAAATACAAAAAAAAATAAAGGGCCCGCTAAAAGCAAACTGTAAAATTTTCCAACCTGTTCAGATGGAGGGGATCACTATCAAACTCCCACTGGTAAGCTCTGTGGTACGGCTCTAATAAAACCTTGGTCAGTCCAGCTACTACACTCTGCCTACTCCAGGTCAAACTGGGACTTCGTCAAAGGACCTTTGGTTTTCGCAAGACACAACATCTATGGGCAAATCCCGTGAAGGGGTGAGTATAATAATAATCAGTATGCACCCCAAAAAGACAAAACAAAAAGGGAGTAACTGATAGGAATTAGTTAACTTGACCTAGCCTGAGAGAACCCAAATGAGATAGAAACTATATCTCGAGATAATCATCATCTAAACACGTCTTGTCGGATCGATGTCCCTAGAATGTCAACAAAAAGACACATACCATGAGGACTCCAAGATCATACCTATATATACACTTCTCCAAGCCTCATGGTCCCAACCATAGACTATCCACAGTAGCCAACTTGAAGGTCCAACACAACACTCACAACGGTCTCATAAGGTATCGACCTCAAAGACAACAACAAGCTCCTTCATGTGCCTAGCCATCCCTAATGGCTCAAAAAACGAGAGGGGATGCATCAACAGCTCAAAGTCAATGAGTCAACCTCACCATATCATATAGCACTCAACTGAGAGATGCCACTCAATCGATAAAAAGAAAAAACAGCCCAACCCAACCAACCCTCTTGGTACATATCCCCGACTGAACGCTTGACGGATAGCTCTATGGAAGAAGTCAAAAAGGGACTAAAAAACTCCAAATCCTCATATAGGGGTATCGTGTAACAACCAAAATCTAGAACCACCTGCCTAGTAGAGGATCAACACCCATGTAGTTTTGGTCATGCTGATTCTGAATCTGCCAAGGAAAATGTTGCGATCGAAGGACTATGGGAACTCACTCAACCCTACCAGACAAAACTTCATGATGGATCATGGAAGGAAGAAATGCATCTTGATACTCAAATAGAGGTTTTACGTCCAAGGCTCACTGGGGGCTCCATCCCCCAATGGAACAACAACATCTTGGGTAGAGGATCGATGCCTGGGTAAATATTGTTCACACTGATACTAACTCCACCATGGAAAAATTAAGGATGTGGGGATCACGTCGAGCCTCTCAGGGTGATACGTGTTCAAAGTACGTTGATTCTATAGTCGAAGCAAACTGAGGTGACTTACTCAAAAAAAGTGGAAATGTATCCATGTTACACGTATTCAAAGCAGCCAAAGAGGGTTCATAATCCAGGAAAGAGGACATGATACCGAAAACCCCTCGTAGCAAAACGATTAGGGGGACCCACTCAACTCAGCTAGTCGTAATGCTATCACCAGAGAGTAGGGGGCCCAGTCAACCCAGCTAGTCAAAATGTCGCCAAAAGAAACTAAGGGGACCCATTCAAACTAGTCGGTCGGTGTCGCTAACCCAAGAGACCCACATAGAACTACTTACACACCGCAATACCCAGGCCCAAACTATGGCCACCATTATGTTCTACATGGAAAACTACTCAGGATAGGATACTCACAGGCCTAAATCCAATCTGCGAAGGAGGAGATATGGGAAGTAGAAGATCTCAAGAAGATCCTCAAGTAAAACCTCCTTATGATCCAAATTTCTTAGAACCCTTTTAAATGACCTCTACAAGTAAAAAATGATTCCACCATTGTGATATATGTGAAAAAATTCTCATAATGGACTACTGACATGCCCAAATCTAACTTCTAGGGCACAAAATACCCAAAACCTCTAAGCTGGAAAAGATACATGGTGTGTACTCTAATCTATCCTCCTGGACATGTAATTTTACATGGCTAGAGAAACATGGGTTCTACCTGTGTAAAAGTAAATGGTGTGTATTTCAAAGTACATGACGTGTACTATTCAAAAACCATAATTTTGTGTTCTTTTTCATAAGGTGAGACACATGGCCATGTGATATTACAAAACATGTACTCTGAGTACACAGTGTGTAGCTCTGAATAGACCTTATTCCCTAAATAGGAAGAACACATGTCATGTGTGACTTGTTTACACACCATATTTATGGGAAAATAAAACAGGATTTCCCTGCAAACAGCTCGGATCACCCCTGTTCACCCCAAAACACACATATCGACCCATCAGGAGTCCCTAGCAGTTGTTTAAGGGATCTATAACCTTGAAACAATTCATAAAATGGGGATCAAGACTAAAATGAAAAACCACCTACCAAAAGGGAAAAATGCTAAAGCTTCAGGTGCAGAATGATGCTTGGGATGCACTGATTCTCGATATGGCGATGATCAGTGTCAAAAACGGAACCTGGAGGCACCTCCTCGCCTTAGTTCATTCAACGGTCGAAGGGAGAGGAAGGGGGAGAGGGTTATTTAGCCTCCCTATGTGAACACTAAGGGAAGAAGGGGGAGAGGGGATCTAATTTTTAATTAAATCCTCTCATCTACTTAACATCCTATCCCAAACTCGCCTCCCACCCAACACCTAGTGCCGAAAATGTTTATGTCATTACTAGAATAAACGTGACATTCCAAACTAAACCATGTTCTTAGAAATCCAATCCAAGAATCTGATCGAGAGTTACTAATTTTTCAAGTGAAACTGTGAATGAGTGAAAAAAAATATTTAATATATTTAATTTCACCGTGTTGAGGCTCCCTGGCCCTCGGATTCCTGCGCCGACTCAGAACCTCGCTTCAAAAATATTCTTAGGAATATTCCAAAGTCTGACAAGGCAAAACCCGAGTCACTACATCCTCTCCAACTTAAGGATTTTCTTCCCCAAAAAGAAAGGGAATAGGGACATGGGAAAGGACCTGAGCTCTCCCTTTGGGGACTCCCATGCTGGTGAGATCACCAGAGGTTCCTGTGATGTAACAAACATGCCCCAAGAAGAACCACAACACTAACAATGAAATAGAGGGTTTAGAAACCTCATAGGTATCCTGACTCCCCAGCTAACACTCTGAACCCTTAACGTGATCCCATGGAACACAAGACCTCATCGTCGAACACCCAGTGCCACCCTTGTCAGTCTAAATCTACCGTGAATGTTCCCCAACAGACCTCAAACAAAATCTGAACAGTCTATTCCAACACTAACAAGACACCATGGAAAATACAACCTTATCACCTCATCTTTCCATGTGACTAGTGCCAACAACAACCTTAGAAGGTTGACGCACTCCCTACCTTTAGGAAAATCCATCGCAAACACAGCCAATAGATATCCTGTCACACGAGACCTCACAAAAAAAATCAACCCCTCATGAAAAAAACATCTTTTCCAAAAGGAGAACAAATAGGGTCACCAAAGTGTACACATTGGGTCTTAAAAGCCTTAGAGAAACAACTAACAACACAAGAAACTAGCCTCGAACGCATAGGTAGAAGGAACTCATCCACCACACCTCGACACTATCCTCTTTGGGAGGCACAGACTCACCTACAAGGTTTTATATTGTGCCTCAAGGATCCATCTTAGTGGGGGAATTTTCCATCCTTCCTGCGAATTTGAAGCCACAACGTACCAAACAACAACCTCCTCGAGTATCCCGCATATAAGCTGACACTGAGAACACAAGGGAACTAACAAACAAAAAAGGCCTTCTCAGACGCTCAAAGTATGTCTTACTAGGCCCACTGGCTACCAACACACTATCAAGCCTGTGAAGACAAGTCAAAGGGACTCAACCACCATACCTTGATATTGTCCGCTTTGGGAGGCACTAACTCACCCACACGGTTTTCATTTCATCGCAAAAATGTGTCTTAGTGGGGGAAGGATCTCTCTTCCTCATATAGTCAATTCTATGTCGAATAACACCAACATAGGGTCTTACCAACATCCTAAACAAACCCCAATCATGAAATGAAAAAGAAAGATTCCCTCATAGAAGTGTCTATCAGTCCTACTGTAGAAAGTATAAAGAACACATAGTGTACCATTATTCATCTCCTACTCGATGAACCTCGCTAAAACTGCTGCCACTTCCAAGATAGTCCAATGACTAACCCTCCCTCAATAACACAATGGGACAAATAGTCTCTCACAAGATTTCTATATCCGCCACAAGTATAACAGTGTTTCTCCCACTACTCACCAAAAACCTGGAATGAAACATGAGTTCGAGCATGGGTATGCCTTCAACAACAGTGCCTCTTGTGTTGCATGCATGCTAACTACGGGTCCTGGTCAACCTGTACCTCAGGATAACTCTATCTCTGAAGCTTGTGGTATGTGTGTGGCCCCAACGCATCATCGTCCAACACCAACAGATCCATCCACGGCTTATTCTGACAGGCTAAATCCACCTAAACCCTCAAAGGCGGATCTATACACTGCTTGATGGGTGGTGGATCCACTAGCTGTACAACTGAAGGAGAACCTACCTCAGAACCAGACACCTATAAGGAAACCTCGCCACTCATTTGGTCGTACACTAAACCCATATACTGAACCATCAAATTCTTTCATCGTGGAAACATCCTGAAAACAATTTCAAGATGCACCACGGTCAAAGAGTATATTTGGGGAGATGACTCAAGAAGAATAGGAAAAACCCAAAACCTAGTCCTATAGGATTCATGTACCATTATTTCCTTGTGACTAGAGGCCTAATGTATCAAGTCGAAAGGTAGGTTATCAAAGCCATGGGGAATGGATATGTTGGCCACCTGTACCAACAATAGAATCCCTTGCCTAAAAGTCAAACTCAAAACATCCCATCACTAACATAATGAAACCTAAACCAATCTCATGATTGTGGTCCCAAAGTGTAACGTAACACCTCTTATACCACTCTTTCACAACCCGACCCAACGGGGCTCAAGCCATGACACCCCAAACCTTCCACCAATAGGCTAGGGTCTGGAAACTAGCACCGAGTAAGATGTCATACACATGGGAGGCCTTAGCCTATAATACCTATATGAAGACACCCACATAAACCTCTATGAAATAGTGCAGAGATATAGAAAAACTGAAAAGAAATGCATGCATACATCTATCCCAAACCAGAGTACAGTAGAAGTACAAAAAGGAAAAATACATGGTCCACCAAAATAAAACTACAAAAGCTACCAACCTACTTAGATGGAGGGGATCACTCACAAACACCCACCAGTAAGCTTCGTGGTACGACTCTGGTAAAACCCTAGTCAGTCCAGCTACTACGCTCTGCCTGCTCTAGATCCAAGTGGGACTCCGTCAATGGACCTGTGATCTGCACAAGACACAACATGTACAGGTAAATCCCGCACATGGGTGAGTATAATAATACTTAGTAGGAACCCCCAAAAATCTAAACCAAAAAGGGAGTAACTGATAGAAATCAGTTAACTCGACCCAGTCTGAGGGAAACCAAACGAGAGAGAAACTCCATCTCGAGACAATCCTTAGCTAAACACATCTAGTTATCTCGATGTACCTATAATTTCAACAAAAAGACACATACCATAGGGACTCCCAGAACATACATAGATATACTCACCTCCAGGTATCATGGTCTCAACCATATACTATTCATAGTATCTAACTTGAAGGTCCAACGCAACACTCGCAACAGTATCATAAGGTACTGACCTCATAGACAGCAATAGGATCCTTCTTGAGCCTATCCATCCCTGATGGCTCACAAAATGAGAGGGGACACATTAGTAGCACAAAGTTGATGAGTCAATATCACCATATCGGATGGCACTCAACCGAGATATTCCACACGATTTGTAAAACGAACAAATAGCCTAACCCGGCCAACCCTCATGGTACCTATCCATGAGGGCATGCTCGATGGATAGCGCCATAGAAGAGGTCACCCAGGGACTAAATAAACTCCAAGTCCTTAGATAGGGATATTGTCCACCAACTGGGATCTAGAACCACCCGGCTAGTAGAGGATCAACACCCGTGTAGAGTTGGTCATGCCGATTCAGACTCTATCGAGGAAAACTTCACGATAGAATGACTAAGGGGACTCACTCAAACCCAACGGGATTTTATTTGGAAGTTTCTTTTCTTCACATGGGTGATTTGGGTTGCATAAGTTTCTTTAGAGAGGAGGAGGTCCGACGAAAATGATATCATTGTGCATGGGGGAATTTTTCTCATTGAGGGCTTTGGTGAGCTTTCCTCTATCTCTTTGCTTTTCCACTTCTGGGATGAAATATGTTCACATAATTTTTGCATGTAACCATAGTTCGTACTGCATCACCAGGTTACCTTCTTTATTTTTAACTTTTCCCACATAGTCTTAATTTGAATGTCTAAGAGAGCTGTAGAAGAAGCAGAAAAATGGATGATTTTAATATTCAAAGGATATCCAAGATTTTGATCCATCGATAGTCAATAAGGTTCCCCTCATTAGAGGTTTCTCAACCTCAATCAGGACTTTAATCCTTACTAATGGACCCCATTGGATAGGGTCTGATTTGTCCCATTCCATGGACATGCCTATACAATACCCAATTTCTGGCATCACCTGATCTGATCTTCCACTAAAGGGGGTACCAATTAGATGCATCTAGATAGGGGATTTAGAAAAATCATTATTGAGGATATCTTCTCTACACTTTAGGTCTTCCATCATCAAAATATGGTAATAAAACGACCATGACCTCCCTTGGAGAACTTTTTGTTTATACCTCATGTTTATGAATTTGATTATTATATTTCAACCTCCTACTTCCCTTATTGTCACTACATTGTAGAGGTTCCACACTGATTGAAACGTATTCTTTATCTCACCCAAGTTGAAGGGTCTTTCATTACCTTGCCTTCCTTTTTAATATTGGTGAAACCCTTTGGTCATTTATTTATCCTTATGAATTTAATCTCTAACTATAATATGCGGATGTGGCTTAAATCTACATTGAGATGAATTTATCCTGCTCCCTCCAAGCCTGTATTTTGCTTAAGGTACGCAACGTGGTGTCATGGTGGAAAGATATCATGAATCTATCTCCCATGCGGTACTACACATCTTTTAATCTATAAGGCCACTCTATTTAGGTTTGTCGCAAGTCATAGTTCAAGATGGAAACTTCCCTCTCTATGCAGCCCCAAATTTAAAATGAGAATTTGGAACAAAATAGGATAGACACTTCCATAATTCATGCTTTCATCTCACCAAAACCAATATTTCCCCCTCAACCCTTGATCCCACATCTCCCCCTGTACAACATATTCAAGCCATATCGGTGCCTCATGATAAGGTCATAGTGATGGATACCAATGATCAGACTAACAATTACACTGATCTGGTAATCTAATGACCTTCTATGATCCTTTTCCCTAGTTTTAGGGTGGTGTGCATTTTGGTGGATCAGTCCTTATCCTTGGGGTGCAGGGATCTTTGTTTTTATGATTTGAATCTTGATCGTAGAAAGGGGAAAGAACCATTGTGTGATCCCAGGCCATCTACCCCCAGTACACTCGATCTCTCAAACAAGTTATATTATCGCATGTGGATCCAGGTATGGATTCAAGTGGCCTTTCTCCTTCTGGAAGAAGAGTCTGATCCCTAGCTTGTACCAACCAAGATAAATCACTGTCTTCTATCCAACCAATGTCCCAATCTATGTCAGGGGCCAAATTCTGATGCCTCCAGTACCAATGATCTATTGCTTTATTTTAAATTCATGAGGACTGGTCCATGGGTAAAGATTGATTTCATAGCATTATAACTTCATCATAGGATGGTGGCATTGGTTGTAATCTTATAGCATAAGAAATAGTAGTTAAGAATTTGAGATTTCTCTAATAAAATAGGCTTTATTAATTTCATGCATGGATATCCAGACAATCATCACATATGACTCTTCTGGAATAGCTACATCTCAGTTGAGAAAATCACTGCCTCCAATCAACACATTACAGTTAAAGACAACATTGATATTTTCTTGGTGTCCCTTTTCTATTTATAGATGCAACCCGAGGGATAGGGACCTTCACTAACATGTGGGGTACACTCCCAATTAGGGGAGACTTTTAAATGGGAGGGCAAAATATCAGTAGAAACCTTCCTTGGTTGGAAGCCAACCCATCTGGCACAGCATTCTTCATGGACGAGCAGCTGGGGGCGGGACATGTTTCTCAAGGGTAGATGAGATACCCCAACCACTGGAGGAATGTTTTGATTTCATTTCCTATATAAAATGGGATTAAAATCACATTGTGTGTAAGCAGGGTATGTTGTGTGTATGTTGTAATCCTCCGACAAGAACTGGGGAGAAGTGAATAGAGAAATGGTCCCTTCTCTCATGGATGTAGGCATAGTTCTGAACCACATAAATTTTGTGTGTTCTTGTGTTTTTATCTATTTTTTGTGATTTTTGTTACCACATACCTCCATTGTTCCCTTACAAGTGGTATAAGAGAGATCCAGAGATCGTAGAGTCGAAATGGAGACCCGATGGTGAGTTTTCTTATGACTAGAAAATTAAAAGTGGTCAAAAAATTTTCCAATCCTAGATCCATGGAGAGTACAACAAGATGATTCCAACGGTTCAAACGACGTTGAAAACGGAGCTGAAACGAAGGAGATGTGCTCAGTCAAAGTTTGGTCAAAACCGAGGGTGAACAGTAACCTAGTGTCGGAGAAGAAAACACTATTCACACTGCTGGAAAAATTTCCAGAGAGATTTCGGGGGTTGCTCTGGCATTCCACATCAACATCGCATCATCTCCATGTTAGCAGATGATCCGGACCTTTGGATTTTTTTTGGTGATATCTTGACCAATTGGACTCCGTTTTCGGCGATCTAGTAGTCGATTCTCACTATTTCAACTGTTCCATAAGCATCTGTATAGTTAGTTTTTAAAAATTCACACTCCAAAATATGGTTTTATAAGGGTGAGACATCGACGATGATGATTGTGTTTTGCAACAACGATGATGGTTGGTGGTGAAGCACTACCAAAATTTGAGATCGATAAGTTCGATGGTTGGAACAATTTTAGCATGTGGAAAAGCACGGTGAAAGATATTCTTGTGCAACAAGGAATGATCAGACTATTGATCATAGAAAAGCCTGATACAACCAGTGACGATGATTGGGAATAGCTCAAGATGTGGGTTTTCAGCACAATTCGAATGTGTCTGGTGAATTAGGTAAAATAGTTGGTGTTAGAAAATACCTCACAGAAAGAGATCTGGAAGAAGTTGGAGTAGCGGTATATGGAAAAGTTTCTCACCAGCAAATTATTCCTAAAGAAGAAATTGTACTAGTTGTGAATAGATGGGGGAAAAATTATTAGATGACACCAATGAATTCAAAGATCCAGACACAATTATTGGCACTCGATGTGAAGTTTGGAGAGGAAGACAAAGAACTTTTTCTTTTGTCATCACTACCAATTTCATTTGATTGAAATGTGACTGCATTGCTTATGGAGAAGGAAATATTGAAGTTAGATGAAGTGATAGTGTCTCATCAAGATTTGGAGGCATTCTGAAGACCTACGACGCATTCAGGCGAGAAAATCATAGTGATGTGAAATGATTAATGTGGGAGGAGATGATATCAGATGTCAGGAGGTAAAGAATGGAGACCAAAATCAAGGGGATGTGATCCTAGAAAAATCACATTTTTTTGGTGGGAGAAAAAGGCTCACTATAAAAGTGACTGTAGAGAGCACAAACGGTATGTTGCTAAGAAAGAGAAAGTTGAAGATAAGGATGTTAACATCATAGAATTATTGGTACATGTTGGAGTCTACATGAAAACGGGAAGCTTGCAATCAGATAAGAGAGTTGAACGAGATGAAATGATGTGTCATTACTGCAAAATATATGGACACATCAAGTAGGAATGTCGATTTCTAAAAACAAAGAATGATTGGGCTCAAAATCCAAAATTAGATGGATGGATTTTGGATTTGGGGATCTCGATACACATATGTATGGAGAAAGGTGTATTTCTTACTTTTCAGCAGGTGCGAGACTCAGTGAGACTTAGTGATAGGTCAACATGTGAGGTTCAAGGAGTCAGGATTATGAAATTGAAGACACCCAATGGAGGAGTACATAAATTAGCCAATGTGAAATTTGTTTTGAGTATGAGACGGAACTTATTATCATTAAGTAGGCTCTATGCAAAAGGATTCAAGATTTCCATAGTGGGTGGAGTGTTAGAAGTCTCACATGGAGACGCAGCGATGATTATGAGGAAAGAGTCCCATGATTTGTATTATTTCATGAGGATTGTATTCACCCCAAGATCGATTGAAGAAAGTGGAAGTTCCATGTCATCTAGCAAGAAGAAGTGTGTTTGATTTGCTGATGAAGTTCTCAACACCCGTAAGGAGACTGCAGGTGAAGCTTTTACCCAAAATTGGTCATGAGGGGGGTATTTGTGGGGGCCACTCCCAATTAGGGGAGACTTTACAGTGGGAGGAGAAACTGTCAGTAGTAACCGTCCTTGCTTGGCTGCCAACCCAGCTGGCACAACAGCCTTAATGTACAAGCAGCAGGTGGCAGGATGTGTTTCTCAAGGGTATATGAGCTACCCCAACAACCAGAGGAATGTTTGGTTTTTTGTTCCTCTATAAAATGGGATTGAAATCACATTGTGTGCAAGCAGGGTATGCTCTATGTATGTTGTAATCCTCCTATGATAGCTGGAGATAAGTTAATAGAGAAACGGTCCCTTCTCCCGTGCATGTAGGCATAGTGTCGAACCACATAAATTTTTTGTGTTCTTCTATTTTTCTACGTTTTTTTGTGATTTTTTTTACCACGCACCTCCATTATGCCCTTAAATAACATGAAAGAGTATCGTGAATAAAGATCATAATTCTTGGCTTGTGGGTGGGGATTTTAATTTTATCCATGATCAAATGGAAAAGAAAGGTGGGCTTGCTTACCCTTTAAGGGATGGTAAATATTTTGCAGGCTTCGTGGATCAAAATGGGCTTTGTGACCTAGTATACTTAGGAGAAGAGTATACATGGTGTGATAATTATAAAGTAATCCATCATATGTGGAGCTGGCTTGACCATTTCTTGGCTAATTTGAAACTAATCTTGACCATTACTAATGATAATGTGGATCATTTGGTTCGTGTGATCCTCGATCACTCCCCTCTCCTTCTCTTCCTTGAAGGTGAAAATACAAGACAATAGCATTTATTTTATTCTAGATATTGAGAGTCTGACCCCGGTTTTATTCATGTGGTGTTCTCATCTTGGTAAAACCCCATGCATGCGAACTCATGGGTGATGCTTCATAGTATACTTTGAAGGCTGAATCGGGACCTAAATTTTTGGGAGAATTCCAAATCATCCCATTTCTTGGGCTTGGACAACATTAAGTCTAATATCGAAGAGGCTTAATAGGGACTTGAATTTTAATGGGATGGTGATGTTTTCAATAACCTTGTGAGCTTGAAGAATCATCTTGCTTGTAAAGACCCGAGTTCGTGCTTTTAGACTCATCACATATAAATGTTGTGTATATATATTTTTTAAAAAGGAAACTTATAGCGACCCGACCTTTTCTTACATTACTATTACATCATTTTAAAGATAAACAACATAATAGTATTACACATGGAGGATACATAGGTTTAGTGTCTTGGGCAAATTAGGACTACACATAACAAGTACAACATCAAGCATAAAAAAATTCATTTAATCTCTTCTTGTATAGCTTCTTAGTAGCACTTGTCCTCTCCTTAGTACATGTAGCCACCTGAGGATATACGTCAAAAGGGGTGAGCTAAAAGCCCAGTAAGAGGATAGATAAGAACAATATAGCATGGGGTGAACATAATCATGATATAGGAAGAAGATCTTGAACATGAGAGGAGCATAACCAATAAACTTGAAATGTGGCAAAGCATAAAAATGTAACATCATGTCTTAGTGGTTAACTACCACACATAATTGTGAACAAAGCTAGCATCATGTTCACGCATAATTTCACATTTACTCATGAGATTCATCACTTTACCCAATGCATTGGAGCGCTATATAATTCCGGGCGCACCCGTCACATTTAAACATTCATATTGCGCTATATAATTCCGGGCGCACCCGTCACATCATAACATTATCATTATCATGCTTGCCACATAGAACACATATCAAACATGTACATAAATAACCCATGGAAAGGAATAGGTTTCATCTCATAATAACACATTCATAAGCTTTGGGTTCCCAAAAGAAAGAGGGAACAACATACTTGATATAAGAACCATCATCCTTGAATGAGAGGCAAAATGTGAGATCTTGAAAGAAGAGTTCTTTTGGAAAACATTTTGATGGACATAAAAACCAGTGACAAACATGTATATCCCAGAAAAGTAAAGGAAATGATGAACAAAAGACCTTTGAGGAGTAACCACATCAAAAATGGAGTGAAAGAGGGAGAACCCGAAGGAAGACAATTGGGTTCGAGATTTCCCCTTACCTTGTACTCGAATGCCTCCTTTTCTTTAATGTCCTGTATAATGACATTATATTCATTAATTAGAAATTCCAGAACCTTTTATACATTAATAGGGTTCATTCTGGTTTTATTATTTCATATTAAGTTCCTTTGGATGACTTATAGAGTTTAAAAACATTGTTCGGGGATGTTCGTTTTTATGGTTTTCTTGAGCGGTCCACTTGTATTCTTAAATTGATGTTCGGTTAGATCATGGGTAAACATCCAGAACTGATGTTACATGTAATTAATGATATTACAGAATCTTGAATGATTTTATAATGAGTTAAATTAGATCCATGTGGTCGAATTATTAGATAATAATTAAATGAAGATTATTTGGGCTGATTTGAGCGGTTTTTGGATCACAACCAACTAATTTTAATTTTTCACTTAGTAGTATGGCCATAGATTACTTCCAGAACTTAAAATAGAACATAATACATATAAAGCATTCTGGTTCAACCATAAAAATGGTTTCATGACCAGATTGAAGGTATAAATGGAAGAAGAGAGCATGTTGTTTTTGAAGGTGATAAATTATCACCACATGAACAACGTTCTCTTTAAAAATAAAAGGAAGGGAGAAAGGGTGTGGGGTGATATAATATACCATTAGAATCATAATATTACAGTATAAGTATAGTACTGGAGTTACAAGACAATTTGGATGAAGATAGGTAGGGAGAGATCAAGAGAGAAACTTGAACTTGAAAGGAAATTAAAGGAGAAGAGGGAGAGAAATCACCTTTTGGATCCTCCTCTTGAGAACCTCCTTAAGGGCCTAAGCTTGGTCTTTTGATGAGACCAGAAGCTCTTGGACGTGGGGTAGAGGCTAGGGAAGATGATTGGGCAGAGATTAGACAATGCTTGAAGCTTGAGAGGTGTGGTTTGGCAAGAGGAGGGGGAGGCCTTATTTATACATGAGGTGGGAGGTGTTTTTGGAATAAATTATTAAATAAAATAATATATCATAAGTTAGACTTGTAATAGTAGTTTTTTGACATCCTAAATCATATATTAATATAATAGAATTCGTTTTAGGGTTTAACTCTTCTTTATAAGTCGAATCCATTAGTTTATTAAAAAGGAAAGTGAAAGGAAGAGAAAAAGTCACTTTAAGAAATCACTTTTTGACTTTAAGCTATCACTTTTTGACTTTAAGCTTTGGAAAGTTCTTTTTAGGTTTGACAATTGGATCTATTGTATTTCAAGGAACAATTTATGAAATTAAATATGTTTTGGCCGAAACTAAAGTTCTAGAATGTTTATGTCATCATTACATCATTAATGATGCAATTTAGTGTACACCGATTATGCGAAAAACTGTATTTTTTACTATTCACCCGAAAATTGAAGTATTTCAGAATAAACCCAAAAATTTACCCCTACCATTTTTCTACGTGTAGAATCCAAAAATGAAGTCCATTTTTCAAAAATAATTCTCTAAGTATTATTAATTTAATATTTAAATAAAATCATAATTTACTTAAAATAAACAGTTTTTAAGATTAAAACTGATTTTATAGTTCTTTCAAAAATTACGTAGGGTCTTATAAAATTATCTAAAAACTATTTAGACATTGGTTCAATAATTTATGAATATATTTCAGGAAAATAAATATCCTTTTAAATTAATTAATTAATTATAATTAATTATTTATGACTTATAAAATACCAAAAACGTTTACTAAGGTCAAATTGTCACTTTCTATGATGTCTAAATTTTATTTTATTATTCATAGGTAATGTTACTCTTAGTTACTATTCATAAGGTTCATATTACTATTCATAAGGGTAGGTTACTATTCATAAGGGTAGGTTACTATTCACCAAAAATTATTTTTGTTTTATTAGACTCCAAAAACTATCTTGAGCACAACCGTGTATGCCGGATTTTTAAAATTCCAAACATATGGTTGACAAAATTATGTTTTAAAGGTCACTTATCACCTAGTAGTTCATTATTTTGTGTTTTTATGACATAGATATAAGAAGGGAATTTTCCATAAAAAACTTTGGGTCGTTACATTCTTCCCCCCTTAAGAAATTTCGCCCCCGAAATTTCACTTTACACAAACAGGTGAGGGTATTTCTCCTTCATTGCCTCTTCCGGTTCCCAAGTTGCTTCCTCAAACTTTTGGTTCCTCCACAACACTTTGACAAGGCGGGTTGTCTTGTTGCGTAGAACCTTATCACTTCGGTCCAGAATTTTTACCGGCTGCTCCTCATATGAGAGATCATCTTCCAACTGTACCACCTCTGAGTTTAGTACATGTGAGGGGTCTGGAATGTACTTCCTCAGTAGTGATATGTGAAACACGTCATGAACTTGATCCATATTCGGTGGAAGTGCCAGACGATAGGCCACGGCTCCTATACGATCAAGGATCTCAAAGGGGCCAATGTATCTTGGGCTTAGCTTCCCTTTCTTCCCGAATCGCATGACTCTCTTCCATGGAGATATTCGAAGGAAGACTTTATCTCCAACGTCAAACTCTAAGTCCCTTCGACGATTGTCAGCATAGCTCTTTTGCCGACTTTGAGCAGCTTTGATATGTTTCTGGATGACTTGAACCTTCTCTGTCATCTCTTGAACAAGATCGGGACCAAGTAGTTTTCGTTCTCCAACTTCATCCCAACAGGTTGGAGTTCTACATCGCTTCCCATAAAGAGCTTCATACGGAGCCATCTGAATACTCGAGTGGAAGCTATTGTTGTATGAGAACTCAACCAATGGAAGGTGTTGATCCCATCCACCTTTGAATTCAAGAGAGCATGATCTTAGCATATCTTCAAGTGTCTGAATAGTCCTTTCAGACTGGCCATCAGTTTGGGGGTGATAGGCCGTGCTGAAGTTTAATTCAGTACTCAAAGCATGTTGAAGGCTCCTCCAAAATTTAGAAGTGAACCTTGGATCACGGTCAGAGACAATCGAGAGTGGAACGCCGTGCAACCTCACTACTTCCTTCACATATATCCTTGCAAGTTGTTCAAGTGAGAGGTCTTCCCGAATAGCGATAAAATGGGCAGTCTTGGTGAGTCGGTCAACCACAACCCATATCGCATTATTTCCTCTTGACGTTTTCGGGAGGCCCATGACAAAGTCCATAGTGACATTTTCCCATTTCCACATGGGTATAGGCAATGGCTGCATCATACCTTTGGACTTTTGCCGCTCAGCTTTAACTTGCTGACACACCAAGCACCTTGATATATATTCTGCAATCTCCTTCTTCATGTTATCCCACCAGAAGTGTTCTCGGAGATCACGATACATCTTGGTACTTCCAGGATGAATAGAGAAATTTGAGCTATGTGCATTATCCAATAGTTCTTTCTTTATCCCGGGTGATGAAGGCACACAAAGCCGCGTTCCAAACCGAATCACACCATCATCGTCGATATGGAACTCTTGCAGCTTTCCTTCCTTTACTGCATTCACCCTCTTTTGTATCTCCACATCATCCCTTTGTGCTTCCTTGATCTTATGTTGGATGGATGGTTGCGCAATCATTTGGGCAAGGTAGGATGTATCCCCTGCCCTTACGATTCCCAAATCCATCCTTTGCATATCCAAGAAGATAGGGTCTTTCTCAATCCTCAGCATGGATAGAGTAGCAGGTTCTTTCCTGCTTAGAACATCAGCTACCTTGTTCGCCTTTCCAGGATGATAGTGAATAGAGCAATCGTAATCCTTGATTAGCTCTAACCATCTCCTTTGACGCATGTTGAGCTCCTTTTGTGTGAATATATACTTTAGGCTCTTGTGGTCGGTGTATATGTCACACTTCTCACCATAAAGGTAGTGCCGCCAGATTTTCAAGGCAAAAATCACGGCTGCAAGCTCTAGATCATGCGTCGGGTAGTTCTGCTCATGGATCTTCAACTGTTGTGAGGCGTAGGCTATCACATTATCATTTTGCATGAGTACACAACCCAAGCCTTTCTTTGAAGCATCACTGTATATCACAAAACTTTCTCCACTTTTTGGTAGTGTGAGTACAGGTGCAGTGATCAGCCTTCTCTTTAGCTCCTTGAAGCTTCCCTCACATTCTTCCGTCCATACATACTTTACCCCTTTCCTTGTTAACTTAGTTAGCGGGCTTGACAATCGTGAGAAGTTTCTCACAAAACGTCGGTAGTACCCAGCTAATCCAAGAAAACTACGGATTTCTGTGACACTAGAGGGCCTGGGCCATTCTTCAATCGCCTTTGTCTTTGAAGGGTCCACAGAAATTCCCTCGCTTGTGATCACATGTCCCAAGAACGTGACTTGATTCATCCAAAAGTCACACTTGCTGAACTTGGCGTACAACTTCTCCTTTCTCAATGTCGCCAACACAAGTCTTAGATGTTCTTCATGTTCCTCCTTACTCTTGGAGTAAATGAGAATATCATCAATAAACACTACCACAAATTTGTCGAGGTAATGTCTAAAGACTCTATTCATCAAATCCATGAAGATTGCAGGGGCATTAGTAAGTCCGAAGGGCATCACCAAAAACTCATAGTGCCCATACCTTGTACGGAAGGCAGTCTTCTGAATATCTTCCTTCTTCACCTTTACTTGATGATATCCAGAACGAAGATCCACCTTTGAGAAGTATTGAGCTCCTCTTAACTGGTTGAACAAGTCATCAATCCTTGGGAGAGGATACTTGTTCTTTATGGTGATCTTGTTGAGTTCCCGATAATCGATACACAGCCGCATGGTACCATCCTTCTTCTTCACAAAGAGCACTGGCGCACCCCAAGGTGATGCACTAGGGCGTATGAACCCTTTGTCCAGATGCTCTTGCAGCTGCTTCTTTAACTCCTCCAGTTCGATAGGAGCCATCCTATAGGGGCACTTCGAGATAGGAGTAGCTCCGGGTGTGAGTTCAATTGAGAACTCTACCTCACGATCCGGGGGAATTCCGGGTAACTCTTCGGGAAATACATCGCTGTATTCCCTTACGATGGGCATTTCCTCAAGGTTGGAACTTTCCTTTGACTCAATCATTTGGGAGAGGTATGCTTCTTCATAGGGAATCATCACCCACACCATTGAAGGATTTCTCAAAGGAGATTCATGATCTTCCTTGCATTTGTAGAGGAGCATGGGATGGTTCGGAATACGAAAATATATTTCCTTTTCCCGACAGTTGATATGTGCTCTATATAACGAGAGCCAATCCATTCCCATTATAGCGTCGAATTCCACCAAGGGAAGTATTACGAGATTTGCCGGAAGAATCTTCCCACATACGTCAACAGGAGAAGAATCAAACACTTGGGTTGCAATGATTGCACCACTTGGTGTTTTTACAGATATCTCTACTTCAAGGTTTCGGGGCTTCGATTCTATAGTTCTAGCAAACTTGCAAGATATAAAGGAATGCGTAGAACCAGAATCAAATAAGACTTTTGCCATTCTTGAGTGAATAGGAAGTGTACCTTGTACGACTTCATTATCATGTTCCACCTCCGCAGTAGTGATGGCATAAGTCTTCCCTTGTTCCTTTGGCTTTGGTGGTTGTTGGCGCTGATTACCCTCGAAAGCTCGAGGTTTAGTGCACTGGTTTGAATAGTGCCCTAGCTCCTTACAGTTGTAGCATTGAACCACGAGTGGTTCTCTCCTTTCATCGGCTACATTACCCTTTCTTTTCATGTCTCTTCGACACTCATGAGCTAGGTGTCCATCTTTCCCACACTTGAAGCACTTCCCCGTCCCTTTGAGGCAGTTCCCACTGTGCAACTTCCCACATTTTTGGCAAGTGGGTCGTTGTGTTTTCTTCCCATCTTTATCACTAGATCCACCAGCTTGAAACTCCATCTTTCTTTTCTTATCACCGTAGCCATGGGACCATTCTCCAAACTCCATCTCCACTTTAAGAGCACACCGTACAACTTCTTCATAACTCCCAAAGTCTCGAATTGCAAGAGCTTTTCGAAGATGTGGTTTTAATCCACTAAAGAATCTATCAATTTTGCTATCATTGTTGATAACAAAACCCGAAGCATACCTTGCGAGCCTTGTGAAATTTGCTTCATAGATTGTGACAGATTCTCCTTCTTTTTGCTTGAGCTCTATGAATTCTCTCTCCATCTTCGTGCGAAGAGTTCTTGGGAAGTACTTATTAAGAAACATTATCTTAAAGTCTTCCCATTCCATCTCTTCAATTTCCTCCCTTGGCTTGGTGTTCTTAATCAAAGCCCACCATTGATCGGCTTCTCCATCTAGACGGTAAACGGCTAGAGTCACCTTCTCCGTCTCGGAACAGTGAAGAACAGAAAAGATCTTCTCCATGGAGTTGACCCATTGTTCCGCAACTAGTGGATCAGAAGATCCACAAAACGTCGGTGGTCGTTGCCGCATAAAACTTTCGATAGCTAGCTGCTCCCTCTTTGGTGAAGGAGGACGTTCCCCATTATTATGGTTATTATTCATAACCCGGGATAATTGGGTAAGCATCGCCATGAAGTTTTGAACTCCACCTCCAATATCATTGGGGATGTCATTCGGGCAATCGTTGCATTGGCCTTCACAAGAGTTGTTGGCCTGATTTCTCCTGGTTCCCACCATTTTCTAAAATAGAAAAGGTTAGAACAAAACATAAGTAAACAAGTCATGAATAACTTATCCTCTTAAACAATTATACCAAAAACATAACATATGGGATCCCTAGGTAAATATCCTTGTGTGCATATTTGTACTTAGTCTCATGCTAGAGGTTTTCTTTAGGGTTCACTAATCCTAATTCCCAAATTAACTAAACCTTCCCTTTGATACCAACTATAGCGACCCGACCTTTTCTTACATTACTATTACATCATTTTAAAGATAAACAACATAATAGTATTACACATGGAGGATACATAGGTTTAGTGTCTTGGGCAAATTAGGACTACACATAACAAGTACAACATCAAGCATAAAAAAATTCATTTAATCTCTTCTTGTATAGCTTCTTAGTAGCACTTGTCCTCTCCTTAGTACATGTAGCCACCTGAGGATATACGTCAAAAGGGGTGAGCTAAAAGCCCAGTAAGAGGATAGATAAGAACAATATAGCATGGGGTGAACATAATCATGATATAGGAAGAAGATCTTGAACATGAGAGGAGCATAACCAATAAACTTGAAATGTGGCAAAGCATAAAAATGTAACATCATGTCTTAGTGGTTAACTACCACACATAATTGTGAACAAAGCTAGCATCATTTTCACGCATAATTTCACATTTACTCATGAGATTCATCACTTTACCCAATGCATTGGAGCGCTATATAATTCCGGGCGCACCCGTCACATTTAAACATTCATATTGCGCTATATAATTTCGGGCGCACCCGTCACATCATAACATTATCATTATCATGCTTGCCACATAGAACACATATCAAACATGTACATAAATAACCCATGGAAAGGAATGGGTTTCATCTCATAATAACACATTCATAAGCTTTGGGTTCCCAAAAGAAAGAGGGAACAACATACTTGATATAAGAACCATCATCCTTGAATGAGAGGCAAAATGTGAGATCTTGAAAGAAGAGTTCTTTTGGAAAACATTTTGATGGACATAAAAACCAGTGACAAACATGTATATCCCAGAAAAGTAAAGGAAATGATGAACAAAAGACCTTTGAGGAGTAACCACATCAAAAATGGAGTGAAAGAGGGAGAACCCGAAGGAAGACAATTGGGTTCGAGATTTCCCCTTACCTTGTACTCGAATGCCTCCTTTTCTTTAATGTCCTGTATAATGACATTATATTCATTAATTAGAAATTCCAGAACCTTTTATACATTAATAGGGTTCATTCTGGTTTTATTATTTCATATTAAGTTCATTTGGATGACTTATAGAGTTTAAAAACATTGTTCGGGGATGTTCGTTTTTATGGTTTTCTTGAGCGGTCCACTTGTATTCTTAAATTGATGTTCGGTTAGATCATGGGTAAACATCCAGAACTGATGTTACATGTAATTAATGATATTACAGAATCTTGAATGATTTTATAATGAGTTAAATTAGATCCATGTGGTCGAATTATTAGATAATAATTAAATGAAGATTATTTGGGCTGATTTGAGCGGTTTTTGGATCACAACCAACTAATTTTAATTTTTCACTTAGTAGTATGGCCATAGATTACTTCCAGAACTTAAAATAGAACATAATACATATAAAGCATTCTGGTTCAACCATAAAAATGGTTTCATGACCAGATTGAAGGTATAAATGGAAGAAGAGAGCATGTTGTTTTTGAAGGTGATAAATTATCACCACATGAACAACGTTCTCTTTAAAAATAAAAGGAAGGGAGAAAGGGTGTGGGGTGATATAATATACCATTAGAATCATAATATTACAGTATAAGTATAGTACTGGAGTTACAAGACAATTTGGATGAAGATAGGTAGGGAGAGATCAAGAGAGGAACTTGAACTTGAAAGGAAATTAAAGGAGAAGAGGGAGAGAAATCACCTTTTGGATCCTCCTCTTGAGAACCTCCTTAAGGGCCTAAGCTTGGTCTTTTGATGAGACCAGAAGCTCTTGGACGTGGGGGAGAGGCTAGGGAAGATGATTGGGCAGAGATTAGACAATGCTTGAAGCTTGAGAGGTGTGGTCTGGCAAGAGGAGGGGGAGGCCTTATTTATACATGAGGTGGGAGGTGTTTTTGGAATAAATTATTAAATAAAATAATATATCATAAGTTAGACTTGTAATAGTAGTTTTTTGACATCCTAAATCATATATTAATATAATAGAATTCTTTTTAGGGTTTAACTCTTCTTTATAAGTCGAATCCATTAGTTTATTAAAAAGGAAAGTGAAAGGAAGAGAAAAAGTCACTTTAAGAAATCACTTTTTGACTTTAAGCTATCACTTTTTGACTTTAAGCTTTGGAAAGTTCTTTTTAGGTTTGACAATTGGATCTATTGTATTTCAAGGAACAATTTATGAAATTAAATATGTTTTGGCCGAAACTAAAGTTCTAGAATGTTTATGTCATCATTACATCATTAATGATGCAATTTAGTGTACACCGATTATGCGAAAAACTGTATTTTTTACTATTCACCCGAAAATTGAAGTATTTCAGAATAAACCCAAAAATTTACCCCTACCATTTTTCGACGTGTAGAATCCAAAAATGAAGTCCATTTTTCAAAAATAATTCTCTAAGTATTATTAATTTAATATTTAAATAAAATCATAATTTACTTAAAATAAACAGTTTTTAAGATTAAAACTGATTTTATAGTTCTTTCAAAAATTACGTAGGGTCTTATAAAATTATCTAAAAACTATTTAGACATTGGTTCAATAATTTATGAATATATTTCAGGAAAATAAATATCCTTTTAAATTAATTAATTAATTATAATTAATTATTTATGACTTATAAAATACCAAAAACGTTTAATAAGGTCAAATTGTCACTTTCTATGATGTCTAAATTTTATTTTATTATTCATAGGTAATGTTACTCTTAGTTACTATTCATAAGGTTCATATTACTATTCATAAGGGTAGGTTACTATTCATAAGGGTAGGTTACTATTCACCAAAAATTATTTTTGTTTTATTAGACTCCAAAAACTATCTTGAGCACAACCGTGTATGCCGGATTTTTAAAATTCCAAACATATGGTTGACAAAATTATGTTTTAAAGGTCACTTATCACCTAGTAGTTCATTATTTTGTGTTTTTATGACATAGATATAAGAAGGGAATTTTCCATAAAAAACTTTGGGTCGTTACAAAACTGAATAAATACAAAATATTTATTTCATACTAAGAACTTTTACCAATCTATGTTTTGGAGAATTAGATACATGTCATATAAATTAACAAAATTGTACAAAATAAATTAAATAAAAATACTTTGTGTGCACTACCTCCTCAAAGAAATTATAGTCAATGAGTGAAAATAAATTTTAAAACATCGGATGAGCATTAATTTCCCTAGCAATAAGTTTTTAAAAAGTCCATTGAAAATACTTTTTTCAAATATCTTTATAAAATATTATAATGCTTTGAAAATAATTATACTTTGAAAACCCTTTAAAACTAATCCAGTTATTTGTTTCGAAAATATTTATCAAGCTCCTGAAAACAAAACCATTAAGCCGCCTGAAACATTGTAGTTTGTTTTGACCTACCCACTTTCCTGATAAACAAGTTCACTCCCCAATCCCTATCATGTTTACAATGTTCAAATGTTAATTTTATAAAAACATTTTTATTTTGAGATATATATATATATATATACATTTTTTACCATAGTTTTTTCCTTTAAAAGCATATTTACTCATTAAATACATAAACCTTTTTAACACCCCAAGGTTTTAAAAATAAATTCAAATTCATGAAACACTAAGTCTCTACATAATGAAACTTTTTTTAGTAGATAGTTATAAACTATTCATTAAACATTATTTTTTTGCTTCTATGTTTTGAATTTTAAAAAACGGATATCTACGGTTGTGATCAGTAAGTTATTTGGAGTCTGATAGAACCAACTTGTTTTTTTTTGTGAATAGTAACATACCCTTATGAATATTAATAAGAATAAAAATATGACCCTTATTAATAGTAAATCATATTATTATTTAATTATCTTAAGGTTATAAGATTGTGTGATCTTGATTAAATTTTCAAGGTGATAGAAAATCATTTATAGTTATAAAATTGTTATTTTTTGGAATAAAATATGATTTTATTTTAAAATTAAATTAATCACATTTAGAAAATTATTTAAAAAAGGAGTTAATTTTGTAATTCTACATGTTAAAAAATTGTTAGGGTAAATTTGTAGAATTTTTCTAAAATAGTTGAATTTTTTGTGAATAGTTAAATTCAATAATTTATGAAAAATGCTAAATAAATGAATTTATGCATCATACTTGAGTCATGGATGATTTAAATGGCCTTTGATTCAAAATCACATAAAAATATTACTTTTTTGGGTCATATGAATAAATAATATTCATAGTCTTGAGCAAAAATATAAAACTTATGATTAGAATAATAGAAAACCCCTCCTCTCCTCTACTATAAATACCACAATCACCCCCCTTTTCCTCTCACACCTCTCAAGATTTGTGAATTGTCTAAGTTCAAGAAAATACACTTCCCAAGGAGCTTCCCCACCTTTAAGACCTATTGGTATCACCAAAATTCCAAAACCAAATTCCTTAAAGAGGATCTCAATGAGAAGAGATCAAGAGGTAAAAATCGTCTTTTATTTTCATGTGATTTATTTTCAATTATTTTCTTTTCTTATACTCTATTCTCCTCCCCTTACTCTATATTAATTAAAGCTCTATAATCTTATATATTCTGTATTTTATCATTTTTATGGAAAAATTCATCAATTTAATTCTTCTCCTTCCCCGCACTTAATCTAAAAATAAAAACACCATCTGCAATGTGCCGATTTACCAAAATCGTGGACGATGTGTTTTAAATTTCCATTACTTCCTTAAAACTGGTTATAAAACCATTTTATTTGTTGAAAAATAATGTAAATTTTATGATATATCCTATTTCATGTTCAATAGTTAAAATATATACATAATATTATGTTATATAATGAAACTAGTTAGTGATTATCAAAGAACCACCAAAATAATGTAAATAGATATCATTAATGATTTATCTAATGATTCATCCTCATACCATATAACCAAAATGATTTATGAAATAATTTAATATATTTTAAACATATTAATACCATTTTATTTCACTTCTATAGTTTTTCTTCCATTCGATAAGGAAATCCTTTACGAACCAATCTTGGAAATCATGTAAAGAATGCACCCAAAACAATGGATAGAACAAAATATTATTAATTAATGGGTTGAATGATGTTATAAAATGATCATATAAGGTGTTATAAACATTAATATGTCTCTATAAAATATTAATAACACTATTTTAACCATTATACATGAGGTTTAAAAAAGTTTCAAGTAAGACAAACCCGAGGTAAGTGAATTCATAACCCAATTTCCATTCTTTGGGTTAACCTTCTACTTCATTAATTATGTGCTACAGAGATTATTTATGTAATTAATTTCATTTATATTGTGATT
The DNA here is from genome assembly GCA_963277665.1 of Viscum album. Taxonomy (NCBI): domain Eukaryota; kingdom Viridiplantae; phylum Streptophyta; class Magnoliopsida; order Santalales; family Viscaceae; genus Viscum; species Viscum album. The sequence goes on along the minus strand of OY728155.1, from coordinate 18,022,539 downwards.
TATTATGTGTATTTACAGTTTATACACATATTCCTTTCATTATATTAACTCCTACATCAATTATAGGATATTTTTAAGGGACTTTCATTTTAAAATCCTCTTTTAAGATTATATTTTACATAATTCAAAAACAATTTTTTTATTGAATTATTCATGTTTTATATATATGTTCTAGTTCCTGGGAATTTATTATGATGAAGGGTGGGACCTATATCTCCCTCCAATGCATTGGGTATGTTTAAGTTGGAGTTCAGTTGTATGGTTACAACAAGTGTAACTGTGATGGTTACACCATAAGGTAGTTGTGAGGGTTGCATTGTAAGGTAGTCGTGAGGGTTAGAAATCATAAGGTAGCCGTCAAGGTTACAAAATTATGTAAGTAATTACCCAAGATACCCTTATTCTCTATTTATTTTTTTTATGGAAATATTATGTTTCACAAAGTAATTATACTTTTTTTAAATAATTCATTTCGGATTCCAATACAAAGAATGTCCAACCACGCTAGTGTCCATTTAGCTGCAAATACATTATAATAGGGATTCAATTCATTCAACATCCACTTATCATGAAAAAACATTCAAGAACACAAAATTTTGATCATTCAAAACAAAAACCCTAAATGGTCCGAGATCAAAACCCTCTTCAGCCCACCAATGAACACGAGACAACTCAAATTACTAAAAACGCCTTCTTCCTACCGGAAGATCCTACAGGAATGACTTTCAGAACATTGAATATGACTGTATTTGATAATGGCCTACATTGGCCGATGATAACATGATCTTCCTCCTTCACATGGAAACAAGGAGATACATGTTCCGCGATGTTTGAGTGTCGCTTCTCATACCTTTGATATTTCTTGACAAAGTGAAGGTAGTTTCGACAAACAATAATGGTCCTCGTCATCTTGGCACTGTGGCATGTGTTGGATAAAATTCAGCATCAAATAGAAACATTTCTAGTAAAAGGGCATTTCTTGTCGATGTATGTGCCTTCAGTAGCCTCCTGAGGTGTCTTGAACCTGAGGTCGACATTCTTCCAGAAGCAGTTTCCCCCATTCCCAGGCCTCTTCCCCTTTCCAAATTTCTTCGAGCAGAGGAAAACTTTGGGCTACTTCAGAAACGACTTCTTTGTCTGATCTGTCATGATTAAGTGCGCTCTAAATTAGACTCGTCAAGCTGAGGTAGGACAATAGAAGAGGACGAGACGACTATATATCATAACCCTAGTTCGAAAATAATTTTTAGGCTAATTTTTCCACCTCACAAAGTAATTATATGATTCTTTGTGGGTGAGAAGTATGTGTATGTGAAAATGATTTCATATATTTATAAGTATTCATGGGAAAATAGATTCATTACTTATTTTTATACCACTTACTAAGCTTTTTTATGATCATCCCATGTTTTTAAATTCTTTTCATAGGTTATAAGTATGTGTAAGAGAAATAATAAAGTCAAGTTAAATGTTATGAAAATTTGTCAAAGAAATCATGTTGTTGTTTTGTGTTTAAAATTTTATGTTTTGGAAGAAATGGATATTGTTTTAATGGTACCCACTTTGTATTCTTGTGGGTTGATATGTATTAGATATGTCCTAACTTTTTAAAAATCTAAACTGAAAAGATCTTTAGAAATTTAAAGAAGTGAAATATAGTTAAAATAACTAGAGTATGCAATGTTTAAGGCTAGGACATTATACACTTATTTTTATATACAAATATATAAATAAAAATTCTCTTAGGAAATCACTTATGATTATTGATACAACCAAAACTCATTCCATTTATCCTTTGCATGGACTTTCCGTATATTCAAACTTTCTTTCATCAGTTCATGAAATAAATTTTATATAAAGTGATCACTTTTATCCTTTAAATCTCAAACTTGAATAAGAATATTAAAGACCCATTTTTCAAATTAATTATAATCATAAAATAACGATATGATTCTATAAAACCTTCACATGTAAATAGTAAATTTTTATTCAAATAAATATTAGATATATATAATTTTATCTTCTTAAAATAATCAAAAGCAATAAATAGTTACGTGTCGCACATAAAATTAACAAGGTAGAATTTTTAAAATAAACATTCATCCATGCACACAAATAGATAATAAATACAAAATATATTACACCAATAAAAATATTGCTTACATGACCTTGAAATAAAGAATAATGGAGTATGAAAATTTTTACTTAATTATATATATTTTGAGCATAAACTTAAAAATTACATATATACATTAATCATAAATTAAAAATATAACTTAGAAATCGCATCTATATAAAAAATGAGAATTTAATTACTTATATATAATATTTTTTAGAAATAAAATTCATCATGAAAATAAACTTGATCATAGAAATCGAATATGTAAAATTGAACAAAATAAATGATTTTAAATAAATAATAATTCCTTACGATAATAAGATTTAATGAATTTATTGTTTAGAAATAAATGTTTCTCTTATAACCATAATTTTTTATAGCCAGCAGAAAATAAGTATAAATTCACAGGGAATAAAAAAATATCCCTTGCAATAGAATAAAATTAAAACATAATTTTTGAAAAATAAAATATCTCACACTTGAATAAATTATAAATAACCAAAATCTTGAAAAAACTTAAATATAACTCCTTGCATCCACAAATTCATAAAACAAATAGATAAATTGTTCATTATATACATATAAATATATATATATATGTATATATATGTGTGTGTAGTTTAAACATAAATAGAAAAAAAAATTAAACCCTTATTTGATTTTATAAAATCTAGAAGAATGGAATACTTATAAAAATATACTTATATAAATTGTAAAACATAAATAACCCTTATGAGAACTATAAATTTTAAAATATTTTAAATAAAAAAATCCCTTACTTGAATTGTATAAGAAAAATCTAAGAGATCCCATTTGCTTCGGACACACACTCACCCTCCCTTTGGACTGAAAAATTGTTTTTCAATTTTATTTGCATAATAATTTAGGGATTTTATAGCCATAATGAACATTGTTTATATAGATAAAAAATAAATCTTTCTAATAAATCTGAGTATCGAAGAGAAAAAAATATATTTATCAATTATATATTCATTCATTCACAAAATGAAAATAGAAAAATGCTGACATGTCCAATTAAAAAACATCAAAGCAAATAAATAAATTAATAGATTCATCTAAAGAAGAAAAACAACACAACAATGTTGACATAAACAATATAATACAACCATATAATGACTAGAATAGATATAGATAACCTTCAAAACCCAAATCGATACACAAAATAAAACTAGGTGGACAAAAAAACAATCGATAGACACTGATTGGGGTTGTTAAAGATAGAAAATTGGCAACAATATACTGTTTTCATTGAAAATGAACCAAAACAATTTGACACCTCACAAGAAAACAAAAACATAACTCAGATCCGAGGACTATGAATATATTTCCTACCTTGCTGAAGACTGAAACACTAACCATGATGAACCATCTTGATGTCGCTCAGATTCTCTTCGACGTTTCCTAGTTCATCAGTGACCGACCTTGCACTCGAGCCTGATATATACACTCGATCTCAAAGTCTACGACTCCTCGCTTAGATTCAACCTCATATAAAACATGGTTTCCCCATCGATTCACTTGATCCTCGCACAGCCTTCCCCTCAAGCACTATGGGAAAAATGGATATTTGTGACGTGATATTTGCGATGAGTCAAGGGCCAATAGCAAATAACCCATCTAAAGGGGTTATTTGTGACGGGCTGATTACCCCATCACATATAACCATTATTTTTTATGGTAGATAAGAACTCATCTTTCGCACTTTCCACTTTTAAAGTATTTATTTTATTAATTTTTTGGGCACTGGGTAGTTTGGGTTGAGGCCTGACTTAAAAAATTTTGAGTTCTTATTTAAAAATGCATGTTTTGGCCTTGACTGTGTCCAGCGCACCACGGTCGAAGTCACACGGCCTCACCTGGGTCACCACATGACCTTGCTCGGTTCACCGCATGCCATGCCCGGTGTTCAATACAATCAAACTAAATGTAATGAATAATGAAATGGAAAAAAAATAATTTTAATAGAATTTTAGAAAATTATTTTAATGATTGTTGGTCGGAGTAGAGTACTCAAGAAGGAGGTAAATTGAGTATAAATTTAAATTTCTTTTTAAAAAGTATTCTTAAAAGGTTCCCCAATAAAATCAATATATCCTATTTAATCAAATTAATATAGTTATGAAAGTTTGATGGTTTAAATAACTTCTTAGAAGATTGATTAATTCTCAGTAATCTTAATATGAGTTATTAACTTTATTTTTAAAGCTATTATAATAAGGAAAATCAATTATAAAATCATTCCAAGATTAACTATCAAAGTAAATTTAGTGATTTATGACTTATACAGTAAAACAAAGAAAACTAAATTAAACATCACATCAGATATAAAACAAGTGGTTCAGTCTCAAGTCAAGACCTAATCCACTCCACTTGGTGATCACCTACCACCAAGAAGTTTATATTAATAAACTTGATCCACACCCTGGATCAGGGTTAAACAATGGTACACAGGACTGTCCAGGTCAAACGACCTCTTCCATAGTTCTTCATGGGTATGAACTAACAAGTCACACAGGGGCCTATTACACACTTATACGTGGGAATAAACAAGTGTAAAAAGATGTGAGAGGAAGGATATCTTGTATCCTTCAGTTTAATGCAGGAGACAATGTGTGTTTTTATACATACACACACTCACTATTAGAAACCTAAAAAAAGAACATAAATAGAGAAAAATATTGTGAGATAAGGTTAGAAGTTCTCTGAGAGTTTTTCTATGCAACTCTGGACCTCTAGGATGAAGCAAATGCAGGAATCGAGTCCTTGTGTGGAAAACAGAGTATCACAGGTTAGTTAGATCTGGCTCATGTTCTTCGTTGTGTTTAATAGTGTGAAGATGCCCTTGACTCTGATCAAGGGTATTACAACCTTTTGAATACAATAATGTGTCGTGTGTTCTTTATAAATGTCAAGTTTCATGTTTTGGTTCTCTTATCAAGAATTCTCTAAGTGTTTCTTCGTTGTCACGCTCTTATTCCCTTTTTCTTCTATGTTTGTTTCTTGTCTGTGATTCTCTTTTATTCTTGGAGTGCATGTGTTGGAGCCGACAGCATGCTTGTATTCTTCACCTCGTACCTCATACTATCAGGTGACATGTCTATAAAGAAACATTAATTATGTCAGTGCATTTAAAAACTTCAAATATGACCACTATAAATTAAATTGAAAAATGACAAAACAGATTAAGAAATGGTGTCACATTCTATCTGGAAATGGTGTCTCCATGAAATGGTGTCTTCTTGAAGCAGTGTCTCCAACTTTGCCTTTGATCGGTGATCTAGTTATGATTTAACATTTATATAGGGTGCAGTAACCGATAGCATAGATGCAGTGTTTGATCACAATGTCTGGTTACGGTGTCTGGATGGTCACGGTGTATGGTCGTGGTTTCTGGATGGTCACGGTGTCTGGTCATAGTGTCTAAATGGTCACGGTGTTTGGTCATGGTGTCTGGATGGTCACGGTGTCTGGTCATAGTGTTTGGATGGTCACGGTGTTTGGATGGTCACGGTGTCTGGTCATAGTGTTTTGATGGTCACGGTGTCTAGTCACAGTGTCTAGGTCCTGCTCTAGAGAAACATAACCAGTGGTAGACTCATGGTTTCTCAAACTTAGCCAAATATCTGTACACATACTTAAACAGTGATATTCATATAATGGATTATACTTAATCATTTATCAAGAAAGTCTATTATTATACAAACTCAAAGTAGTTTACAATCATTAAACATAACACTTAAGATCTTCTATAGGTTTATTTAAATCATAAAGAAACTAATCATCTGTAACCATGATTTTAGATATATTAAACAATATTAGAAAGATTTACATAATGTATAGGATTTTTGATCATTAAAACATGATTAACACAAGAGGAGTCCAACAATCTTCCCCTTTTTGATGATCACAAATCATGTGAGTGAGAGATTTATTCTTAGGTAATGTGTCTATTCCTTAGTGTGTATTTAGAGTACATATACATATTTCTCCCCCCTTTGGGATTATCAAAAAGAGTAAATAATAAATAGACAATAAAGGTTCACAATTCATTAGAGAAAAAGTGTCATTACAAATGGTAAGCAACAAGAATAAATAAATCATCCCTATCAAAATATAGTAGTCACTTTTCTTCAGTACTGGCTTGTCTTCTCTTTTCACTTGGTAGTAGCATCTGAAGAGGAATCCATAGAAGAAAATGTTGATGTTGAATAAATGAGTGAACTAGTGGAACAATAAGTGAGAGGGACACCATCAAAAACAGAAGGGGTCAAGGTAGGTGGAGTGGTAGACTGAGGCAACTGTTGTTCAAGAATAACTAGTCTGATCTGAATCAGAGCCTAAGATACAAACATAGAAGTTGAGGCAAGGGAAGAGGATGAGAAGGTAGGAAAATCATGTCTCAAGGGTGTTGTTGCAGAATCCACAATAGTTTTACTATTTACATGAAGATAAGGCCTCAAAAGCTTAATAAATTCATCAATAATCTCTCCACCATATTGTATGGATTTCTCAAAGTCATATTTGTTCTCCATTAATTTCTCCAATAGAGGAGTGAAATCTTTGAGCTTTTGGACCTGAGTTTTGAAATCTTGAGTGACAAGAGGAATTCTCAGATTCTCAAAAAGTTACTTGAAATATTTGGTCATGTCATTTTTATAGAAGATCTGATTGAAGTATAAATCCATATTCTTAGAAATTTTTTATTGAGCATAATTTGCTATTTTGGAATGGATTCTCACCAAATCAAGAACTCTTTCACTGTTCTTGATAACCTCATATAAAGATTCTTTATCAAATCCACTGAGCATAGACTGAAGTTCTTCCTTAACAGCTATTCTGAGTAGATCACTATCTAAAGTTGGTTGAGATTATTGACCAGAGGCATTAGAAGCAGTAACATCTGAAGTAAGAGAATTCAGTTGATTTATCAATTTTTTGAGATAGCCTTTATACTCATCAATTAACTTGTTAATACGAATAACAAGATCATGCATCTCTTGAACAATTTTCTTGTTTCTTTCAGCTACCTTGTTAGCTAAGGAGGTTAGATTAGGTTGAATCTGGGAGGCTAATTCCTATGGAATTGGACTAACAATATCCTCAATAGGATAAGAAGCAGGTTTTGGTCTTGATTTTAGAACTCTCTGCATATCTTCAATCATACCTCTTAGGGAATTCACTTCATTACATAACTATTTGTTCTCAATTATGGATTCTTGAATCTCATGAATCATCTTAGGCTGAATCTACCATATAATCTTATCTAACAATAGGGAATCATCTCTTTCACTCAAATTGGTCACAGGAGCAAGTTGGTTTTTCCAAAGGTTTTCAACCCCATCCAATAGGGTAGTTCCAAATGCTTTCATATCATCCTTATTCACCAAGTTTGGAGGTTCTTGTGAATGTTCAGAAATATAAATGAAGACATTCTTAGGTTATTTGGTAGAGATATCTTTAGGAGTAGATTCCAGTTTTAAATGAATCATAGTAGACAGATCAAGACCTTTAACTGAGACTTCCTATGAATCATTCACATCAAAATAACTGGGAAATTTAAACCATGTATCCACTAAACTTGGATCAACTGGATTAGATACCTCAACACCTTTCATAATGGGGGGTTGGTCCCCTTTAACAGGTGGATATTTCTCAGGACTGAGAGATTTAGATCCTTGATATATTCCCATGATTGCATCCCTAATTTCCTCATCCATTTCCTTTCTATCCAACTGAAAGTCTTTCTCTATTCTCTCTTCAGCAGATGGAATAATTTTACCAATAGCTTGTTCCTATGGGTGTTACTCAAGAGCAGGTCCTTGAAAAACAAAAATATATTCTTCTATATGCTCTTCTACAATATCATGTTCACTCACCTTAACAACGGAGTCTTAATTTGAAGAAGGTTGTTCTTCCAAATCAACAACTTGTTCAAGAACAGTTATTTCTTTCTCAATTAAGACTTGAGGATAAGATTCACTGGCTTCCTTAATCAACATAGTTTCTCTTGTTAGTGCAACAACCTCTTACACTTATTCCTCATTAGAGTACTCAACAACTTCTTCTCGTACCAAACCAGGATCAGAAATGGCTTTAGGTCTAGAAGAGTGTTCAATAGGATTGAAATTTTCATAGATTCTCCCATTGTCTTCCACCCATTCTTTTCTTTAAGGATTCCAACTAATTTTCATTCTCTTTACTATAACTTTTGAGAGAAAAAACTCATAATCCTTAATATCTTCTTCATTCTATCCAACAAATCTTTTTGCATGAAGCATAGCTGAGATAAGCCTTGAATAGAATAGAGAGGTTGACTTGGAGGTTGTTTTGATCAACTCACACATATGGTGGATGATATACTTTAATAGGTTTATCTTATGTCCATTTTTTATTAGATGTATCAAAAATACATCCTGATACTTGATTACAATGAAATCACATTTTCTGAGGATAATCAGATTTTGAACAAATTTAAATAGAATTCTGGATTCTCCATCCATCTCAGTAGCTATATCTCTCCTATTAGTTTCATTTCCAGTTCAGCTTCCTAATGATTCTTCCAAAACAAAAATCTCACTTGGAGGTGAAGGACCTATCTGATAGTCCTCACAAATACCCTCATGAGGTATCCTAAGGCATGCATCCCATAACCTCGAAGAGAAGGTACATCTCTGGCCATTAATCCAGCTTCTTACAACATAGCCATCTTCTGAATCAAAAGAGAATTGAACATACTGATAGAACTATGCAACTAATTTTAGGAGAATAGGCATATCCTTCTGTGTGAACCAATCTAGCCATCCTTTCTCTCTAATTACTTTTAATACTGGAGACTTACTTGACAGAAGCCATTCGGGGCAGATTTTCTTTTTGGGAACAACTACTCTGGTCACCAGGTTTGGATTTAAAGGGCTTTTAGGTGCTAGTTTTGGTGATATTTTCATCTTCTTCTTTGAACCGTGTTTCTCCAGAGTGGATGAAGATGGGAATTTCATCCTAGGCATTCAGTTAAGGTTCGAGAGAGAGAAAGAAAACTGAAGGGTTGAGAGTGGTCTTTTGGTTTAAGATAAGAGATCTCAAGTGAAGAAAGAGTTAAACTTCTTTAGTTTTTATCATTTAGGAATACCAAGCGTCGCAAAAACAAAAGCGTGGGAAAGTAAAAAAGTATAAAACAATTAATTACCATGATATGGGTTCTAATTTGTAAATGAAATAATAAAGCATCTTTACGGTGAGATAGTAACTGGCTTTCACAGTGAGACCATAAAAGGCATTTACGGTGAGACTGTAATTGTTTTATTTCTAAATTGTGTGACTCTATTGTTTGCGATAGTAAGTGTCAGACAGTAACTAATAAATAATAAATGTGCGACTGTAAACATGAAACAGAAACTCTTAAGACAGTAAAACTATAGAACTGTTAGAGTTAAATAGTAATCTCAAGGCAGTGACTTGTGAAACCGTAAACTGTGAAATAGTAATATATGAAACAGTAAGATTACTACTTACAGTTTATCATACCCAATTCATGTATGATGTAATCTATTCTTTCATAATTTAATGTTTTGGTGAATATATCAGCAAGCTGATATTCAGTTCTAATTAATTCCAAAGTAATATCACCTTTTTGATAATGATCTCTCAAAAAGTGATTTCTTACATCAATATGTTTTGTCCTAGAGTGTGGAACATGATTTTTTGAGATGTTAATAGCACTTTTATTGTCACAATTTTTAGGTACAATCCTGAATTGATATCCATAATCTAGTAATGTGTGTTTCATCTACAAAATGTGTGCACAACAACTACCAGCATCTATGTATTCAGCTTCTGAAGTAGATAATGCAACAGAGTTTTGTTTCTTACTACACCATGATACTAGTGACTTGCCTAAAAAGTGACATGTTCCATAGGTTCTTTTTCTATCTAACTTACAACCATCAAAGTCAGTATCTGAACAACTCACTATTTCAAATGATTTTCATCCAGGATTGAACATTCCTAGATTGGGTGTATGCTTGAGGTATTTGAAAATTCTTTTAATAGAATTTAAATGAGATTCCTTAGGGTTTTCTTGAAAATGAGCACACATACACACACTAAACATAATTTCAGGTCGACTAGAAGTTAAGTAGAGTAAGATTCCAATAATTCCTTTGTAAGTGGTTTGATCAATAGATTTTCCATCTTCATCAAGATCCAACTTACAAGTAGTACTCATTGGAGTGTCACTACCTTTAGTGATATCCAAACCAAAACGTTTTAGAATATATTTAGTATATTTTATTTGATTTAAAATAATACCATCATCATTTTAAAAGATTTTAAATCTAAGAAACAATTTTATTTCTCCCATTAAACTCATTTCAAATTCGTTTTACATCATTTTAGAAAATTCAATACATAAAGAATTTCTTAAAGATCCAAAGATAATTTCATCTACATAAATATGAACTACAAAAACATCATTGGAAATTCTCTTTATAAAGAGTGTAGGATCAGAAATTCCTTTTTTAAAACCTTTGTAAATAAGAAAAGTACTCATTATATCATACCAAGCTCTTGGATCTTGTTTTAAACCATATAAAGCTTTTGATAATTTAAAAATATGATTTGGAAAATAAGAATTTGTAAAACCAGGGGGTTGTTGACCGCACTTTCATGACACATCAAATTGATTATGATTTTAAGATTGATTTATATTCTAGGGAAGACCCTAGGTTGTCTCTAAAGAGCGTTGATAGGTTTTGAGTATGTATTTTTAATAAGAATTACTAAAAGAGGGGAGTGGTTTTGAAAATAGAATTAAGAAAATTACTTAATTAAAGAGTTAAATAGTTGATAAATAAAGGTGGTGTATTAATAATTATGAGAGAAGAAGATAATTTCAAGTTCACTACACATCTTTTATAGTTCATTGTTCTGAAAATTTAACATGGTTTTGTTTAATTCTTCGGTTGAAGGTTGTCAAGATCTTGACTCCCCTCTTGCCTCTTCAAATGATGCTTAAAGAACCACCCCTTGACACAACAATCATGTTGCCAAGATTTGGTTATAAAAAATAGAATAAAAGGTCTACCAAATCATAATTAAATCTTATTTATGTGTGAGATAAATATGATTATTTCGTTGTCCAATCGGAACAACCTAAGATTCCCACTTGAAATCTCAACTGAATCGGTGCTGAAATAAAAAGTGTTCCACTTAATTATATAAAATGAAATGTAATTAGGGGGAAAGAATGTCAAGATAAAAAATAAGTTAAATATTCAAAACCCAAATTATACAAAACCAGTAGAATAACATGTGCTGGAACTCCCTCCCAAGTTTGTGTAGCTCCCTCGAAATGATCATCCACCGTTTAGCTCGCCATCGAGAGTAGGAGGAGTCTCAGGTGGAACTCCTTCTTCATCCTTGATCCCCCTATGAAGATAGGGTCCTCCAGAACTTATAGGATAATTAATAGACTTTTATAGGACTCAAAATTTTCATATCTTGGATCCTGGTTCGAACTCCTCAAATGAGGTACCCATGGTTCTCTTTTATAGCAAAAATGGGAAGTGGTTTTGGGCACACAGATTGTGTAAAACCACTTGTCACATTGTTTTCAGCATCTAGATAGTCTTCAATCACTTTTGAAAAAACTAGAAAGTTTTTTCCCAACATCTTGGATATCTTCACTGAAATTTTGGATCCCTTTGGACACGTACAACTCTAGATATGGACAAAACACAGCACACAACTTTTAACTCCGTGTAGATTCGGTGGCCAGGATAGATCACTTTGGTTGGGACCCTTAATGGCCGAATGAGGCTTGGTAGTCTTCATAAGAGTTGTAGATAATTGAATTTTGGACTATACCAAAACCACTAATCCTATTTTTATGCATTTAGTTTTCATAAGATACCCAACAGTGGAAAAGTGTTCATGGGAACCATGCAGTTTTGGCCCATTTTTCTTCTGAATCATCTCTGGGGCCTCCAAATCACCTCCTCCTGCAATGGAATCATCAAAACAAGTAACATTGAACTTTTAAACAGTGATAAAAACAAAATAAATGATTCAAACATAGAATTAAATTTGTTGTTTTTTTATAATTTTCAATATAAAACAAGTTTAGTATAGTGGTTTAAGGGTGAAAATGAAACAGTGAATCACGGTGCGATCACACCCCCACACCTAAACATTTTCACTCCTGGGAAAAGTCACATATCCAAATAAAATTATGCATATATATATTCCAAACATCATTAAGATTTAACATTTTAGGAAATTTTAATTCATTAAAGTAATGTGATCAATGCATGAACCACACCAAGGAGTTCTTCTTAGTGAAAATGGAAAAAACTGTCTCATAAATCATATCATAGTGAAATTAAAAGAGATTCATGACACTAACTTGAGAAAGGAATTAAAAAGACAATAATTCCACTAACTATCCATTTTTTTGTGTGAAAACCATTCCATGTTATTATTTCCACTTTCTATCCAATAAATATAGGTTATTTTAACATTATTCATCTTTAAATGATTTTTTTTCACTGAACTTGTCCTACATCCTTTCCAATCATATTTTAAGACCCACTCACTTAATAATTACCATAAGTAAAACTATAAGCTCCCAACCTAGATATCCCCATATGTTGCACATTTCATCACTCCCCTCGTTTATTTATTTTTTTAGAAGTTTCATTTGGAAAAAATCTTACACCCATCTATCAACCCTTGTTTGATCTCCTCACGACACTAATTGCAATAGTTATAACAAGATAAAATTTTGAGTAGGAGTGGTTTTTTATTTTCCCAAGACACAACCATTTTTTTTGAGGGAGTGCAACAGTCGGACATTAGGTACACATGCATAGGTCAATCTGGTACATTAATAAAACAGATTGGATAAGGAACGAACATATGGAAATATCATTTATAATTGAAAAATATTAAACTAAAATATATTTAATTTATATTAAGTAAGAAATATTTACACTTTATGGTTTGTTACAAAAATGTGTGGAGATATTACTGACATAGTTTTCCCGAAAACTACTCACACAAGGGTCATCAATCATCTCAACTGTTTCATTGTGATACAACCATTTGTATCGTTGAAAGAAAACAAATTCACTAAAAATCACCCCCTGATGTTAAATTCATAAAAATATTCTTTTTCAACTTCATTATGGTATTTTTACTTTCCCCTTATTATGGTATCCAAATCATGAAAATTTGAAATTTTATGATGGGGAAAAATGAAAATACCGTAAAGAAGGTGAAAAAGAGAAGAAAGGAGAAAGACAATGGAAATCCTAATAAACCCAGAATGATGGAGAAAAGTGAAAATACCATAATGAAGGAGAAAAATATAAGAAAGGAGAAAGACAATGGAAATCCTAATTAACCTATAAATATATAGAAAAGTAAAAATACCATAAAGAAAGAGAAAAATAGATGAAATAAAACAGACAATGAAAATTTCTAACTAACCCAGGAATGTACCCATCCCCCCACACCTAGAATGTGAAGTGTCATCACTGTAATATTTGAGAATGTGAGAAGGAAGGATAAAACTTGGTGTGTTTCACTGGTATGTTTCTTCTTGAACATAGAGTTCCTCCATCGAGAACTCCGAAAGGGCTTCGTGGAAGTGCTTCAGCCGCTGCCCATTGACAGTGAAGGTTTGCTTGGTTTCGTCATTTTGAACTTGAACAACACCAAATGGAGATACATTAATAATAGTGTATGGGACAAACCAATGGGAACGAAGCTTAACTGGATGCAACTTAAGACTTACATTATAAAGGAGGACCTTCTGCCTAATGTGGAACTGAATATGAAGTATAAGACGGTCGTGGGCAGCCTTGGTTTTCTCCTTATAAATTCTGGAGTTTTCATATGAATCTCTTCTCATTTCCTCCAACTTTTTAGTCTGCAAATTCCTTGGAGAACCTGTACTATAAAGATTATAATTTCATTTTTTGATGGCCCAGTAGGCCCGATGCTCATTCTCAACAGGTAGGTGACAACTCTTTCCAAACACAAGGTGATAGAGTGACATTCCAATTGGAGTTTTGAAAGCAGTACGGTAGGCCCATAATGAATCATCAAGTCAAAGACTCTAATATTTTCTATTGGGTTGAACCGTTTTTTCAAGAATCTATTTTACCTATCTATTTGACACCTCGGCTTGACCATTGGTCTGTAGGTGATATGTAGTAGACACGCTATAACCAACCCCATACCGACACAAAAGTGATTGCATTGTTCAGTTGCAGAAATGAGAACCTTGGTCACTAATGATGAACCTAGGTATCCAAACCTACAAAAGATCTGAGTTCTCAAAAATTCCACAACTGTTTTGGAATCATCTATCCTTGTGGATCAAGCCTCTACCCATTTTGACACATAATTGACTGCCATAAGAGTGTACAATTTGCCAAAGGAATTGGGAAATGGACCCATAAAGTCAATGCCCCAAACATCACAAATTTCATTAAAGAGAAATGGTTGTTGTGGCATTTCATTTCTTTTAGGGATGCTCCTCATTCTTTGACAATGAGGACAAGATTTTCAAAAATCATGGGCATCCCGAAAATGTGTTGGCTAAAAGATACCATAATCAAGGACCTTGCGAGCAGTCCGTTGGGGACTAAATTGGCCTCCACAAGCAAGAGTGTGATAGAATCTAATGATATACTGAAAATTGCTATCGGGAACAAAACGCCTAATGACTTGATCACTACATGTGTGTCAGAGGTAGGGGTCATCTCAAATGTACCAACAAGACTCATGTTTTAGATGACTGGATTGGTTTTTATTGAAATCGGTAGGAATTTAAGATTCTACCAAATAATTTACAATTTCAGTATACCAAGGAATAACATCTTGCACTCGGTAGAATTGCTCATCATGAAACATTTCATTAATGGGAATACAGGGGGTGAGTCAATTTTCGAGGATGGGAGGATCCAACTAATATGGCTAGCCACCACATTCTTTGCCCCTTTTTTATCTCTAATTTCTAGATTAAATTCTTGAAAGAGGAGCATCCATTCAATGAGATGTGGCTTGGATACCAGTTTCTTAAGGAGATACCGAATGGATACATAGTCTGAGAACATAATGACTTTGTACCCGAAAAGATACAACCTAGATTCATACAAGGAAAACACAATGGAATGAAATTCCTTTTCAGTTGTGGTGTAGTTTTCTTGGGTAGGGTCAAATGTATGTGAGGTATAGGCTATGACATGTGGAGCTAGGTCAACCCTTTGTGAAAAGACTACCCCAACTGCATAGTTAGAGGCATCATACATGAGCTCAAACGGTAAATCCGACTGAGGTGGTTGGATTACCGAGGGTGACGTGAGACTCCATTTTAACTTATTAAAAGCTTCCTCACATTCTTTATCAAAAACAAATTATTTTTCTTTTTTGAGTAATTAGGAGAGGGAGAGTGCAATTTTACTAAAGTCACGAATGAAACGGCGGTAAAATCCAGCATTACCTAAGAAAGATCGCACATCCTATACATTTTTTGGGGAATGGTAGGGAAGAAATGACATCCACTTTTGATTTATCTACTTGGATACCATCCCTATAAATGACATTTCACAAAACTATACCTTGTTGCACCATAAAATGGAATTTCTCATAATTTAGTACAATATTCATTTCAATACAGTGATGTAAGACTGAACCAAGACTACTCAAACATTCATCAAAATAAGAGCCATAAAAAGTGAAATCATCCATGAATACTTCCATGCAATTCTCCAGGTAATCTGAAAAAATACTAACCATGCATCATTAGAAAGTACCCAGAGAATTACACAAACCAAATGGAATCCTTTTATAGGAAAATGTGTCAAAGGGGAAAGTGAAGGTTGTCTTTTCCTAATCCTCGAGGGAAATATGGATCTAAAAGTATCCAGAATACCCATCAAGGAAACAGTAGTGGTACTT
Source organism: Viscum album (assembly GCA_963277665.1). Taxonomy (NCBI): domain Eukaryota; kingdom Viridiplantae; phylum Streptophyta; class Magnoliopsida; order Santalales; family Viscaceae; genus Viscum; species Viscum album. The sequence continues at coordinate 18,006,437 of OY728155.1, read as the reverse complement.
ACCCACTAGCCTCTCTAGAATTTGTTCAATGAATGGAAATGGGAAATTGTCCTTCCTAGTGTGTTGGTTTAGTCAGTGACAGTCTATACAGACAAGCCAATTATTCTACACATGAGTTGGAACCAATTCATTGTTTTCATTTTTGATTACTATAAGGCCAGTCTTTTTAGGAACTACTTGAATGGGACTAACCCATTAGCTATCATAGATGGGGTAAATGATTCCAGCAGCAAATAATTTTGTTACCTCGTTTTTCACAATTTTTAGGAGGTTTGGGTTCAGTCGACGTTGTGGCTATCTCACTGGTTTAGCCTCATCATTTAATAAAATATGATGTGTATTATGGGATAATACCAGGAATGTCAGAAAGTGTCCATCGAAAATCTTGTTTATACTCCCTCAAAAGTTCAAGAAGTCGCAATTCATGATTAGGAGGGAGTGAACTAGTAATGATGATGGGAAACTTGTTTCTATTCTCAAGATATGAATATTTTAAATCTTGAGGCAATTGTTTCGGTTCCAATTCAGGTGGATTTTGGATTTATGGGAGTGTGTGTGAAAGTTATAGGTCACTGATCTCATCTAACTACTCAATGGTATCATCCTTAAATGAGGAATGAGCTTTTACATGCTTATCAGTATCATCGATGGTCATTGGATCCTCAGTGTTCAAGAAATCATAAATCAATGAACATGCATGACACTTTTCTAGAACACTAAAACAATCAATTCATGATTCATTACCTGGAATCTCAATCAATAAAGAAAACTCAGAAAGGGGATTGGGGGAAATAAAAGTTGTTTTTTCAGGGGAAGGGAGTACATCAATTGAATTAATAGAGAGAAAGGAATGTTCTTCTAAGGGGTGATTCATGGAATCAAGGATGTTGAAATGGACTATGTCACCACCAAATTCCATAGATAATGTACCATTATGGACATTAATTATGGATTTTTAAGTTTTAAATAAATTTATCCCCAATATAATTGGGGCATTTCCATTCATCATATCATCCTCCTTTTTAAGCACATAAAAGTTAGGAGGAAAAATTAAATTTTGGACCCTCACAAGAACATCCTCTAACATGCCAGAGGGGTGTGCAGTACTCCAGTTAACTAGTTGAAAAATAATTCCAGTGGGACTTAGTTCCTCGACCTACAATGTAGAGTAAATAGATTAAGGCATCACATTTATAGAAGCACCTAAATCAAGCATAGCATTAGAAAAATAATACTCCCCTATGGTGCATGGAATTCAGAATGTTCATGGATCATTGCACTTGGTGGGATGTGATGGATCTATCAATGTTGTAACATTCCTCCCCAAGCTCACTTTCTCGTCACCTCAAAGTCTCCTTCAGTGTGTACACATCTCCTTTATAGAGTTGGCATACCGTGGAATTTTCTTCAGAGAAACAATCAATGGGATGTTAACCTGCACTTTATTGAAAATTTCCAATATTTCCTTATCTAGTTCATTTTCCTTTTTTTCTTGGTTGGGTGGACCTTTGAGGAAATAGAAGGGTAATGGTTGGGATAGGTGACTCATCAATATGCACACTCTTTCCTTTGGAAGGGATTCTCTTAGGACAAGGTTATTCAACATTTGGAACATTTTTAATGGTTGGGATAGAGGTTTCCTCAGGAGGGGATGACTCTAATGGAGGATTCATTTTACTTTATAGTTGTTTTCAAATCCTAAGGGTGATGGAACTAACATTTACTTTATCCCTAGAGTTAACTAATGGTTGAGAGGGAAGTTTACCTGATCCGTGCTTTGAATTCCCCCCACCGAGTTAGCTACTTAACCTAATTGGTTTTTGAGGACTTGTATGGCAACTTGGTTGGTTTGTTAGAATTGGAGATTTCTGGCAACCATTTTCTTCATCAAATCTTCTAGGCTAGGCTCGGGTTTGGGAGGGGTCTTTTGGAAAGGCCTTTGGGTGGTTGAGGATTTCTGGGTGGTGGTGGTGGATGAGTACTCTTCCCTGGTTGGTTCCATTATTATTGAGGTTGGTTTGAATACCCCCCTTGCCTATAGGCTTGGTTCTCCTTACACTTAGGGTTGGATGGATAGTAAGGTTCTTGCCTAAAGGGTTGGTTATAGGGGTGTCCTGGAAATATTGCCTCACAACTCTCAGATGTTTCCCTCAATTGAGGACATTGGTCAGAGTAGTGGGTGTCAGAAGAACATATACCACAATGTATGGGAGGAGGATATTGAGATTTCCCTTGGGAAAGATCAAGTTTTCGAATAAGGGTACTTACCACTTTGAACTTTGTGTCCACCTTTTTCTCGAATTCAGTACTTTGCACCTCATGGACACCTCGAATCGGTACATTGGACCTTGAACCAAATTTTTGTGTGTTTTGCATCATGTTCTCAATCAGGGTTCTTGCAGCAATTTGGGTCTTATCAACTAGCACACCACTTGTAGCAACATCGATCATATTTCAATCAATAGGGATTAAACCTTTATAAAAATATTGAATTAAAAGTTGATCACTTATTTGGTGGTGTGGGAAACTTGAACATAACCTTTTAAAGCATTCCCAGTATTAATTTAATGTTTCACCTTGAGATTTTCTTATCCCACAAATTTCTTTTCTTGTTGATTTAGTTCGAGAGGCTGAAAAATATTTTTCAAGAAAAAGGCATTTCATGTCCGCCCAACCTCTTATTGGGAAATTAACATAATATAACCAATCTTTTGTTGTGTCTTATAATTAAAAAGGGAATTCCCTTAACTTTACTTATTCTTCATCCACAATTTCAAGTCTTAATGTAGAACACAAAGTGTGAAATTCTTTTAAATTCTTGTGTGGATCCTCTCTATGAAGTCCATGGAATCTTGATAATATGTGAATTAAACCAGATTTTACTTCAAACTTGGGTACCTCGCCTTGTAATTAAATATAGGTGGGTTGGATATCAACATCAGTAAAGGTTAGTTCTTTTTGTGTTTTATTGTTTTCATACATGTTAATCATGTTAATTTCAGTTTTAATTTGGGTTTCTAAAGATGAAGAATAATTATCAATATGAGTGTTGATGTTTTGTGCGTCCTCCTTCAAAGGTTCCTCTTGTGTATCTCGGGGTCGCTGATGTAGGATCCTCTCCAGTTCGGGTTCAAAATGTTGTGAGTCTCTCATAGTATAATGATTCATACACAAAACCTACACAATAAATAAATTAGAACACAAAAATAAATGTAAAGGTAAAAGATAAAACAAACAAACATTCAAAAAATTTACAAAGAAAATTATCAAAAATACGCACTAAACCAAATCTCTCCTCAGAAACAGCGCCAAAATTTGACCGTGCTTTCATGACATGTAAAATTTATTATGATTTTAATATGGATTTATAGTATATTGAATACCTTAGGTCGTCTCTCAAGAAGCTTTGATAGGTTTTGAGTATGTATTTTTAATAAGAATTACTAAAAGAGGGGAGTGGTTTTGAAAACAGATTTAAGTAAATTACTTAATTAAAGAGTTAAATAGTTGATAAATAAAGGTGTTGTATTAATAATTATGAGAGAATAAGATCATTTCAAGTTCACTATACATCTTTGATAATTCATTGTTCTGAAAATTTAACATGGTTTTGTTTAATTCTTTGGTTGAAGGTTGTCATGATCTTGACTCCCCTCTTACCTCTTCAAATTATGCTTAAAGAACCACCCCTTGACACAACAATCATGTTGCCAAGATTTGGTTATCAAACATAGAATAAAATTTCTACCAAATAATACTTAAATATTATGTATTTGTGAGATAAATAGTATTATTTTGTTGTCCAATATTAAGAACCCAAGATTCTCACTTGAAATCTCAACCCAATCGGTGTTGAAATAAAAAGTGTTCCACTTAATTATATCAAATGAAATGTAATCAAGGGGGAGCATGTTAAGATACAAAATAAGTTAAATATTCAATACCCAAATTATACAAAACCATTGGAAGAACATGTGATGTAACTCCCTCCCAAGTTTGTGTACCTCCCTCAAAAAGATCGTCCATCGTTTAGCTCGCCATCGAGAGGAGGAGGCTCGGGTAGAACTCCTTCATCCTTTATCCCCCTATGAGGATATGGGCCTCCAGAACTTCTAGTATGATGAAGAGATTTCTCTAGGACTTCAAATTGGCAGAGCTTGTCTCCTGGTTCGAACTCCCCAAATAAGGTACCCATGGTTCTCTTTTATAGCAAAAATGAGAAGTGGTTTTGGGCACACAGATTGTATAAAACCACTTATCACATTGTTTTAGGCCTCTAGAAAGTCTTCAACCGATTTTGAAAAAACTAGAAATTTGTTTTCCCGCATTTTGCATATATCCACCGAAATTTTGGATCCCTTTGGACACGTAAAACTCTAGATATGAACAACACACAACTTTTGACTCTGTGCAGATTCAGTGGCCTTGATAGATCACTTCGATTGGTCCTCTTAATGGCCGAATGGGGCTTGGTTGGATTCATAAGAGTTGTGGATAATTTAATTTTGGACCATCCCACAAAATAGAATCCCATTTTAATGCTTAAAATTTTCATAATCTACCCAACAGTGGACAGGTGTTCATGGGACCCATGCAGTTTTGGCCCATTTTCCTACTGGATCATCTTTGGGGACTCCAAATCACCTCCTCTGGCAATGGAATCATCAAAACATGTAACATTGACCTTTTCAACAGTGATAAACACAAAATAAATTATTCAAACATGGAATGAATTTTTTTTTTATTTTTATAATTTTCAATATAAAATAAGTTTAGCATAGTGGTGTAAGGGTGAAAATGAAATAGTGAATCACGGTGCGATCAGTTTTTCAACAAAGACATCATCAGCTATATAACCATTTAGGAATTAACTTTTAACATCCATTTGATATTATTTTAAATTCAGATGTTCAGCATAAGAAATTAAAATTCTAATGGCTTCAAGTCTAGATATTGGTGAAAAGGTTTCCTCATAGTCAATTCCTTCTTCTTGACTATATCCTTGTGAAACTAATCTAGCCTTGTTTCTAACTATGATACCATTTTAATCTACCTTATTTCTAAACACCCATTTAGTTCCTATGGTGAATGTGTCTTTGGGTCTTTCAAAAAGTTTCCAAACTTTTTTCCTTTCAAACTAATTAAGTTCTTCTTACATAGCTATCACCCAAAATTCATCATTGATAGAATCATTAATGTTTTTAGGTTTAAGTTGTGATAAGAAGACTTGGTGTTCAACCTGATTTCCAAGAGAATCTCTAGTTTGAGTTACTTTATCTAAGTCTCCTACAACAACATCTAAAGGATGGTTATTGAGAGTTCTAACAACTCTATAAAAAGAGGGACTAGTGATTTCAGGTTCATCAATAGGTTCAAGCTCATTGTGACTTGAGTCTAAAGAACTTTCAGAACTAGAAGTTTTCATAGATTCCTTCATAGGATAGTTAGAGGATTTTGAATTAATATCTATATTTGATACATCAACCTCTAGGTTATATAGAGTGGTTTTACGCTCATGTGGATCTGTTTCATCAAATTTTACATGGAAAGATTCTTTCACACATTTATTTCTTTTATTAAATACTCTATAGGCTTTACTGGAGATGGAATATCCTAAAAAGTTTCCTTTATCACTCTTGGATGCAAATTTTTCAAGATTTTTTTTAGTATTAAGGATATAGACTTTGCAACCAAAAACATTGAAGTAGATTACTTTAGGTTTTCTATTGTTCCATAACTCATATGGAGTTATTTTAATAATAGGACTAATAAACACTCTATTGATAATATAGAAAGTTGTATGTATAGCTTCAGCCCAAAAATAAATAGGTAGGTCATACTCACTAAGCATGGTTCTAGAAATTTCTTCCAAGGTTTTGTTTATTCTTTCTACAACTCCATTCTGTTTAGGAGTTCTAAGTTCATAGAAATTATGAATATAGTCATTTTGAGAACAAAAATATTCAAAATCTTTATTTTCAAACCCACATCCATGATCACTTCTTAAGGATTTAATTTTAATTCCACTAATATTTTCTATAGTTTTAGCATATTTGGTAAAATGAGAGTGGGCTTCACTTTTTTGAGGCAAAAATAAAGTCCAATTATATCTAGAAAAGTATTCTACAAGAACATAGACATGGTGCTTCCCATTTAAACTAGAAACTCTAGATGGTTCAAACAAATCCATCTGAACCAGTTCGAGAGGTTGAGAAGTTGACAGGTCTTTCTCTGGTTTGATGGAAATTTGGTGTTGCTTTCCATTTTGACAAGGATTACACACTTTATCATTTGGAAAATAAAGGTTTGGTAGGTCTTTGACTAAGATGTTTCTAGTCAGCTTTCTGAGAGAGTGAATATTACCATTTCCTAGTCTCTTATGCCAAAGCCAAGACTCAATATAAAATACAATTAAACATAAAGCATTTTGAGAGACTAAAGAATCAAAATTAACAGAATATACATTTTCATTTCTAAATGAAGATAACTATAATTCATTTTTATAATTAAAAACATTTCAAGCAAAATTTTCAAATTTAACATGAAACCCATCATCACATAGTTGTGAAATACTAAGAAAATAATATTTCAATCCATCAAAAAAATTACTTTTGAAATTAAAACTGAGTTAGAGTTACCGATTTTTCTAAGGCCAATGATCTTTCCTTTGGAATTATCACTAAAGGTGACATGTCCACCATCAATTTTTATTAAATTCTTAAAGCATGAATATTCCCCTGTCATTTGTATTGAACAACCACTGACCAAGTACCATAAGATTTTATAGGAGATCTTTAAGAAACTTTATTACAATATAGTCAAATAAAAATATATTTTGGTACCCATATTTGTTTGGGTCTAGTAATATTAGTGACTAGTGCTTTAGGAACCCATATTTTCTTCATAGTTTTCCTATAAGCATTATGTAAAGTACTTTAAATATAAACTCTATTTGGTCCAGAAAAACATGAAACAGTAGAGAGTGTATTATAACTTGAACTAGTTGAATTGTTTCTAGAACTGGTAGTAAAGTTGTATGTCCTAGACTTAGAAACAAAGTTATTTCTTCCAAATTTTCTTTTACCAGGTTGATAGCCAATGCCAGTAGTTTATTTAGGAGAAATCTGTTTACCTAGAATTTGTACCATATTATCTTTACTATTAGTAAACCTTTCAAGATCCTTTTTTAATTGCTCATTAGACAGTTTTGGTTCATTGTTCTCTTTATGTAATTGATAATTTTTCTCCCTTTCTATAGTGAGTTCAGTTTTAACAGTTGAGGTAAGAGCATGTTGTTTCTTTACAGACTTGAATTTATCTTTTAGTTCATTGCATGTCTCTTCAAGCATATTTCAGTATTAAAACATTTCTTCATTAGAAATATTTTCATAGTCACTCTCATTTATAGAATAATAGGAATTGTGTATATGAAATTCCAGTGTTACCTCATATGTGTTATTCATAAAACACATTTTGGCTTTGTTATCCTATTCATCATGTGAATATTCTAATTCACTTGAACTATCCTCAAAAGCACTCAATGTTTCTTTCATTTCCTTTTTATACTTTCTATATTTTTCCTCATATTTCTTTTTTTACTTGAGCTTTGGACAGTCATCCTTGATATGTCCCTTTTGATCACATTCATAGAAAACTATCTCATCAGACTTGTCACTTCTTTTACAATCCTTCTTCCAACATCCTTTTTAATCATATCTTCCCTTGAAGTGAGGATTTATAAAAAAAATATTCTTCTTGTAAAATCTCTTAAACCTTCTAACTAATTGAGCCATCACCTCATCATTTTTCGGTGATGATTGTTCACTGTTAGAACTTTCTATAGAGGCTTCTAATTTCCCTTTCTCTTTGTGTTTAGAAGTGATGGTTTTGAATGCAACAGATTTTATTTTGGGTTCATCCTCCTATTCTTTGTTGAATTTCAACTCCTCTACAAACACCATTAGTTTCCCAATGAGTTATTTTATAGGTAGATAGTTGATATCACATGATTCTTTAATAGAGATAGAGGTTCCTCTCCATTTTTCAGGTAGGCATCTGAGAATCCTCAAAATCTATTCTTTAGCAGTGACTTCTTTTCTAAGAGAAATCATTGTGTTGACAATTTCGTTTAACCTAAGATACATGTCCGAAATAGGCTCATCAAGTTTCATTTTAAAGTTATCGTATTTAATATTATAAGTATTAAGTCTCATTTATTTCACACTTGAAGTTCCTTCATGTGAAACAGACAAGGTATCCCAAATTTCATGGGTAGTTTTACATGCAAAAATTTTGTTAAATTCCTCATCTACTAAAGAACAATATAAAGAATTCATAGCTTTGTAATTGTTATTGTAGGTAGTCTTGGTTGGGTCATCCCAAGTGATTCTATCGGTAGCAGTAATCTTATATTCATCTATAATTGAAGACCTGATTTCAAAACCCATACATTATAAATGAATCTTCATTTTAATTTTCCATTGAGCATAATTTGTTCCATTGAATAATTGTGGTATATTTATTGTAGCACCTTCCAGTATATTATTCATAAATAAATGAAACTTTGAAAGAGATATAAATTTAGAATTAACAGATATTTACATATCTTTAAAGTGCCACTAAAATCACAGTTTAATAGGGTCAAAAGAAGAGTCTTAAAAATACCTTTGATACCAAATATTGGTCGGAGTAGAGTACTCAAGAGGGGGGTGAATTGAGTATCTATAAAAATTCTTATTTAAAAAGTATTCTTCAAATGTTCCCTAATAAAATCAATATGGCCCAGTTAATCAAAGTAATACGGTTATGAAATTTTTACTATTTAAATAAATTCTTCAAAGATTGATTAATTCTCATTAATCTTAATATGAGTTGTTAACATTACTTTTAAAGTTATTATAATAAGGAAAATCAATTATAACTTCTTTCAAATATTAACTATCAAAGTAAATTTAGTTATTTCTAACTTATATAATAAAATAGAGAAAACTAAATTAAACATCACAATGAATATAAAACAAGTGGTTCGGTATCAAGATGAGACCTAATCCACTCCACTTGGTGAACACCTTCCACTAAGCAGTTTATATTAATAAACTTGATCCGCACCCTGGATCGGGGTTAAACAATAGTACACAGGACTATCCAGGACACATGACCTCTTCCATAGTTCTTCGTGGTTATGAACTAATAGGTCTCACAGGGACATATTCCACACTTATCTGTGGGAATAAACAATTGTAAAAATATGTGAGAGGAAGGATACCTTGTATCCTTCAGTTTAATGCAAGAGACAGTGTGTGTTTTTATACAGACACACAAAAACTGCTAGAAAGCTAAAAATAGTACAAAAATAGATCAAAATACCATGAGATAAGGTTATAAGTGCTCTAAGTGTTTGTATATATAGCTATGGAATTCTAGGATGAATCGAATATAGGAATCGAGTCCTTATGTGGAAAACAGAGTATCATAAATCAGTTAGTTCTGGATCATTTTATTTGTGGTTTTTGACAGTGCGAAGATGTCCTAGACTCTGATAAAGGGTATTACAGCCTTTTGGATTCAAGAATAATTTGTGTTTTCTTCATAAATTTCAAGTTTCATGTGTCGGTTCTCTTCTCAATAATTCTATAATTGTTTCTTCGTTATCACGCTTTTATGCCCTTTTTCTTCTATGTTTGTTTCTGGGTCGCACTTCTCTTTTATTCTTGGAGTGCATGTGTTGGAGCCGATAGGATGCATGTATTCTACACCTCATACCTCGTAATTTCATGTGACATTCTACAAAGAAACATTAATTATGTCAGTGCATTTAAAAACTTCAATATGACCGTTAGAAATTAAATTGAAAAACAAAAAAATAGATTAATAAAAGGTGTCACAGTCTGTCTAAAAACAGTGTCTCCATGAAACAATGTCTTCTTAAAGTGGTGTCGCTTGCTTTTACTTTGAGTGATGAGACAGTTATGATAGAACCATTATATAGGGATAAAGAACTGGTAGCACAGATGCGTTATTTGATCACAGTGTCTGGTTACGGTGTCTAGATGGTCACGGTGTCTGGTCACGGTGTCTGGTCACAGTGTCTGGATGGTCACGGTGTCTGGTCACAGTGTCTGGATGGTCATGGTGTCTGGTCATGGTGTTTGTATGGTCATGGTATTTGGATGGTCATGGTGTCTGAATGGTCACAGTATCTGGTCACGGTGTCCCTATGGTCACGGTGTATGGATGGTCACGGTGTCTAGTCACGGTGTCGGGGTCCTTTTCCAGAGAAATATAACTAGTGGCATACTCACGGTTTCTCATACTTAGCCAAATATATGTACATAGACTTAAACAGTAATATTCATAGAATGGATTAGACTTAATCATTTATCAAGAAATTATATTATTACACAAACTCAAATTAGTTTACAATCATTGAACATAGCACTTAAGATCTTCGATAGGTTTATTAAAAGCATAAAGAAACAAATCATTTGTACACATGATTTTAGATATATTAAACAATAATAGCAAGATTTATAGAATGTATAGGATTTGTGATCATTAAAACATGATTAACACAGGAGGATTCCAACAATGATGGTAATAATAATATTGTTTGAGAATAATATTAATATTATTAATAATAGTGTTAAGAATATAAAATTTATTAAGTTGTTATGAATATTGTGATAATAATTATTATTGTTAATATTATGTTATGTTATTACCATTTTTATTATTATAAAATTATTAATACAATTAATTTAGTTATTTGTATTACCATAAAGTATAATTAATTAAGTGAGTAAGGAGCGAACACAAAATAAAAGAAAAATAAGTAAAATAGAATTGTATTAATAATAATAATAATGTTATTATTATTTGATAATCTTATTATTGTTATTAGTATGATTAATTTTTTTAAGATGTTGTTATTATTATTATAATTATTATTCTTTTTTTAGTTTATTATTATTACTATTATTGTTGTTGTTATTATTGTTATTATTATTAGTTTTTTTTACTTTCAGTTTAGTTTTATTTTATTTTTTATTTTTTTATGGTAGGGTTTCTTCCCCTAGGTCGCCCCCCCCCCCCATTTTTCAGGATAAGCCTTCCCTCCCCCTAGAATCCTATCGTGCCACACCTATTCTTAGCTGATGTCACTACCCTTCTCCTCGCTGTCCAACTCATGTCGCATCATGCTTCCTATCTAGCCCGCTCACATGCCTCCCTTTTGCTCCTCGGTGCCTTTCTTGCCATCTCCTCTAGAAATGAGTCGCTCGCACCGACGCCCCCCCCCCCCCCTCCGGCTCTTTTCTGATGCTGCCCCGCCAGCCTCCCCCTCTGGCCCCTTGCGCGACCTCCCTCGTCCACTGTCCCTCTTCCCTTTCGTGTGTGCATCCACTTTAGTTAAACCCTTCTCCTTCCATAATAATGATTTTGTCTTTGTTCTTAGGGTTTTCATCTTGATTAGGGTCCTAGTCTTGAGTGTTTTTATTAAATTTTGTAGATTAGGGTTCCTTATTGATTGTTTGAGGTGATGATGGATTTTTCACCATCTTTCTGGAATCATTTTGGTCTAAGTTAGCTAGTTCCATGCCTTATCATAATTTTATAGATTTATTATGCTTATTTTAACTTATAAATGTGTTATTTACTTTCATTTTGTGCTATGAATGGAATTTTTAGAATTATTGGTGTGCTTGATAGTTAAGAATGAATTTTTGGTTAAGGATAGGTCAATTTTTTGTGCTGTTTTGGTGAAATGTTTTCAAAAGGTATTTTAGGGGTTTTTTGGTTGGTGAGAACTTTTTTTTTTCAAGGGTATTTGAGTTCTGTATGTTTAAATGTGGATTTTTAATGAGTAGTGAATCATTTTGGGCATGTTGGCGTGGTTTTTTTGTGAAAAAAAGGGAAAAGATTATTTTTTAAATGTATTTAAAGTATAGGTGATCTTATAAAGGTTCTTGGCCATTGTCTTGGTTTTTCTATGGCATGTGTGAAATGGAAAAAGTTTTGTCTTGTAAAAAAATGGTGGATTCTTCAAAGTGGTTGGTCTTTGATATAAAAAATGAAGTGTGTTTATTTTAATGGTATTTTTCATTCGAAAATGAAATGTTTGACATGTTATCTTTATGGTGCTATTTTGGTTTAAAATCATTTGGGGGTGTTGTTGAAGTTGTTTTAAGTTTTTATAATGGTTTATTTATTTGTGTAAAAGGTTCAAACCATGTCAGGAAAAAAACTGAGGCACGTTTGATTTTAAGAGATGGAAATTGAGTATGTTTTTATTTTAAATCCTTATTGTGCATTTTATAAATGTATTATTAATTATTTAAATGATTTATTAATTTGTAAGTGTTATATGAATTATACTTTGAAAAGGTTTTGGTGTGCACTTGGTTTAAAAAGTATATTTTTATTGTTTTTTTGGTGTCATCACTTGTTGTGTCTCACGGAATTGTTTTATTAAGTTTTTAAATGATATATTAAATTGAAAATATGACACAAATTATGATTTGAAATGGTCTTGGTGTGAATTTGATCTTTTAAGAGGAGTTTGGTTGTGCAAGTGTTGGATTTCGTGTGTAAGGTTTTGTTTGGTTTGTGATATATGAAAATGATATATTATGTCAATGTGGAACTTTATTGATCATAAGGGGAAAACCTCAGGTACCTAGGTGGGAGGATTAGGTCTAGTATGCTAGATGATATGTAAGGGGTTCCTCCCAGTCTCATCTAACAGGATTGACGTTACAACACTAACTAAACTTTTGTGATGATTGGAGACAACTAGGTTATGGATGTGTTTCCCTACTAGTGGCTTGTGCATGAGAATTTAGATCACTGTGGTTCCTATGTCACGTTTTCACTAAGGTGTGATGTCTCTAGCATCCCACGCATTCTAGTTGTAAGAGTCTGTTTCCTAGAACCAACTGGTTTTACTTTGATTACACGGATATTCAATGTATTATTATATATTGTCCATTTTTCTGCATGACTATGATGTAATAATGTCCTAGAGTATTTGATACATTGATAAGTTTATGGTAGTTCCCCGCTATGATGAGAACCTTGAAATTCTATAAAAATATTCTTAAATATAGTTCTGCAGTTGGATGACATACTATTATGGGACACATAGCATGCAGAGTGTCAAGTGCGAGTACTCGTAAGCAGATGAGACTTCCTCTCATGAAGTTCTCACTTGGTAATCTCCAAGATAGGAGATTATGAGAACAGACCCGCTATTAGGAATTCCACATGTTTTGATGACATCGTATATTTCTATCTATGAGCATGTGTAATGATCCTTAGACTTTAATATTATCATTAATACGTGTCATGACTTACGCACTTTGATTTACTAACGAAAACTATCATGCAGATAGTTGGCGGGAAGTAGGGTACATTTGGTGCATCATGAGTGGCATGTTATTAATGGATAAGTCGATGAAGGATTGTCCCTTCCATTTATGGAAGTTGATATCTTGACCCTTTTAATTAAATAGAACCATCGCGTGAAATTCCATGGCCATGGTGTAACGATGAGTTTATTTCAGGTGGTCAAAGAACAGAGTATCAAGCATAAAAGTTGATGACACAATCATGAAACCTAATCGATGTGATATTGTGACAAAGGGATTATATTACAAAGTGAGCGTTTATATGTTGATGTCATTGTTGCAACTTTACGTTATTTCTCTTGTGTGCCTTGACCCATTGCTAGATAGTACTCTTGGACTTTAGGCAAGCCCGCTTTAATGCCAATGAGAAAGAATCCTAGAGGGTCACACACTAAGTGTTTTTTGTGGTCTCAGTTAAATTCTATTTGAATTTAATTAATGAAATAAATATTATTCTCAAGACCATGGAATAATTTTATTCAAGTTAAAATCATCGCATAGATTAAATAAAATATATTTATTTATTTTATTGAACATTTAATAAATATTTATTTACTAGTTTGTAAATAAAATATTTATTTAAGAGAATAATTTATTTATTTATTTATTTATTCAAGTGTTCAATAAATGGAAGTGGAGTTTGAGCTGACCAAGGTTGGTCTAGCAGTAAAATAATTATTTTCAAGACAGTAAATAATTATTGAACTAGTTGGCACAAATTAAAATAATGCTGCTATTATTTTTTGTCGCAAAATTTTATTTATAATTATTTTTTTGTGCAAGTTGGTGCACCATAAATAATGACGTGGTATTATTATTAAATGCATGGGTTTTCTCTAAGTTCAGGAATGTATTTAATTGTCGCTATGCAATTAAATATTGTAACTGAAATTCCATGTATATAAATAGGCAAGTACACCTATTGTACCAGATTCCACACCACATGCCTGGTGAATTGAGAAATTTTTAGCCAAAAAATTTCTATCTCAAATCCTCTTCTCTCCCCTCTCAAGAATGAGAGACGTTCTTCAAGGCCGAAGAATAAGCGATCAAGAACGACTAACACAAGACACTCACTTTTCTGCACTAACACCCAAAGAACATGTGATATCGATTGGAGGCCATGAGAGCACATGTGAATCACCGCTAGAGGGATTCTAGTTTGGATCCTTACAAGCACAATAAGATAATCCAGAAGGGTCATTCTGAACGATCAACATCATAAATGAAGAAAAATACCAAAGATACATGTATTATTTTTTTATGAAATTAATTAAATTAATTATAAACATGATGTTCAAGATCCTCTCTAAAGGTTTTGGTCCTCTTTCTTCTTTAACAAAATCATTGATTATTTTTTTTGGAGACTGGCGCTCATCATCGTATTAATCTTGTAATAATCATTGATCATGGTAAAAATTAAATTTTGGTGTCATCCCAACCATGCTTTTGTTGCTCCCGAAACCTTCAAGTGGTATCAGAGGGGTTACATCATAGTTTATAATTATTTAAATATTTTGTTGACGACTTACTCATTTAATAATTTAGTTGTTTCAATTCAAGTTAATCGTTATGAAAATCTGAATCTCGAGATCTATTCCTCCTCTTTCATTTCTTGTTCACCTTACAGAAACGATATTTTCTTTTAATTTTGATTAAAATAAAATAGAGGATCTCATCCGGAGGTGCAAAAGCTTCCTGGTTGTACAACACCAGAACACACAGCGTGTATTCGGTAGTACACACCATGTAGTCAAGGTTCAATGCATCAGACCAGTCCATCAAACCAAGTCATGTGTTGGATTCTTTCTAAGTCTTAAATGACTCAGTGTGTTGACCAGGAATAGGTGGAACATGGTTTCTTGATTACACACCATTTAGCCCAATGGACATGGTGTGTAGTCCCTTCGCATTAGGATTGGACCGTGTACCCCATACACGGATTTCCTAGATAGAGACTGTGTAGTGAGGAACTACATGGTGTGTGGCCCACTAGACACACCTTGTACTCCGAATATTTCTAAAGTACACTCACATGCCATTTCCTCGGGCGTGTACTTCGAATAGACGGTGAAAAATAGTACATGTCGTGTACTCATCCAAATTACATAGATTTATTAAAATTTATTATTATATTATACAAATCCTTGAGACATGTACCATCGTGCGGGAATAAATCTGAGGCACAACATGTGACAGGTGTTTTATATATGTGTGTTTAATTTAACATTTGTGTAATGTTCATTTCTACTCATTGTGTAGTTATGAATAGGAATTCATCGAGTTTCCTCCAAGGTACAAGTTACGTACAGATATAATTTTAAATGAATTTATTTGATTAAAATTATAATGGATGAGAATCTCAAGTAAATTTAGAAAAGGATTTAAGATAAAAGGGTTGATTAATTAATGATCATAATTAATTGAGTTGAGCGTGATTTATCTTAAATGAGAACAATTAAATAATTGAATGCTAGTTTTATTTATGCATAAATATCATTGCATGTATAAATGATCATGAGCTATACCAAGACCTTTGTATGTGAATGGTTTCTTTTAATTTATTTATTTGAATTAAATGTTTTGGCATGTGAGCCTTCTCCTCATTAATATGTAGAGCCTGTGTGCCCAAGGTTTCTTTTATGTAAACCCCATTTTACCCCTCACCAATATATGAGTTAAAAAAAGGGCATATGTAATAGTTGGAAATCCCTAGATAGTGGAGGCAGTTCAAGATAGAGCTGAGATGAAACCAATCCCAGGAGATACAGAGGTGGAAAGGTGGAAGCTGTAAACATGAACCCAAAAGGTTCAAGGTGTTTTTCCCCTAGGCCAGCATTATTTTATCAAATGATAGATAAACTAACCATTATAAAAGCTCATGATCATTCCATTTACTTTATTTTATTTCTTTCATATTCATGGTTTATCATTATGAATGTGTTGTTACGATCACATAATTAATGAATTAAACAAAGCATGCAAGATGGAACTAAAATAAACCAGACTTATGCGTAAATATTATCAATACATGGTTAACCACTTAATTAAGTTCCAATTAATATTAACAAGAATTTTATAATAATAAATTCATGCATAATATATAAAAACCCCTCAAATAAAATATTAAGTCAGACCAAGCCTTCTGTTACTTGATTAAGGGAAAAACTCAATAAAACTATGTGTTTGACCAACCCTTTTTGGGACACTTACTTTTATACAGGAATCCCTTATGAAAGGTTTCAGGTTGACTTAACCATATTACATCAAGAGAAGTATCCCTAGCTATACTTGGTGTAATATTGGAGTCAAGAGTTGAGGAAATCCAAAGTCATGATTTCAGGATTGGGGATTCCACTCAATAGATCAAGGAACTGCAAGCTCATAGTTGGCAAAGACCTGCCTACCTAAATACCTTCTAATAACTTGGCCAACCCTTATTGGGGTTATGCTAAGGGGAATATGGATCCTTTCCAATAGAATGTCATAGAAACTGGACATTATGAGTTTAATGGTGAGGGCTATTGGGACTTGATAAAATAGTGGGAGACTTAATAAAATTTATTATTTCTCATAAAATGTAATCAAGAAAGTACTAATGATCTGTTATCTTAATTGTATAATAAAAATTAAAACCTCATCAACCAAACTATCCAAGCGATCAATTCTAGATAAAGACAACATCCTCACCAGCAGTAACTTCCAGGAATGGTTTAGACACCTTCGGGTTATCCTATGCCATTAACAGAAGTCTTACATACTGAAGTCAGTATTACCTGATCCACCTTCCAAGGAGGTTAGGGATGGGGATTTCCTGGTCTATGAGAAGCATATGAATGACATAGTCGATGTTCAATGTTTTATTTTATCATCAATTTCTAGTGAACTCATGAAGTCTCATGAAAACATGGATGCTTATAGCATGATTGAGCACCTCCGTGGTCTTTACCAGGAGAGAACAAGACAAAAAATGTTTGAGATCTCTAAGGCACTATTTCATAGTAAGCTTGGAGAAGGTTCCCCAATTGGGCCTCATGTAGTCAAGCTCATTGGATACATTGATCTCCTGGAGGTTCTAGGGTTTAAACTCCTCGAAGAACCAAGCACGGATCTCATTCTCACATCACTCCCTCAGAGCTTCTCTAAATATTTTGTCAATTTCAATATGAGAAACATTGATAAGTCTCCATTTGATCTTCTTATCCTCATTCACCAAGTGGAAAAAGATATGAAGTGTGAAAAGCCTTATGTACTTATGGTGAATAAGAGGAAAGGGAAGGTGAAGAGCTTTAAGCCCAAAGCTTCTTCACGACCTTCCAAGAAAAGGAATATCAAAGGGGAGGAAAGGGAATAGGAGGCTATTTGTTTTGCATGTGGTAGGAAGGGCCACTAGAAGAAGAACTGCACCCAGCCTAAGAAGAAAGGGGAAGCTTCGGGTGCATTTTTTATCGAATTAAATCTATCTATTTTTACAAATTGGATATTAGATACAGCTTGTGGTTCTCTCATATGTATCCAAATATAGGAACCAAGTATATTTAGAAAAATTGATCGAGGAGAGGTAGATCTATGAGCAGCCAAAAGAGCCATAATTTTTGTTGTAGCTATCGTGGACTACCACCTCACATTGCCAACTGGGATGATCTTGGTGTTAAAGTGTTGTTTTTGTGTGCCTTCTGTGACCAAAAATATAATTTATGTATCCATAATAGATATAGATGGATTTGTTTTCATGTTTGGAAATGAATGTTTATTCTTTTATAAAGATAACATTTGTTTTGGTAGGGAACATTTATACAATGGTCTTTATGTGTTGGATTGCACAAACCAAGTAATGGAAATCGAAGACAAAGATACTTCACATGACTCATACCACACCCAACTTTGGCATCACCGGCTAAGTCATGTAAATGAGAAACGCTTGACAAAGTTACATCAAGATGGATATTTAGATTCTTTTGAACTAAAACCACTTGGTGTATGTCATGCATGTTTGTAAGGCAAAATGACCAAAGTCCCATTTGGTGTGAAAGGTGAAATGGCTAAAGAGCTTCTTGAATTTTTCATACTGATGTTTGTGGACCATTTCCAGTTGAAGCAAGGGGTGGGTACTCATACTTCATAACTTTTACTGATGATTTTAGTAGATATGTATATATATACTTAATGAGTTATAAGCCGGATTACTTTGATAAGTTCAAGGAATACAAGAATGAATTTGAGAACCATCTTGGTAAGAAGATTAAGAAACTTAGCTCAGACCAAGGTGTGGAATATCTTAATCAGGACTTCATTGATTACTTACGAGAGTTTGGGATCCGATCCCAACTCACTCCTACTTACACACCTCAAAGAAATGGTGTAAGAGAAAGGAGTAACCAAACCTTTTTGGACATCGTGAGATCAATGTTGAGTCATGTAAGTCTTTTATTATCCTTTTGGGGGTATTCATTACAAACAATGTCACACATACTAAACCAAGTACCAACTAAATCGATAAATGGTATTCCTTATGAGTTTTCGAGTGGAAGAAAATCCATGTTATCGAATTTACATGTGTGTGGTAGTGAAGCATTTGTTAATGCCTCTTAAGGTAACAAACTCGCACCCTGAGGCACAAAGTGTACCTTTAAAGGATAGCCTAAGGAAACAAAGGGATATTACCTGTACAACCCCTCAGACAAAAAGGCTATAGTGGTAAGACATGACATATTCCTTAAGAGGGATCATATCTCCAAAAGAGATAGTGGGATAAAGATAGAATTTGAATAATCTAAGGCTCAAGGTACATAAGAGTTGGTACAGGAACAAATTCCACAAATCCCCATGGAAGAAGAATATGTTCCAGAGACACAAGTACTACGTAGAAGTATAAGAGAGGTTGGAGAACCAGAATGGTATGGTTTTCTAGTTATCGAGGATGGTGACTCATTCTTAGTGGATAATAATGATCCTCTAACCTACAAGGAAGTAGTAAGTGGAACATACATTTCCAAGTGGCAAGAAGCCATGAATTCTGAAATGGATTCCATGTACCAAAACCAAGTTTGGATTTTGGTAGATCCTCCAATTGATGTAAAGCCTATTGATTACAAATGGGTATTCAAGAAGAAAATGGAAATGGAAGTACAAGTCAGTAACTATAAGGCACAACTGGTTTCAAAAGGGTTTAAACAGCGTCAAGGAATTGACTACGATGAAACCTTCTCACTAGTTGCAATGCTGATATCCATCAGAATTCTAATTGATATTGTGTCTTACCATGACTATGAGATTTTTCAAATGGATTTCAAAACTACATTACTTAATGGGAACCATCAGGAAGATGTCTACATGACACAACATGAAGGTTTTGTGACTCCGAATAATGCCAATAAGGTATGAAAGTTGCAGAAATCCATTTATGGATTAAAGCAAGCATCCAGGTCATGGAACTTTAGTTTCGATGAAGCCATAAAAGAATTTGGTTTTATCAAGAATGATTGTGAGCCTTGTGTCTACAAACGGTTTAGTGGGAGTGCATTCGTTTTCCTAATAGTATATATTGATGACATATTACTTATTAGAAATGAGATAACAGTCTTACATTCTGTTAAGGCATGGTTGAATCAATGCTTCTCCATGAAATACTTGGGTGAGAAAACGTATATTCTTGGGATCAAGATCCATCATGATAGATCTAAGAGATTGTTGGGCCTAAGTCAAAGTACATACATTGATAAGATACTGAAGAGATTCAGTATGGAAAAATCCAAGAGGGTATTGTTTCCAGTGTCACATGGCATTCATATTTCCAAGAAAATGTGTCCTCAAGCACATAATGAAAGAAAGATAATGGAAAGGACTCCATACGCATCAGCGATTGGATCAGTCATGTATTCCAAGCTATGTACTCTGCTGGATGTCGCCTACGCATTGAGTGTGGTAGGTAGATATCAAGTTAACCCAGGTGACCGCCATTGGATGGTATTCAAGACTATCCTAAAGTATCTGAGGTGTAATAAGGATATCCTCCTAGTTTATAGAGGAGATGGGGAACTAGTCATCAGAGGATATGCAGATTCTAGTTTCCAGATTGATCAAGATAACATGAAGTCACAAACGGGATACATATTCACTTTGAATGGAGTTAGAGTGAGGTGGAATAGATCAAAACAGAGTGTGGTCATAGATTCTATAGTAGATTCTAAGTATATCACAACTTCTAAGGTAGCTAAAGATATAGTTTGGATGTGAATCTTCTTCCAGGATCTCGATGTGATGCCTAGAATTAAAGATCTCATCGCATTTTACTGTGATAATACTGCAGTGGTGGATCTCGTAAAAGAGTCAAGGTCACATCAACGGATGAAGCACATACTTAAAAAGTATTATCTCTTGAGGTATTTTTCTCAGAGAGGTGAAGTTTCAGTGAGCAGTATTTCCACAGAAGACAATGTGGTAGATCCCTTGACTAAAGCCTTGACTTAGCAGAAACATGATCATCATGTGAGGTCTAGCGGACTAAAAGTCGTAGGCAGTTGGCTCTAGTATAAGTGGGAGTTTGTAAGAGTTGTTGTCCTAGAACCAACTAGTTTTACTTTGATTACATGGATATTTAATGTATTATTACATATTGTTCATTGTTCTACATGACTATGATGTAGTAATGTCCTAGAGTACTTGTTACATTGAAAAGGTCATAGTAGTTCCCCGCTATGATGAGAACCTTGAAATGCAATAAAAATATTCTTAAATATATTTATGCATTTAGATGACATACTATGATGGGACACATATCATGAAGATCTTCAGGTGCGAGTACTTGTAAGAATATGAGACTTCCGTATGCACTTGGTAATCTCCAAGATAAGAGATTATGAGAACAAACCTGCTAGTAGGAATTCTGCATTTTTTGGTGTCATCAGATAATTCTATCTGATAGCATGTGTAAGGATCCTTAGACTTTAAAATTATCATTAATACATTTCAGGACTTACGCACTTTGATTTACTAATGAAAACTGTCACGCAGATAGTTGGTGGGAAGTAGAGTACGTTTGGTACATCACGAGTGGCATGTTATTAATGGATAAGTGGAGGAAGGATTTGTCCCTTCCATTTATGGAAGTTGATATCTCAGCCCTTTTATTGAAATAGAACCATCACACGAAAATCCATGGCTATGGTGTAACGACAAGTTTATTTCAGGTGGTCAAAGAATGACGTATCCAGCATAAAAGTTGATGACACAATCAGGAATCTTTCTTGATGAGATATTGCGTCAAAGGGATTATATTACATAGTGAGAATTCGTATGTGGATGTGGTTGTTGCGAATTTATGTTCTTTCTCTTGGGTACCTCGACCCGTTGCTAGATAGTACTCTTGGACTATAGGAAATCCTTCCTAATGCCAATGAGAAAGAATCCTAGAGGATCACACACTAAGTATTTTTTGTGGTCTCGGTTAAATTCCATTTGAATTTAATTAATGAAATAAATATTATTCTCAAGATTGTGGAATTATTTTATTCAAGTTAAAATGATCACATAAATTAAATAAAATATATTTATTTATTTTATTGAACATTTAAAAAATATTTATTTACTAGTTTGTAAATAAAATATTTATTTAAGAGAATAAATTATTTATTTATTTATTCAGGTTTTCAATAAATGGAATTGGATTTTGAGCGGACCAAAGTTGGTCCAGTAGTAAAATAATTATTTTCAAGACAGTAAATAATTATTTAACTAGTTGGCACAAATTAAAATAACGATGCTATTATTTTTTGACACATAATTTTATTTATAATTCTATTTTGCACAAGTTGGCACACCATAAATAATGATGCGGTATTACTATTAAATGCATGGGTTTTATCTAAGTTCATGAATGTATTTAATTGTTTCTAAGCAATTAAATATTGTAACTAAAATTCCATGTATATAAATAGGAAAGTACGTCTATTGTGCCAGATACCACACCACACACCTGGTGAATTGAGAATTTTTTCTCCAAACAATTTCTCTCTCGAATCATCTTCTCTCACCTCTAAAGAATGAGAGACGTTCTTCAATACCGAAAAACAAGCGATCAAGAATGACCGACAGAAGACACTCACTTCGTCATGCTAGCACCCGGAGAACAAGTGGTGTCGATTGGAGCCCATCGGAGCACGTGTGGATCACCACTAGAGGGATTCTAGTTTGGATCCTTATAAACACAACGAGATAATGTGTAAGGGTCATTCTAGACGATCAAAATCATCAAAGAAGAAAAATACCAAATATCTAGGTATTATTTTTTATGAAATTAATTAAATTAATTATAAACATGATGTGAAAGATCCTCCCTAAAGGTTTCAGGACTATTTATTTTTTATCAAAATATTTGATTATATTACATGGAGACTGGAATTCATCATCATATTTATCCCAGAATAATCATTGATCATGGTAAAAAACAAAGTTGGGTGTTGTCCTAACCATGCTTCTACTGCTCTCGGATCCTTCACTAGCTACCTTAGGGGATTCACCTGCAGTGCTCTACTATTCATGATGTGGTGCCCTCTGGCAGCATATGGAGGACCAATTCAGTGTGTGTGTATTCTTTATGTATTTTATCTTCCACTTTAAAGTAGTATTTGTGAAATGGTTTTTCTTCAAACATTGTTTTACTTTTTTACTTTCAACTTGTAAATGTTTTCCCTAACAGTATTTTTTAAAGGAATGTTTTTTTAATAATCATATTAAATTATCTCTTAGATTTTGTGGCATGGAACCTTTTTTTATTGGGTTGTATCCTACTGGGATCTTGGATCAAACCCTACATACACCTTTGGGTGTATGTAGACCATGTTCTTTGTGTATTCTAGGTTGAGGCATTGTGCTTAGTGATGGTGGTTCGGGTTACTGATAGCCTTCTCATATAGGTTAGTGTTGGTGGCTTGGGTATGTGGCCTCTCTTTTTGCTTGGAGTTTTGAGTTAGAGTTTTAGTTTTTCATGTTGTTGTTTCTTTTTGGATGTTGGTTCAAGTTA
Source organism: Viscum album (assembly GCA_963277665.1). Taxonomy (NCBI): domain Eukaryota; kingdom Viridiplantae; phylum Streptophyta; class Magnoliopsida; order Santalales; family Viscaceae; genus Viscum; species Viscum album. Next base: position 17,983,013 of record OY728155.1, on the reverse strand, counting down.
TAAACCTTTAAACCTGAAATGCGTTAAGTTTATATTTGGTTGTCTGTTTTCAGTTTTAGTTTATTTATCTTTTCAGTTTTTTGTGTTTACTATTTTGGGTAAATCGTTTCCATGTGTTATTTTTGATACCTGGGCACTGGTACCAGCCTGTGGGGATTGGGAATGCCCTTCAGGACATGTCGCGGATCGGGTAGGGCGTCGGGTCAGATGGATACCCAGATCGGTTCGTGATAAAATGGTATCAATGGAGGTTTACTCTCTTGGGTCTTGTTCTTTTGGTTTAAAGTAAAGGTATACCAAAGTAAAGGGAGCCTTAACTCGATGTTATAGCTATGATCAAGGTACCTATCCATCACACCTCATGGTGGGACTCAAGTTACCATGGTAAGTTGAGGTTTTTCTGGGTCTTTGGTCCTTGTGGTTAATCTTATTTGGGGTAAAATGAAAAGGGTGTAGGGTCAATGGTCTCACTGAGATTGGAGGGTCTAGTAAGCCATGTGGATCTGGGGAATTTGTTCTATAATACTCACTGTGGTGGTGGCGTGACTGGCGTATGTCTTCCAACCATATGTCTTAGTCACCCACTGACACTAGTTTCCTCTTGCATCATTCCTCATCTCTTTGTTTTGGATTCGTGGAAATCTGGATTTAAAGTAAAAATTATTTTTTCTTGGAAAATGTTTTGAAATGAAGTGATTTAAAAGGAAAATGATGTGTAAGATTTAAAAAGTGTTGGTTGGATGTTTTGGTTTTGAAAAATGGAAAGGTCTAGTTTTGATCCTTGGTGTTCTCATGGGTGACCACATGCATGAGTGTATATGGAAAGAGAAATGGTTAATGGTAGGAGCTGATGAGTGTCTGTATGGACATGATATGGGTGTCGTTGTGGCATGGGAACATGCATGTATAAGTCCCACAGGACACCATTGGTGTTTTCCAACCCACCAGCTTCGTTTATTTTCAAAAATTTGTGTTAAAGAATTGTTTGGTATTTTAATAATCGGTGATTGTGTAGTGCATCCTTGTATTATTGAAATGTTGTAGGTGAGGTGTTTTGAGCTGAGAATCATTTTAGGCTGATCTGTGTCTTGAGTTTGAATTCTTATTGGTAAGCTGGTGTGAAAGTGTGTGGTTAGTGTATTCTTTTGAAAATTGCTTCGGAAATCCCTTGCAGTGGTTTCACCTATAAGTTTAATGTTCATTTGCGGTATGTCTTGGCCGTTGGACCAGTTTGATTGGGTCAATGGTTATCTTTATTGAATAGTGACCCCCCCCCCCATAAAGCATTAAAATGTGATTGAAGTGCAGTCACAGACAATTCATCATTGTTCGGCCCTCCAGTTTATTAAAGTAAGGACTCTCCCTTTTTAGTGATAGTGTTAAGTCTATCTATTTTCCTTTTTAGTTAACTAGATCCTATCACAATAGGATGACATATGCGATTTAATTTTAAGGTATTTTTTGTCTCTTTGAGTTTTCTGAGTCGTCGAGTATGAAGTTTGATATCGTTGCATCTGAAGGTCCCCCTGGAAACAGTGAAAGGAATTCTAGTGGGGAAGGGGGAAGTAGGTTTGGAGTTATCAGTGTTGATCAATGTCTTGAAAGGCTTGTACTGATTTCATCATCTGTAAGGGTCATGTTTGGTGATGTCTTGCATTATGATTTCTATTTTAATATCAAGGGTGGATTTCGTAGAATCCTTTGGAAATCTAGGTTTTTATAAGAGTGTGTCCTCCTCTTAGGGAGTTCTAATTTTTCTATTCAAAGTGGAGTGTTTTTCGTGTGTATTTCCCTTATTAAGTTTCTTATTTAATGTTAAGAGGTGATATATGTGCATCATTTAAACACCTATTTTTGTGGATGTTCCGCGAGGGAGTGGTTGGATGTTGTGGTGTATTGTGTTTGTTGTTGTTGTCTCATTTGCGGTGTGGTTGCGTGTGGCACCAAAAGGAGAAGCTATGTTCGGGATTATTCAACACCTAACTGTGAGGCAAGAGATGCTTCAAACACCAGGGCTCCAGCCATAGGCCTTGGAGTGAATATGTTATGTGGTCAAGAACCCTAGAAGTGTGTGGGACCCAAGAATTATTTCTATCGCAGGTATTGAATGTGAAGGCGATGTGAATTGTTTTTTGTGGTTATTCTATTTCGAGCGACCCATTTGGGTGTGTGGGGTTTCCAATGGATATGAGGAGGCATGGTCGTCTTGTTACGTTAAATTCCAATGGTTTTTATCCCTCCGAATGTAATTTCTTTTAGTGTTCCTTATGGAGTCATTTGGGTAAATCAGTCTCAAAGTTTAATGGTGCTCATCCAAGAATGTGGAGGTGTTGGTTTGTCTTCAACTGTGTTTTTGACACCCCGGTAGTTGGGCCCTCCCCTCCCCACCCCTTGTGGTGGGGTGTTTGCTCACTGTCAAGAAATTTTGAATTTTTGGTACCTTCTGGAAGTTCTAATGGTGGGGAGACCTGTGGTTGGTCTCACTCAGATGTGTCCGGAATGAATCGGCATTGGCATTTTTCATGATGCTGGGGAGTCTGCTCATGCCTTTCTATGTCGGTTTTCTAGTCTTATTTAGAATATTGATAGGTTTCTAATGGTGGGGAGCCCCTTCGGGTTTCCCCATGTTGGTCTTTTGGTTCTGTTCCTAAATATGGCTTGGTGGTAAGTGATAAGAGTGTTCTTTGGATGTGGTTTGGTCTTGGTGGTTCCTTCCAGAAAACAGCCTGGTTTTAGTTCAATGATGCTTGAGGTGTTTTAGCTTGTGAAGTTGGTTTCCATGTGTGTTATATTTCTTTTTCTTAATCAATCAACTGGAGGTATTCTAGGTTTTTGGAGCGGGTGACACTTAGCAGAAGTCGTTTTACGGGTTTCTTGAGGGTGTCGTTTAGGTCACTTTCTCTGAGCACGGTGTGGTTGTCTCTTTTTTCTTTCTTCTCACAGGGATCATCAATAAACCTTAAGGGGGTATCGGTTTCTTCTTTGGGGTTCAGTCTTAGTTGTGGATTTATGGGGGTGGAAAGCGCTATGGTGGGGATAATTCTCACACCCTCCTCTTTTAAAGTATTTATTTTATTAATTTTTCAGGCATCAGGTAGTTCTATTTTAGGATAGACTTAAAAAAATTTGAGTTCTTATTTAAAAATGCATGTTTTGTCCTTGACTACATTCAGCACACCATGGTCGAAGTCACACTACCTCACCTGGGTCACCGCGCGACCTTTCCCGGTTCACCGTATGCCCTGCCCGGTGATCAAGGAAATCAAAAAAAATGTAATGAATAATGAAATGAAAATAAAAAAATAATTAGAGGCTAAATATAATTTAAGAAAATTGTTTTAACGATGAAAATAATAATATTTTTTGAAAATAATAATAATATTATTATTATTAGTGTTAATAATATAATATTGATTAATTTCTTATTATTATTACCATAAATTATAATTAATTAATTAGCGAGCGAACAAAAAATTAAATAAAAATAAGTAAAATAGAATTGTATTAATAATAATAATAATGTTCTTATTATTTGAGAATATTATTCTTGTTTTTAGTATGATTAATTTTATTAAGATGTTGTTACTATTATTATGATTATTATTCTTGTTTTACTTTATTATTATTGCTATTATAATTATTATTATTAGTTTTCGTTTTACATTTAGTTTAGTTTTTTTTTCTGGTAGGGCTTCCCCTAGGTCCCCGCCCCCATTTTTCATGATAAGCCTTCCCTCCCCCCTGGAATCCTGTCGCGTTGCACCCATGCCTAGCCTCTGTTGCTACCTTTCTCCTGGCCAGCCAACTCGCACTACGCCCTACTTCCTCTCCAGCCTGCTCGCCTGCCTCCCTCTGGCTACCCGGTGTTGCTCACATCATCTCCCCCAGAAACCATCTACTCGCAGCAATGCCCCTCCCCTCCAGCTCTCGTCCGGGGTCGCCCCATCGGCCTCCCCCTCCAGCCCCTCATGCAACCTCTCCTGGCTAGCGCCCCTCTTCCCTTTCACATGTGGGTTCACTTTGGGTAAACTGTCCTCCTTCTTTGCTAAGGATTGTTTCTTTGTTCTTAGGGGTTTCATCTTGATTAGGGTCCTAGTTTTGAGTGTTTTTGTTCAATTTTGTTTATTATGGTTTCTTGTTGATTGTTTGAGGTGATGATGGATTTCACGTCATATTTCTAGAAGTGTTTTGGTCTGATGTAGGTAGTTATGTGCCTTATCATCATTTGATAAATTTGTTGTGCTTATTTTAATTTATAAAGGTGTTCTTCAGTTTCATTTTGTGGTTTGAATGGTATTTTTAGAATGATTGGCGTGTTTTCTGGTTAAAAATGAATTTTTTATTAAGGATATGTCAATGTTTTGTGTTATTTTGGTGAAATGTTTTCAAAATGGGTTTTAGGGGTTGTTTAGTTTGTGAGAACTTTATTTTCAAGGGTATTTTAGTTGTGTATGTTTAAATGTGGATTTTTAATGACTAGTGAATCATTTTGGGCATGTTGGATTGGTTTTTTGTGAAAAAAAGGGGGAAATTTTTTTTTGGAAATGGTTTTAAAGTATTGTTGATCTTATAAAGGGGATCGACCATTGTCTTGGTTTTTCTACATTGTGTGTGAAATGGAAAAAATGTTGTCTTGTAAAAAAAATAGTGGTTTCTTAAAAGTGGTTGGTATTTGATATGAAAGATGAAGTGTGTGTATTTTAATGTGATTTTTCATTCAAAAATTGAATGTTTGACACGTTATATTTGTGGTGATATTTTGGTTTAAAAGAATTTGGGGGTGTTTTAAAGTTGTTTTATAAGTTGTTATAATGGTGTATTTATTTTTGTAAAAGGTGCAAACCATGTCTGGAAAAAATGTTTTGAGGTGTGTTTCATTTTAAGAGAGGAGAATTGAGTATCTTTTTAAGGTGAATCCTTGTTATATGTTTTAGAAATGTATTATTAATTATTTAAATGATTTATTAATTTTTGATTGTTATGTAAATTATACTTTGAAAAGGTTTCGGTGTGCGCTTGGTTTAAAAAGTATATTTTTAGTGTGTTTTTGGTGTCAAGACTTGTGGCATCTCATGGAATTGTTTTATTAAGTTTTTAAATGATATATTAAATTTTGAAAGTGATGAAAATTATGATTTAAAATGGCCTTGGTGTACATTTTATATTTTAAGATGATTTTGGTTGTGAAAGTGGTGGATTTTGTGTGTAATGTTTTGTTTGGTTTGTGATATGTGAAAATGATATATTGTGTGAATGTGGAACTTGATTGAGCCCAAGGGGAAAACCTCGGGTACTTAGGTGGGTGGATTAGGACTAGTATACTAGATAATACGTTAGGGGTTCATCACGATCTCGTCTAGAAGGATTGAAGTTAGAACACTAACTAAACTTTTTTGATGATTGGAGACCACTAGGTTATGAATGTGTTTCCCTACTAGTGTCTCATGCATGAGAGTGTAGATCATTTTGGTTCCTATGCCATGTTTTCACTGAGGTATGATGTCTCTAGCATCCCATGCATTCTAGCTACCTTAGGGGATTCACCCGCAGTGCTCTACTGTTCATGACGTGGTGCCCTCTGGTGGCATATGGAGGACCACTTGAATGTGTGTGTATTCTTTATATATTTTCTCATCCACTTTAAAATAGTATTTGTGAAATGGTTTTTCTTAAAATATTATTTTACTTTTTACTTTCAGCTTGTAAATGTTTTTCTTAACAATATTTTTTAAAAGAATGTTTTTTTTTGAATAAGCATATTTAATTATCTCTTAGATTTTGTGGCATGGAACCTTTTTTTATTGAGCGGTATCCTACTGGGTTCTTGGATCACACCCTACATACACCTTTGGGTGTATTTATACCTTGTTCTTTGTGTATTCTTGGTTGAGGAATCGTGCTTAGTGATGGTGGTTTGGGTTGCTGAGGGTCTTCTCATGCAGGTTGGTGTTGGTGGTCTGGGTATGTGGCCTCTCTTATTGATTGGATGTTTGAGTTTGGGTTTTAGTTTTCTTTGTTGTCATTTCTTTTTGGATGTTTGTTCAAGTTATAATCCTTTAAACCTGAAATGCATTAAGGTCATGTTTGGTTTTCTATTTTCATTTTTAGTTTATTTATCCTGTTAGTTTTTTTGTGTTTAATATTTCGGGTAAATCGTTCCCCTGTGTTATTTTTTATACCTGGGCATTTTTACCAGCCTGTGGGGATCGGGAACGCCGTTCAGGACATGTCGCGGGCCGGGTCGAATGGCGACCCGGCTTGGTTCGTGAAAAATGGTATCAGATGAGGTTTTCTTTCTTGGGTCATGTTCTTTTGGGTTAGAGTCAAGGTAGACCAAAGTTAAGGGTGTCAGAACTCAACGTTCTAGTTACGAGTAAGATTCTTGTCCAGCACACCTCATGGTGGGACTTGAGTTACCAGGGTAAGTTGAGGTTTTTCTGAGTCTTTGGTCCTTGTGGTTAATCTTGTTTAGGGGAAAATGAAAAGGGAGTAGGGTCAACGGTCTCAGTGAGATATCAGGGTCTGGAAATCCATGTGGAGCCGTGGATGTTGTCTTAGAATACCCTTTGTGGTGGTGGCATGACTGGAGTATGGCCTCCAACCATATGTCTTAGTCACCTGCAGGCACTAGTTTTCTCTTGCATCATTCACCTTCTCTTTGTTTTCGATTCGTGGAAATATGGTTTTTAAGTAAAAATGAATTGGTCTTGGAAATTTTTTTGAAATTAAGTACTTTAAAAATAAAATTATGTGTCGGGATTAAAAATTTTGGGTTGAATGTTTTGGTTTTGAAAAAAGGAAAGGTCTAGTTTTGATCCTTGGTGTTCTCATGGGTGACCACATGCATGAGTGTATATGGAAAGAGAAATGGTTAATGGTACAAGAGGATGAGTGCCTAGATGAACATGAGGTGGGTGCTGGTGTGGCATGGGAACATGCATGTGTGAGGCTCATAGGACACCATTGGTGTTTGTGCAACCCACCAACTTTATTTATTTTCAAAAGGTTGTGTTAAAGGAAAGTTTGGTGTTTTAATAACTGGTGATTGTGTGGTGTGTCCTTGTATTTTGGAAATTTTGGAGGTGAGGTGTTTCGAGCCAAGAATCATTTTGGGCTGATTTGTGTCTTGAGTTTGAATTCTTATTGGTAAGTTGGTGTGAAAGTGTGTGGTTAGTGGATTCTTTTGAAAAGTGATTTGGGAATACCTTGAAGTGTTTTCCCCTATACATTTAATGTTCTCTTGCAGTATGTCTTGGCCATTGGACTAGTTTTATTGGGTCCATTGTTGTCTTTATTGACTAGTGCACGCCCCCCCCCCCCAATAAAGAATTAACATGAAATTGAAGTGTGGCCATAGGAAATTCATCATTGGTCGTCCCTCCATTTGATTGAAGTAAGGAGTCTCCCTTTTTAGTGATAGTGCTAAGTCTATCCCTTTTCCTTTTAGTTTAACCAGATCCTCTCACAGTGGGATGATAGATTTGAGGGAAGTTGAAGTGAGTTTTGGTCTCTTTGAGTTGTCTGAGTCATCAGGTATGAAGTTTGACACCATTACGTCTGAAGGTCCCCTGGAAATAGTGAAAGGAATTATTGTGGGGAAGGGTGAAGGCGGTTCAGATTTATCGGTGTTGACTGATGTCTTGAAAGGCTTATAGTGCTTTCATCAGCTGTAAGGGTCATGTTTGGTGATGTCTTGCAGTGTGAGTTCTCTTTTAAGAGAAAGGGTGGATTTCATAGAATCCTTTGGAAATCCATATTTTCATAGGAGTGTGTCTTCCTCTTACGGAGTTCTAATTTTTCAATTCAAAGGGGAGTGTTTGTCATGAATATTTCCCTTCTTATGTTTCTTGGTTAAGTTGAATAGGTGATTCATGTGAATCATCTAAACCCCTATTTCGGTGGATGTGACACAAGCGAGTAGTTGGATGTTATGGTGTGTTGTGTTTGTTGTTGTTGTCTCATTTTTGGTATGGTTGTGTGTGGAACCAAAAGGAGAAGCTCCATTTGAGAGTCTTCAATACCTAACTATGAGGCAGGAGATGCTTCAAATATCATGGCTTCAGCCATAGACCTCAAAGTGAAGCTGTCGCATGGTTAGGAAACCCAAGAGTGTGTGGGACCTTGACTTTATTTATGTCACTGGTATTGAAGGTAAAGGTGTTTTAAATTGTTTTCTATGGTTATTCCATTCCAAGATACCTGTTTGGGTGCATGGGGTTTCCTGTGGCTATGCAGAGGTGTGGTCATCTCATTACCTTAAAGTCTCAGGGGTAGTATCCCACTTAATGTAATTGCTTTTAGTGGTCCTTATGGGTTCTGTTGGGTAAATTGGTCTCAAATTTGAATAGTGATCATCCAGGAATATGGAGGTGCTGGTTTTTCTTTGCCTGTGTTTTTGATGCCCCAGTAGTTGGACCCTCCCCGCCCCGCCCCCTGTGGTGGGGTGTTTGATCACTGTCGAGAAATTTCAAATTTTGTGTACATTCTGGCAGTTCTAATAGTGGGGATACCCAAGGTGGGTCTTGCTCAGATGTGTCTAGAATGAATCTTCATTATCCTTTTTCATTATGGTGGGGAGTTCGTTCATGCCTCCCTGTGTCAGTTTTCTAGTCTCGTCATGGGTTTTTGTTGATTTCTAATGGTGGGGATCCCCTTCGGGTTTCCCCATGTTGTCATTTTTGTTCTGTTCCTAAAGATGGATTAGTGGTAAGTGATAAGAGTGTTCTTTGGATATGTTTTGGTCTTAGTTGTTCCTTCTAGACAAACAAAGTGGTTTTCATTCAATGATGCTTGAGGTTTTTTGGCTTGTGAAGTTGGTTAACATGGGTGGGAGAGTTCCTTTTCTTGATTAATCAACTGGTGGTGTTTTAGATTTTTGGGGTAGGTTTCACTTAGAATAAGCCTTTTTAAGGGTTTCTTGAGGGTTTCATTTAGGTAACTTTCTCTAAGCATGATATGGTTGCCTCTTTTCACTGTCTTCTCACAGGGATCCTCATTGAACGTTAAAGGGTAATTTATTGCTGCTTTGGGATTCAGTCATAGTTGTGTCTTTTAGGGGGAGGAAATTTATATGGTGGGCAGAATTGTCACACCCGCCTCTTTTGAAGTATTTATTTTGTTAATTTTTCGAGCATCGGATAGTTTGGGTTGAGGCCCGACTTAAAAAAAATGAGTTCTTATTTAAAAACGTGTGTTTTGTCCCTGATTGTGTCCAGCACATCATGGTCGAAGCCACATGGACTCGCCTAGGTCACCGCATGACCTCGCCCAGTTCACCACATGCCATGCCCCGTGTTCAAGGCAATCAAACAAAATGTAATGAATAATGAAATAGAAATAAAAAATAATAATAATAATAAGTTTAATATAATTTAATAAAATTGTTTTAATGATGATAATAATAATATTGTTTGAGAATAATATTATTATTATTATTAATAGTGTTAAGAATATAAAATTTATTAAGATGTTTTTAATATTGTGATGAAAATTATTATTGTTAATATTATGTTATTTTATTACCATTTTTATTATTATAAAATTATTAATACCATTGATGTTCTTATTCTTATTACTGTAAAGTATAATTAATTAATTAAGTAATGAGAGAACACAAAATAGAAGAAAAATAAGTAAAATAGAATTATCTTAATAATAATAATGTTGTTATTATTTGAGAATATTATTCTTCTTATTAGTATGATTAATTTTATTAAGATGTTGTTATTATTATTATGAATATTATTCTGGTTTTAGTTTATTATTACTATTATTATTATTATTATTATTATTAGTTTTTGTTTTACTTTTAGTTTAATTTTATTTTTTATTTTTATTTTATTTTTTATTTTCTGGTAGGGATTCTTCCCCTAGGTCTCCACCCCCACCCCCACCAATTTTTCGGGCTAAGACTTCCCTCCCCATGGAATCCTCTCGCACCGCACCCATGCCTAGCTACCATCACTGACCTTCTCCTAGGAAGCCAACTCACAATGCACCCTACTTCCTCTCCAGCCTGCTTGCCCACCTCCCTCTGGTTCCCCGGCGCCGCTCTCACCGTCTCCCCCAGAAACCAGCCACTCGCGCCGATGCCCCCCTCCTCCGAATCCCATCTGACACCACCCCACTAGCATCCTACTCTGGCCCCTCACGTGACCTCCCCTGACCATTGTCTCTCTTCCCTTTTTCTTGTGGATCCACTTCGGGTAAACCCTCCTCCTTCCTTTCTAAGTATTTTGTCTTTGTTCTTAGGGGTTTCGTCTTGATTAGGGTCCTAGTCTTTAGTGTTTTTGTTAAATTATTTGGATTATGGTTCCTTGTTGATTGTTTGAGGTGCTGGTGGATTTCTCACCATCTTTCCAAAAGCGTTTTGGTCTGAGGTAGGTGGTTTCATGCCTTATCATCATTTGATAAATTTATTATGCTTATTTGAATTTATAAATGTGTTATTTAGTTTCATTTTTTGGTGTTAATGTTATTTTTAGAATGATTTGTGTGTTTTCTGGTTATAAATGAATTTTTTATTAAGGATATGTCAATGTTTTGTGTTATTTTGGTTAAATGTTTTCAAAATGGGTTTTAGGGGTTGTCTGGTTGGTGAAAACTTTGATTTCAAGGTTATTTGAGTTTTGTATATTTAAATGTGGATTTTTAATGAGTAGCGAATCATTTTTGGAATGTTGTATTGGTTTTTTTTAAAAAGGGGGGTAAATCTTTTTTTGTAACTGGTTTTAAAGTATGGGTGATCTTATAAAGGAGCTTGGCCATTGTATTGGTTTTTCTACAGCATGTGTGAAATGGAAAAAGTGTTTTATTGTAAAAAAATAGTGGTTTCTTCAAAGTGGTTGGTATTTGATATGAAAGATGAAGTGTGTGAATTTTAATGGGATTTTTCATTTGAAAACGAAATGTTTGACAGGTTCTCTTTTTGGTTCTCTTTTGGTTTAAGATCATTTGGGGGTGTTGTTGAAGTTGTTTTATAAATTTTTATAATGGTTTATTTATTTGTATAAAAGGTGCAAACCATGTCTAGGAAAAAAAATTGAGGCACGTTTGATTTTAAGATATGGAAATTGCATATCTTTTTAGGTTGAAACCCTGTTGTGAATTTTAGAAATGTATTATTAATTGTTTAAATGATTTATTAATTTGTAAGTATTATGCAAATTATACTTTGAAAAGGTTTTGGTGTGCGCTTGGTTTAAAAACTATATTTTTAGTGTGTGTTTTGTGTCAAGCCTTGTGGTGTCTCATGGAATTTTTTTATTAAATTTGTAAATGATATATTAAATTGTGACAGTGATGAAAATTATGATTTGAAATGGTCTTAGTGTGCCTTTGATCTTTTAAGAGGAGTTTGGTTGTGCAAGTGGTGGCTTTTGTGTGTAAGGTTTTGTTTGGTTTGTGATATGTGAAAATGATATATTATGTGAATGTGGAACTTTATGGAGCACAAGGGAAAAACCATGGGTACCTAGGTGGGAGAATTAGGACTAGTATGCTAGATGATACATTAGGGGTTTGTCCTGATCTCGTCTAGAAGGATTGATGATAGAATACTAACTAAACTTTTGTGATGATTGGAGAGCACTGGGTTATGGATTTGTTTCCCTACTAGTGGCTCATGAATGAGAATTTAGATCATTGTGGTTCATATGCCATGTTTATACTGAGTTACGATGTCTCTAGCATCCACAAGTTCTAGATACCTTAGGGTATTCACCCACAGTGCTCTAATCAAGGGGTCCAAAAATATAGATGTAGAATTTTTCAAGAAAACGGAATAACCAAGAACTCATATTTCCCATACCTATCCTGAAATGTCATCTTAAAATTTTCATCCTCCCATACCTTCATCTGATAGTACCCATACTATAGGTCAACTATAGAAAAACACTAATCTCCTAATAATTGATCAAACAAATCATCTATATGAGGAAACAAATATTTATTCTTAATAGTGATGATATTAAATTCTCTATTTTCAATGCAAGGACCCATGGAAAAATATTTAAAAAAAACATGAGAACCCCATGGATTAGTATTGGGATAAATCAAGACTTTATTAAGAAATTCTTGTAAATTCTTTTTCAATTAAAAATGATTTATGTGATCCTTTTGATAAGGAGGTTTTGATAACAGATTAGAATTAGAAACTAGGTCAATAGTAAATTTAATCTCTTAGTTAGGTATAATAATAGGAAATTCTTCATGAAATAAATCTATATATTCATTTACTATAGAAACATCACCAATTTTAACAATTTTTTTTCTCAACAATATGTGAAAGACAACATTAACTTCCATGTTTAATCGATTTCTCATCATCTTAATATTTTATCAAAGGTATGAATTCATTATTGTATAAAAACCAAAACTCATTTTAAAAAACTACTTTTTAATATATATAATCTATATTAGCATGATAAATTGGAAAATAATCTATACCTAGAATAACATCAAACTCTATAAGGGGGACATAATAAGGTTTAAAGGGAAAGGCCTTCCGCGGATAAAAATAACAATATTATTATAATTTATTTTTTCTTTAATACTACATCCAAGTGTTTTTAGAAAATTTTATTGCTTCATTCCTTGAGGTTAAATATATAATTTAGTAGAACAAATCATGAAAATGATATAATGCATAGTCCCTGGATCAAACAAGACATTACAATAAAATGAATAAACAAGTAATGTACTAGATACCACATCGTTGGATGGTCCAACATCTACCGAATTAGTAGGAAGTTATTTACCCTAAATTTCTTTTTCTGATCATGAATACGTTCATACATAAATCTTATCTCCATACAAGTAAACGAAAACTCACTCATTTCATTAAAAGTTAAACATCTTACTCCCAGATTTTCATTATATGTATAAACTTTTTTTTGGTTTTCCTGACACACATGTCCCAAAATTATATATCATAAACAGTTTCAATATTTTATAATACATATATATAGTGATTTTCACTACACTTATCATAATATTGAAACATTACTTTCTTACCTTTAGATTTCTTCGATTGGTGCTTCCCCATTACCTTCCACCCAAACCTCTTATTATTTTTATCATTATTAGAAATTTGATCATCAAAATACTCCATTTATGCCTTCTCCACACATCAATAATTTTTCTCATATCTTTTAAATTTATGAGAATCAAATACCCTTCTATATAATGTCACAAATCCTATATAAAATTGATTAGTTTTACAATCAATATACCAAATACAATTTGTTGTGTACCTTCTATTTAGGTGATGTTTTATTCATATGTGTAAATTGAATCTTCCAAACTCTTCCTCAATTTCATGAATTATTTTTCCATATTAAGTCAAACAATTGTAGTAAAATATTTCTCAAGGAAAATATTATAAATTTGATACAATTATATGGAATTAATCTATTTTATTTCCTTGGTATTCTTTTACATTAACCACAAATACTAAACTTCACCTTAAAATTTATAAATAGAAAGAGTATCCTTTTGATTTTATGTATAACCCATAACTTTAAATATCATCTCAAATTATTTAATTGATCCTTCATCTATCACAGTGTCAAATGATCCACGGAATGTTAGAGGGTGTTGTTTCTAGAAATGAACTACAACAAACATGTTCCTCTATAGTGAATGTGGTTTCTCTCTAACATGGATCCAAACACCATTAATAGCCTATGTCAACTGTTCCATAAACAAATACTTCTTATTTCAAATTCTAATCATTCAAGGTTATTGATTTGGAATGATATTTCCCTCCTAGTGTCTTCCAACATGATTTTCATTATCTCCTATATGTAAAACCATTCTAAAAAAACATTGTTTAGATGATGAAATATATTAATTTAAAAAAACAATTATCATGATAACCATGAATTATAATCCCTTAAGGTTACATACTTACATAATCCTAACCTCTAAAATTATTTTAACACTACTTTGATACCAGCTATGATGACTTAATCCTTATTCAACCCATAATCATGAGTTTTAAATCAAGGATTTATGTTATTTTATTCCCATAGACTTTCTAGGTTTATTATTTAAAAAATTAAGTAATAAATAATTTATAAAAAATTCATACATTATATAGTAGAAACATCCACTTAGTATCTATCTTTTCCACAATATAATACCTTTTAATTGAAACAAGTTTTACTTTCATGACAAATCATTACTATTTTGAACTTGATATCATCATTATTTCTATTAATCCTTAAACCCTACGAAAAAAATTTGAAAACATGGGATTAACACAAAATTCTCAATAAGTGACATATAAAAAGGAAGAAATAAACCTATTAGTCTATTTTAAAAAACTGATATCATATAAAAGAGTTTTCTTATAGAATAATAAACATTGAGATAAATTAATAATCTACTTACACATACAATTATCTTTATAGACCAACATTTTTTGTAAAACACTATAAGAAATTATAATGTAAAAATAATGATAATTAGAATTTCTCAGAAAACATAAGAACCCATGAAAATCTTTTTCATAAAAAAAATACCTATCTTATTTAGCCTTAAAGTGAATAATCATTCCATTAAAAAATTCATAATTTTACCTTATGAAGGAAAATTATTTCCATGAAAACTCATAATAAATCATGTAAAAGTCATGTATATTCCTTATTACATCATCTTTATAGAACCCTTACAATAACCCTTACAAAAGGAATAACCTACCCGGTTAATTATAACATAATTTTCTAAAGAAAATAATCATTAAACAACCCATTGGAGAGCTATTTCAGGATCACAAATTAACAAAAATAACTTCTATGGACTTTAAAAACACATAAAACATATAAAATATTTAATTTATATCATAAAAAACATAAAAATATACTTTTAAACACATAAGTAAAACATTTTTTGTTATTGATATATCTCTTTCCTTTAAAAAATATATTTTAAAAAATAAAATACATAAAATAAATTTAACAAGGGTTTTTTTAATAAAATATGAATGTCTATAAAGTAATCCAAAAATAAAATAATGGTTATGGAGACATTAAAAGTTTTTCATGTCGTATACATTAAAATATAATATTCTTTTTTTCATTTTGTAAATAACATAAAACATCCTATATAAAATAAATAAAATGATTCCTTTTGATAACCTTTGAAATAAAGTAAATATTGACACCAAATTATATTTATTATTTATTATTTAAATATAAATACATACATAAAATAATTTTATGAATACGTACATGGAAGAAAAATATTTATAAAATAAATCTTTATTACATTTAAACCTAGTTTTTAAGGTAAGTTATACCTTACCCCAAGTCCAATATGTCCCCTTTTTTATTTATCTTCATGACTAATAAAGTTTTATTAGTTATTCACTTGATCTAATACCTTTTTCAGGTTCATTCCATAATCATTATTCTCTTTATTTCATTTTTTACTCTATTTTATTTATTCACTAAAATAAGGATAATTTCACCTTGGGTGTTTAAGGACTTTCGATTTATAAACCAAAAATAAAAATGGTGAGTTGAACATTATCAAAGGGGTTATTTTTTCATTAAATATAAAACCTTAATAATGTTTTAATTATCATATTTATATGTTAGATAAATTTTGAAACAAACCATTAAATATTTTCTTTAAAAATGAATCATGTCGTTCCATGTAAATGGTAATTCGTACGTATAAATGAACGATGTTTCAATTTTTCTAAAGGGGGGAAAATAAATAAAGTAGGTATTCTATTACTTTTATATAATAATAAATATGTTATAAATGTGATATTACTTCTTTAGTTTATTCTTTGTGATCCTTAAAATGTATAAATGAAAAAAAATGCATCACTTTGTGTAGGTGGTAGTTTATATGTACGCACGAGTGATGTTTTCATTTACCATAAGATAGATAAGTATATTAAAAATGGTTATACCATAAACATAATAACATTTCAGTATATATAAGATATTTATTTTATCAATTGATCATGGGTGAAGAATATTTTAATGAGGTAGAAAAAAATAAAATGAAAACACCTAGGTGAGAACTATACCTCTTCTTCGAACACCCTCCTTTGGTTTTTACCTAAATCGCTACTTGGATGTTATTATCATCAAACTAGTACCTCAAGTACATTGGGAAGGATTTTATGAAAGAATTTATTTTTAGTATTGGTTGATCTAAGGGGATCTTGTAGTGCAGAGAATAGAGGGGGTGTTCTTTTATAAGTGGTGGAGAGGGTACACTTAGAATTTTCCAAAAGATTAAAATATTTAATTGTCATACTCAAGAAAATTGTCTCCAAAATGAATAATACTTGAAAAATAGATATATTTGTTTATAAATATTGAAATAAATAGTATTTGGATAAGTGTTTAGGTCATTTTAACACTTATCATTTTAGTTTTACTCCTTTTAACATCTTTTTACTATTACCACACTAACTAACTTTTTTTGAAAATGTTACTCTTTATGATGACTAAAAAATGAAAGTTGAATTATTACCAAATTTGGAAATTAATATTCCAAATATGGATTCTATTTTAAAAAAATAAATTTTTATAGGTTTCATATATTAATTTTAAAATAAACCCATAAAACACAATGAAAATCAATCTTTCTAGAAAATGCATTTTTAAGTGTAAAAATGATTTTATACCAAATTCAAGTATTGTTTTGATTATAATAAAATTTATTGGATTTTTTTACTGAAATTTAACTAATTAATTTTTTTAAAGAAAAAAATTCAAAATGATATTATGTAAATACTTGAAAATAAAAGTCACTTTTCTTAAAAATCGTTATTTTCTCTTATTCAATAAAAAATAAAATATTTCAAAAAATTCCTAAAAAACCACTCTAAAATAATTTCAAATTTATTATATAAAAAAATAAGTTCATTTTTCAAAAATTATAACTCTAAAATTTAGAAATAAATATTTTAAAAAAATCTTATAATACAAGTAAACAAATTTACAATGAATAAAAATATTTCCTTTTTTATTTAACAATTGTTTAATATTATTATAATAAATGTAAAAAAATAAAATCTAGTTCAATAATATTAATAATGAATGAAATTTATGTACTATTAACATTAAATAGGTTTCTAAAATACTGATTTTTATGAATCAAAGGATCATATAATCATCGGATGATAGAATAACCATTCACCATAAGATCACACATGCCAATGATTCTGCATTGCATAATAAACTATCTGAAAATCTCAGCATCTTAGTGTACTAAATAAATGATTTTTGTGGTTCCCTCATCACTAATACTGAGTTGCATTGTCACAACCCGACCCAACGAGGCTTGAGTCGTAACTCCCCAATCCCACCTCCAATAGGCCAGGGGCTGGTGACTAGTGTTGATTAGGCTATCACACACATGGGAGGTCTTAGCCTATCATACATGTACGCATGAACCCACATACACCACCATGAAACGGTGTAGAGATATAGAAAAATTGAAAATAAATGCATGCATACATCTATCCCAAACTAGAGTACAACAGAAATACAAAAAGGGAAAGTGCCCACTAAAAGAAAACTACAAAATCTTTCAACCTGTTTAGATGGAGGGTATCGCTATCAAACTCCCACTGGTAATCTCTATGGTACGACTCTGATAAAACCATGTTCAGTACAGCTACTACACTCTGCCTACTCCAGGTTAAACTGGGACTTCGTCAAAGGACCTTTAGTTTTCACAAGATACAACATGTGTGGGCAAAGCCCATACAGGGGTGAGTATAATAATACTCAGTATGCACTCCAAAAAGACAAAAAAAAGGGAGTAACTGATAGGCATCAGTTAACTTGACCCAGCCTGAGGGAACCCAAACGAGATAGAAACTATATATCACGATCATTCTCAGCTAAACATGTCGAGTTATCTCAATGTCCCTCACATGTCAACGAAAAGACACATACAACAAGGAATCCCATAACATACCTAGATATACTCAGCTCCAAGTCTCATGGTCCTGACCCTAGACTGTCCATAGTATCTAACTCGAAGATCCAGAACAACACTCACAATGGTCTCATAAGGTATCAACCTCAAAGACAACAACAAGCTCTTTCATGTGCCTTTCCATCCCTAATGTCTCACAGAATGAGAGGGGATGCATCAGTAGCTCAAAGTCAATGAGTCAACCTCACCATCTCAGATGGAACTCAACCGAGAGATGTCACTCGATCGATAAAAAGAACAAACGGCCCCACCCCGCCAACCCTCTTGGTATCTATCCCCGAGGGCACGCTCGACGGATACTTCTATAGAAGAAGTCACCCAGGGACTAAACAAACTCCAACTCCCCATATAAGGGTATTGTGCACCAACCAAAATATAAAACCACCCACCTAGTAGGGGATCAATGCCCATGTAGATTTGGTCATGCTGATTATGACTATGCCGAGGAAAACATCATGATAGAAGTACTATGGGAGCTCACTCAACCCTTCCAGAAGAAATTTCATGATGGATCATAGAAGAAAGAAATGAATCTCAATACTCAAATAGAGGGTTTGCACCCTGGGCTCACTGGGGGCTACATCCCCTCCTGGAACAACAACATATTGGGTAGAGGATTGATGCCTGGGTAAATATTGGTCACATCGATACTAACCCTACCAGGGAAAACTTAAGTATGTGGGTATTGTGTCGAGCCTCTCAGGGTGATACGTGCTCAAAGTCCGTTGAGTCAGTTGTTGAAGCGAACTGAGGTGACTCACTCCCGAAAGTGGAAATGCATCCATGTTACATGTATGAAAAGCAGCCAAAGATGGGTCATAGTCTAGAAAATAGGACATGATACCTAAAAACCTCGTAGAAAAAGGACTAGGGGGACCCACTCAACCCAGCTAGTCATAACACTGCCACCAGAGACTAGGGGGGCCACTCAACCCAACTAGTCGAAACATCACCAAAAAAACTAGAGGGACCAACTCAAACTAGTCGGTCAGTTTCGCTAACCCAAGAGACCCACAAAAAACTACTTACACACTACAATACACAGGCCCAATCCATGGCCATCATCATGTTCTACATGGAAAACAACTCAGGATAGGCTACTGACAGACCTAAATCCAATCTATGAAGGAGGAGATACGGGAAGCAGAAGAGATCAAGAAGTTCCTCAAGGAAAACCTCCTAATGTTTCAAATTTCCTAAAACCCTTTTAAATGACCTCTACAAGTAAAAAAGGATCCCACCATTGCGATCTACGTGAAAAAATTCTCATAATGGACTACTCACATGCCCAAATCTAACTTCCAGGGCACAAAATACCCAAAACCTCTAAGCTAGAAAAACTACATGGTGTATACTCTAATCTCTCCTCCTAGCCATGTACTTTTACATAGCTAGAGAAACATGGGGTATACTTGTGTAAAAGTACATGGCATGTACTTCAAAGGACACAGTGTAAACTGTTCAAAAACCACAATTTCGTGTTCTTTTTCATAAGGTTGGACACATGGCCATGTGTTATTACACAGTGTATACTCTGAGTACATGGCATGTACCTTTTAATAGACCTTATTCCCTGAACAGGAAAAAAACATGGCCTATGTTACTTCTTTACACACCGTGTTGATGGGAAAATCTGACAAGATTTCCCTGCAAACAGCTTGGATCACCCCTGTTCAAAACACACATATTGACCCATCAGGGGTCCCTAGTAGTTTTCTAAGGGCTCTATAACCTTGAAAATGCATAAAAAAATGGGATCAAAACTAAAATGAAAAACCACCTACCTCAAGGGAAAAACGCCAAAGCATCAGGTGTAGAATGATGCCTGGGATGTTCTGATTCTCAATATGGTGATGATCGATGTCAAAAATGACACCTAGAGGCACCTCCTCGCCTTGGTTCATCTGACGGTCGAAGGGAGAGGAAGGGGTAGAGGGGTATTTAGCCTCCCTATGTGAACACTAAGGGGATAAGGGGGAAAGGGGGTCTAATTTTTAATTAAATCCTTTCCTCCACTTAACATCCTATCCCTAACTTGCCTCCGACCCGGCACCTAGTGCCAAAAAATTTTATGTCATTACTAGGATAAACGTGAAATTTTGAACTCGACCATGGTCTCATAAATCTGATCCAATATTCTAATCAAGAGTTATTGATGTTTCAAGTTAAACTATGCATGATTGAAAAAATATATTTAATATCATTGTGTCGAGGCTCCCTGGCCCTCGGATTCCTGCGCCGACTCAGAACCTGGATTCAGAAATATTATAAGGAATATTCCAAAGTCTAACAAGGAAAAACCCAAGTCACTACATCCTCTCCACCTTAAGGATTTTTCTTCCCCAAAAAGAAAAAGCCTAGGGACATGGGAAAGGACCTGAGCTCTCCATTTGGGGACTCCCATGATGGTGACCTCACCAGAGGTTCCTTTGATGTAACAAACATGCACCAAGAATAACCACAACACTAAAAATGAAATAGAGGGTTTAGAAACCTCATAGGTCACATGGTTCCCTATCTAACACTCTGAACCCTTAATGTTATCCCATTGAACACAAGACCTCATCGTCAAACACCCAGTGCCACCCTCGTCAGTCTACATCCACCCCAAATATTCCCCAACATACCTCAAAAAAACTCTGAATGGTCTGTTCCGACACCAACACGACACTAAGGAAAATACCACCTTAGTACCTCGTCTCCCCATGTGACTGGTGACAACGAATTACCTTAGAAGGTTGATGCACTCCCAACCTTTAGGAAAATCCATCGTGAACATGCCCAATAGATATCCTGTCATGCGAGACCTTGCAAAAAAAACCTCAACCACTCATGAAAAAAATCTATGCCAAAAGGAGAAGATATGGGGTTACAAAAGTGTACACATTGGGTATTAAAAGCCCTAGAGAAACTACTGACAACACAAGAAACCAACCTCAAACTCATAGGTAAAAGGAACTCATCCACCACACCTTGACACTATCCTCTTTGGGTGTCACTGACTCACCTACAAGGTTTTATATTTTCATCAAGGATGCATCTTAGTGGGGGAATTTTCTATCCTTCCTGAAAATTCAAAGCCACAACATACCACATAACAACCTCCTCGAGTGTCCAACGTATAAGCTGACGTCGAGCACACAAGGGAACTAATGAAAAACAAAGGGCTTCCCAGACGCTCATAGTAGGTCTTACCAGGTCCACTGGCTTCTAACACACGATCAAAACTTTTCAAAGAGACTCAACCACCACACCTCAATATTTTCTACTTTGGGCATCACTAACTCACCCACACAATTTTCATTGCATCGCAAAAACGTGTCTCGGTGGGGGAAGGATCTCTCTTACTCATGTAGTCAAATCTACGTAGAATAATACCAACACAAGGTCTTAGCAACTCCCTAAAAAACCCCAATCAAGAAACAGAAAAGAAAGAATGCCTCTTAGAAGTGTCTATCAGTCCTACTGAAGAAAGTAGAAAGGACACAGAGCATACCTCTATTCATCTGCTACTCGAAAAACATCGCTGAACCTACCGCCACTACCGAGATGGTCCAATGACTGACTCTCCCTCAATAGCCCAATGGGATGGATATTCTCTTGAAATATGTCTGAAGCCGCTACAATCATAACAGTGTATCTCCCACTACAGAACAAAAACCTAGCACGAAACGTGAGTTTGGGCATGGGTATGCCTCCAATTAAGGTACATCTTGTGTTGCACACGAGCTAACTATGGGTCCTGGTCAACCTCGACCTCAGCATAACTCTATCTCTAAAGCTTGTGGTATGTGTGTGTCCCTAGCGCATCATCGTCCAACACCAACAGAGCCATCCACGAGTTATTCTGATAGGTTGCATCCACCTGAACCCTCGAAGGTAGATCTACACACTACTTGACAGGTGGTGGATCCACTAGTTGTACAACCGAAGGAGAACCTACCTCATGAACAGACAACTGCAAGGCAACCTCTTCACTCATCTGGTTATACACTAAACCCATATAATGAACCATTAAATTCTGCCATCGTGGAAACACCTTGAGAGGCCTCTCAGTGGCGTGGGAACCTTCATCCGTGGGGATAGGGTTTATTTTCGATTTCTCTCCCTTCCCTCCTCTGGTGTGGATCCTGTAGATCGTTGCTAGTATCCTTCAGATTGGAGGCAGCATTGGAGTCTTCCAGCTTCGTCTGCTTAGGCAAGCATGGCTCGTGAAGGCGTCCTCCATATCGGTGTCGACGTGGTTCAGTTCTTCTGGTTTCGTCAGCTCAGATGAGGCTCTGACTTCATCTCAGCTTCTTCTCGGCTCGGCATACGCTATTGCGAGGTTCTGGCTTTTTCACCCTTGTGCACCGGCTCAGTGGAGTCTCAGGAGAGGTCTTGAAGCATCTCTCCAGCAGTCCTCCGATCGGGGTCGGCCTCATAGTGGCGTGGAGGGGGAGGGTTTCTTGGTTCTCTTCTGGTGTTGATGCATTTCTTCTGCATGTTTGATTTTGATTTTTTTTTTGGTATTTGTTGATTGCGGTGGAATGGAGGATCTATTGGTATGTTGTATTTACTGAATGGATATGTGGATGCTGGTCTGATTCTATATCTCCCTGGATCTTCTCACCTTCTGTGGTCTGCTTGCATCGGACTCCGGCGACTGCAGTGGTGTTAGTAGTCTTATGGAGTGCAGCGAGGGTCTTCAGGATTGATGTCTTGTGGAGGTTGGCTTTTTGGAGTAATGGTCTTCTGAAGATTTGGTGTTTGATTTTGATGATGGTTTCGACGATGAGAAACTAGTGCGGCCAGACTTGACCACATGGAACATACCTCAGAAGAGGATCCAGAGCTGCCAGTTCATCTTTGAAAAGCTTTACGGATTTGGTTGTTTGAGAGGGAATGGTGTGACCCATCAGATCGAGCTTTTGCTTTGTCACAGGACACTTGTTTTCTGAACAGCCTTCCGATGGTGGATTGCTTCTTTATGATAATGTGCTTGGGAGGGGCAGCTTCTTGTTGTGAGTCAGGTTTCGATCTTTTTTCTTCGAATGTGTTTTGTCTTAAGT
The DNA here is from genome assembly GCA_963277665.1 of Viscum album. Classification (NCBI taxonomy): domain Eukaryota; kingdom Viridiplantae; phylum Streptophyta; class Magnoliopsida; order Santalales; family Viscaceae; genus Viscum; species Viscum album. The sequence goes on along the minus strand of OY728155.1, from coordinate 17,959,989 downwards.
CTTGAAGTTTGTTTGGGTTCCCCCTTCCTCCCTTAAAATGGTGTTTTATCACAATAATAAAAAAATCTAAAGGCCTTTGGGCCATTGGATGGAAACATCTTGAAAACAATTTCAAGACGCACCACGGTCAAAGAGTATATTTGTGGAGATGACTCAATAAAAATATGAAAAACCCAAAACCTAGTCTTATATAATGCATGTACCATTATTTCCTTACGACCAAAGCCCTAATGTATCGAGTCAAAAGTCAGGTTATCAGATTCCTAGTGAATGGATGCATCGTCCACCTATACCAACACTAGAGTCCTTGGCCTGAAATTCAAACTCAAAGCATCTCATCACTAACACAATGAAACCCAAAACAAGCTCATGACTATGGTCCCAAAGTGGAACTAAACACCTCTGATACCACTCTGTCATGACCTGACCCTACAGGGCTCAATCCACGACTCCCCAAACCTGCCACCAATAGGCCATGGGCTGGCGACTAACACCAAGTAAGATATCATACATATGGGAGGCCTTATCCTATCATACCTATATGCACATGCCCACATACACCTCCATGAAATAGTGCATAGATATAGAAAAATTGAAAAGAAATGCATGCATACATCTATCCCAAACCAGAGTAGAGTAGAAGTACAAAAAGGGGAAATACATGGTCCACCAAAAGAAAAATACAAAATAATCCAACCTATTTAGATGGAGGGGATCGCTCTCAAACACACACCAATAAGCTCTGTGGTACGACTATGGAAAAACCCTGGTCCATCCAGCTACTACGCTCTGTCTGCTCCAGGTCCAACTGGGACTATGTCAAAGGACCTGTGGACTGCACAAGACATAACATGTGCGGGTAAAGCCCGCATAGGGATGAGTATAATAATACTCAATAGTCACCCCAAAAATCCAAACCAAAAATGGAGTAACTAATAGAAATCAGTTAACTTGACCCAGTCTAAGGGAAACCAAATGAGAGAGAAACTCCATCTAGAGACAATCCTCAGCTAAACACATCTATTTATCTCGACATCCCAAGAATTTCAATGAAAAGATACATACCACAGGGACTCCCAAAACATACCTAGATATACTCAGCTCCAAGTCTCATGGTCTCGACTATATACTATCAACATTATCCAACTTGAAGGTCCAACGTAACACTCGCAATGGTCTTATGAGGTACTGACATAATAGACAGTAACAAGCTCCTTCTCAAGCCTAGCCATCCCTGATGGCTTACAAAATGAGATGGGACACATCAGCAACTTGAAGTCGATGATTCAACCTCACCATATCAGATGGCACTCAACCGAGAGATGCCACTCGATTTGTAAAATGAACAAGTATCCCAACCCGGCCAACCCTCATGGTACCTATCTGTGAGGGAACGCTCGATGAATATTGCCATAGAAGAAGTCACCTAGGGACTAAATAAACTCTAAATATTCATATAGGGGTATCATGCACCAACTAGGGTCTAGAACCACCCGCCTAGTAGAGGATCAACACCCGTGTAGAGTTAGTCATGCCACTTCCGACTCAACTGAGGAAAACATCACGATAGAAGGATCGGGGGGACTCACTCAAACCCAATGGGATGTTAGTTGGAAGTTTCTTTTCTCCACATGAGTGATTTGGGTTGAATAAGTTTTCCTAGAGAAAAGGAGGTCCCACAAAAATGATATCATTTTGCATGGGGTCATTTTTCTCATTGAGAGCTTTGGTGAGCTTTCCTCTATCTCTTTTCTTTTCCACTTCGGGGATGAAAGATGTTCGCATAATTTTTGTGTGTAACCATAGTTCGTACTACATCACCAAGTTACCTTATTTGTTTTTCAATTTTCATGCATAGTCTTAATCTGAATGCCCAATAGAGCTGTAGAAGAGGTAGAAAATTGGATGCTTTTAATATTCAAAGGATATCCAAGATTTTGATCCATCAATAGTCAAGAAGGTTCCCTCATTAGAGATTTTTCAACCACAATCAAGACTTTAATACTTACCAATGTCCCCCATTGGATAGGGTCTGATCTTTCCCATTCCACAAACATGCCTATACAATTACCAATTTCTTGCATCACCTGATCTGATCTTCCACTAAATGGGGTACCAATTAGATGCTTCCAGATATGGGATTTAGAAAAATCAGTATTGTGGATATCTTCTTCGCACTTTAGGTATTCCATCATCAAGAGATGGTTATAAAATGACCATGAACTCCCTTGGAGAACTCTTTTTTTATCCCTCGTGTTGAATAATTTGAATATTAGATATCCACCTCATACTTCCCTTATTTCCATTCCATCGTCCAGGAACCATACCGACTGCAATGTATTCTTCAGCACACCCAGGTTGAAGGTTCTTTCATTACCTTGCCTTTATTTTTGATATTGGTGACACCCTTGGGTAATTTATTTATTCTTATGAATGTACTCTCTAACTATAATATGTGGGTGTGGATAAAATATGCATTGAGATGAATTTATCATGATCCCTCCCAGCCCTTATTTTTCTTAAGGCAGGCGACATGGTGTCCTGGTGGAAAGATCTCATGTTTCTATCTCCCATGCAGTACTACATAGCTTTTAATCTATAAGTACACTCTCTTTAGGTTCTTCACAAGTCATAGTTCAAGATGGAAACTTCCCTCTCTATGCAGCCCCCAATTTAAAATGATCATTTGGAACAAAAGAAGATAGACACTTCCATAATTCATGCTCCTATCTCACCAAAACCAATATTTTCCCCCTCAACCCTTAATCCCACATCTCCCCCTTTACAACATATTCAATCCATGTTGGTGCCTCATTCCAAGGTTATGGTGATTGATAACAATTATCAGACTAACAATTACACTAATATAGTACTCTATTGTACTTCTATGATCCTTTTCCCAAGTTTTAGGGTGGTACACATTTTGGTGGATTGGTCCTCATCCTTGGGGTGTGGGGATATTTGTTTTGATGATTTGAATCTCAATCACAGAAAGGATAAAGAACCATTGTGTGATCCCAGGCCATCTACCCCCAGTACACTCGATCTCTCAAACAAGTTTATTCTATTATCACATGTGGATCTAGGTATGGAGTCCAGTGGCCTTTCTCCATCTATCATAAGAGTCTGATCTTGATCTTGTGCCAACCAGGAGAAATCGTCGTCTTTTATCTGGCCAAAGTGCCAATCTATGATGGGGGTCAAATCCCAACACCTCTAGTACCAATGATATATTTCTTCATTTGGAATTATTGAGGATGGGTCCATGGTTAAAGATTGATTTCCTAGAATTATAACTTCATCATAGGATGGTGGCATTGGTTGTAATCTTATAGCACAAGAAATAGCAGTCAAAAATTTAAGATTTTTCTAATAAATTTGGCTTCATTCATTTCATGCATGGATATCCAGAAAATCATCAAATATGACTCTTCTGGAATAGATACATCTTAGTTGTGAAAATCACTACCTCTAATCAACGCATTACGGTTAAAGACAGCATTGATATTTTCTTGGTGTCCCTTGTCTATTTATAGATGAAACGTGAGGGAGAGGGACCTTCACTAACATGTGGGGGCCACTCCCAATCAAGGGAGACTTTGCAGCGGGAGGAGACATGGTCGGTAGCAACCTTCCTTGGTGGGTAGCCAACCCATCTAGCACAGCAGCCTTCATGGATGAGCAGCAGGCGATGGGACATGTTTCTAAAGGGTATATTAGCTACCCTAACCACTAGAGGAATGTTTGGTTTTCAGTTCCTATATAAAATGGGATTAAAATCCCATTGTGTGTAAGCAGGGTATGTTGTGGGTATATTGTAATCCTCTGATGAGAACCGGAGATAAGTAAATATAGAAATGTTTCCATCTCTTGTGGGAGTAGGCATAGTGTCGAACCACATAAATTTTGTGTGTTATTCTATTTTTCTCTATTTTTTGTGATTTGTGTTACTACACACCTCTATTGTTCCCTTATAAGTGGTATTAGAGGGATTTAGAGTGAGCAGAGTCGAAATGAAGAACCGATAGCAAGATTTCTAGTGACTGAAAATTAAAAGTGGTCATAAAAATTATTCCAAGCCTAGATCTGTGAAGAGGACAACAAGAAGATTTCAGCGGCGCAAGCGGCATTGAAAACGGATATGAAACTAAGGAGATAAGCTCAGTCAAAGTTTGGTCAAACTGTGGATGAACAGTAACTCAGTTCCAGAGAAGACGACACTATTCACACCATCGGTGAAATTTCCAGCAAGATTATGGTGATTGCTTTGGCATTCCACTTCATCGCCACATCAACAGACGTTCTAGACCGTTGTATTTGTTTTGGTGATATCTTGACCAATTGGACTCTGTTTTCGTCGATCCATGAGTCAATTCCCACTATTTCAACTGTTCCAGAAACATCTGTGTGCTTAGTTTTTTAAAATTCACAATCAATCATATGGTTTCAGAAGGGTGAGACATCGATGTTGGTGATTTTGTTTTGTGACAACGATGATGGATGGTGGCGGAGCACTACCAAAATATGAGATCGAGAAGTTCGATGGTCAGAAAAATGTTGGCTTGTGGAAAAGCATAGTGAAAGATATTCTAGTACAACAGGGCATGATCAGACCATTTATTGGAGAAAATCTCAAGACAACCGGTGACGATGATTGGTAAGAGCATGAGATGCGGGTCGTTATCACAATTCAATTGTGTCGGGAGAATGAGGTAAAATACTTGGAGTTAGATGAGACCTCGCCAAAAGTGATCTGGAAGAATTTGGAGCAGCGGTATATAGCGAAGTCTCTCACCAACAAATTATTCCTGAAGAAGAAATTGTACCAGTTGCGGATAGATGAGGGGAAAAATTTTGGATCACACCAATGAATTCATCAAGATCCAAACGCAATTATTGGGGCTCGGTGTGAAGTTTGGAGAGGAATATAAAGCACTTTATCTTTTATCATCACTACCAAGTTCATTCAATTGACTTGTGACTGCATTTCTCATGGGGAAGGAATCATTAAATCCAGAAGAAGTGATGGCATCGCATCAAGATTCAAAGGCATTCCAAAGACCTGCGATGCATTCAGGTGAGCATTTCATGGTGGTGCAAGATAATCAACATGGGAGGAGCCGATATCAGAAGTCATGAGGTAAATAATGGTAACCAAAATTAAGGGGACGTGATCCTAGAGAAATCGCGTATTTTTTGTGGGAGAAAAAGGGTCACTATAAATGTGATTGTGGAGAGCACAAAGGGTATGTTGCTAGGAAATAGAAAGTTGAAGAGAAGGATGAGAACATCGTATAATTATCGGTACATGATGGAGTCTACGTGATAATGGGAAGCTTTCACTCAGATGATAGAGTTGAATGAGAAGAAATATAGTGTCATTACTACAAAAGATACAGGCACATGAAGCAGGAATGTCAATTTATAAAAAGGAAGAACGAGAGCGCTTAAAATCCAAAAGAAGATGGATGGATTTTGGATTTTAGGAGATTGGTGCACATATGTATGGAAAAAGTTGTGTTTCATACTTTTTAGCAGGTACGAGACTCGGTGAGACTTGGTGATGGGTCAATATGTGAGGTTCGCGGAGTCGGGATGGTGTTATTGAAGACACCCAATAAAGGAGTACATAAATTAGCCGATGTGAAATTCATTCTGAGAATGAGATGGAACTTGTTATCATTAAGTAGGCTCAATGCGAAAGGGTTTAAGATTTCCATAGTGGGTGGAGTGTTGGAAGTCTCACATGGAGATGTAGCGATTCTTACTTGGAAAGAGTACCAGGGGTTGTATTATTTGATGAGGACCGTATTCAGCCCAAGATCGATTAAAGAAGGTGGAAGTGCCATGTAATCTAGCGAGAAGAAGCGTGTTCTCTTTGCTGATGATGTTTTCAACACCTACAAAGAGACTACTGTTGAAGCTTCTACCCCAAATTGGTCATGAGGGGGATATTTGTGGGGGCCAATCCCAATCAGAGGATAGTTTGTAGTGGGAGGAGAAACTGTCAACAGCAACCTTCCTTGGTTGGCAGCTAACCTAATCGGCACAACAGCCTTCAGGGATGAGAAACAGGTGGCAGGATGTGTTTCTCAGGGGTAAATGAGCTACCCCAACCACTAGAGGAATGTTTGGTTTTTGGTATAAAATGGGCTTAAAATCACATTGTGTGTAAGTAGGGTATGATGTGTGTATGTTGTAATCCTCCAATGAGAACTTGAGAGAAGTGAATTGAGAAACAGTCCCTTCTCCCATGGACGTAGGCATAGTGTCGAACCACTTAAATTTTGTGTGTTCTTCTATTTTTCTCCATTTTTTTGTGATTTTTGTTAACACGCACCTCTATTGCACCATTACATAACATGAATGAGTATCATTAATACAGATCACAATTCTTATCTTGTGGGTGGGGATATAAATTGTATCCATGATCCACTGTAAAATAAAAGTGGGCTTGCTTACCCTTTAAGGGACGGTTAATATTTTGCAGGATTCATTGATCAAAATGGGCTTCGTGACCTAGTATACATAGGAGAAAAGTATACATGGTGTGATAATTATAAGGGAATCCATCATATGTGGAGCCGTCTTGACCATTTATGGGCTAATTTGAAACTCATATTGATCATTCCTAATTCTAATATGGTGCATTTGGTTCATGTGATCCTCGATCACTCCCCTCTCCTTCTCTTCCTTAAAGGTGAAAATACAAGACAAGAGCATTTATTTTATTCCAGATGTTTGGAGTCTAACCCCGATTTTATTCATGTGGTCTGCTCATCTTCGGAAAACCCCATGCATGAGAACTCATGGGTGATGCTTTATAGTAGACTTTGAAGGCTGAATTGGGACCTAAATTTTTGGGAGAATTCCAAACCATCACATTGTAGGATCCGGGCGCAGCGGAAATGCGTTGGTGGGTTTTCCCAACTTTAATTAAACGTTAAACAACATTCAATCAGAGATCCTTCACGATTTAAAAAGCCTAATATTCGGAATATAACGAAGAAAAAAAAGAAAAGAAGAGTCCTGGAACCCTTGACATAGGATCATCATATGTTGGTTATAATTAATTTAATTAATTCATAATAATTACCTCGATGGAATTATTTCTTCATTGGAGTCTCCGGTCATGATCATGTGATCCGTCATTGCGTCATAGAATCCAAGTACAGGATTCCTCTAGCGGTGATCCACACATGCTCCACGTATCTCGGACTTCCCCGAAGGGATCTCTGGGTGCTAGCGCGGAAGAACCTTCACTTGCGATGTCTGACTTCTACCGCCTTGATCCGGTGGAGGATCTCGCTCTCATAACTTGGAAGCATTCTTGGTGGAAATAGAATTCTCTCTTAGCTTGAGAGTATTTCCAAATCCGTTGTGCACAGCAATGGCTCTCGTACTATGAGAATAATGTAATTGGGATTATAATACTTAGAATAATAAAATGAATTAATTGCCCAAAAGCATTAAATCATTTAATTTAATTCTTAGTAATACCACATGTCTTAATAATGACAGTTGACCATCATTATTACTTGACATGCACCCAACGTATTACATTTAATATCATTTAATTAAATAAACAATATTTTCTCACAAATCCCGAAAAACAAACTAAACGGCGTGTACTTTTATTTTTCATTTTATTTATTTCCTCTACCATATTTATTAGAACTTGAGAAATGGCTATTTATTTCTTAAATAAATGTTACTGCATTACTCACTAATAAATATATATTATTTTTCCCACAATATATTCTCTCGAATAACTAGTGTCGAAACAAATGCGATCATGCATCCTTAAATAATTATTAAACCACAGTCGGGAATAATATTTATTCAACTTGTTAAATTAATATTTAACTGAAATACATGGACACACTTAGTGTGTGACCCTCTAGGCCTCTTTCTCAGTGGCATTAGGCGGAGCCTGCCTAAAGTCCAAGGTTAGCGTCTAGCAACACGCCAAGGCACCCATAGATAAAGAAGTTAACGCCTCAATGATGTGTCACCTCCTACGAATGCTTACCGTGTAATATAATCCCTTTGTCTCAATATCTCCAATGAAGCGGGTTTCATGCTAGTGCCATCAACCCATGTGCTCGATTATTCTTTCTTTGACTTCTCATAATTGAACTCGCCCATACCTTACCATGGCCATGGATTTATTTAGGCTATATAAATTTCATCAAAGGCCCTGAGATATCTACTTTCGTTATGGAACAGAAGGGACAAATCCTTTCTCGCATTATCTATTAATGTAGTATTACTTGTGACGCACCCAACGTATCCTTCCTCACTACGAACAGTGTGTCATCACAGTTTTCTTCAATACATCTAAGTGCGCGAGTTGTAATACCCATTAATAATATCTTAAATTCGAAGGACCAATACACATGTCCGTAGATAGGAACATCCAATGACACTATGAAATGTGGATTTCCTACTGGCTGGTCTCGTTCTCAAAATATCCTCCTAGATATTACCAAGGTCGCACACCGTGAGAAGGTGCCTCAAAGTTTTATGAGTCCTAACCCATAATGACCTGTATTATTTGTGTCCCTCAAATAATATCATCCGGCCATAGAATATATATTCAAGAATAGTGTTATGGAACTTCTGGGTTCTCATCATAGCAGGGATCTGCTATGACCCATTAATGCAACAGTTATCCTTAGGACATTGTCACATGCATTGTCATGCAGAAGAACAATCAAGATGTGATAAGAATTTTATTAATGAATAAAGTACAAAGTAGTTGGTTCTAGACCACCAACTCCAACAGACTCTCACTTAGACTAGAGCCAACTGCTAACAACCTTTAACCCGCTAGCTCTCACATGATATTCATGCTTCTGCTAAGATTGGCCTTTAGTCATGGGGTCCTCCACGTTCTCTTTCATGGACACTCTGCTCACTGTAACTTCACCCCTTTGATAGAAATCCCTCAAGAGGTGACACTTCCGGAGTATGTGCTTTGTCCATTGATGTGACCTTGGTTCTTTTGCAAGATCCACCGCTGCAGTATTATCACAATACAATGTAATGGGATATTTACTATTAGGCACCACATCAAGCTCCTGGAAAAAGTTCTGAATCCAGACGGCTTCCTTGGCTGCATCAGAAGCCGCTATATACTCGAACTCTGCTGTAGAATCGCCGACAACTGGCTTCTTTGAACTCTTCCAGCTCACAGCTCCTCCATTGAGATAGAAAACATATCCAGATTGTGACTTTAGATCATTCTAATCTGTCTGAAAACCAGCATCAACATACCCTCTGATGACAAGCTCCTAGTCTCCTCCATACACCAGGAACATATCCTTAGTTCTTCTCAGATACTTAAGGATAGTCTTAATAGCAGTCCAATGATGTTCCCCTGGATCTACTTGATATCTGCCTACCATGATCAGTTCATAGGCAACATCAAGCCTGGTACATAACATGGCATACATGATGGATCCTATAGTTGATTCGTATGGGATCTTGCTCATCCTATCTTTCTCTTGTTGTGTCTGAGGACACATTTTCTTAGAAATATGTAATCCATGTGACACTGGAACCAATCCTCTCTTGGATTGTTCCACACTAAATCTCTTTAGTATCTAGTCAATGTATGTACCCTGACATAGTCCAATAAGCCTCTTGGATCTATCACGAATGATCTTGATCCCTAGAATGTAGGCTGCTTCTCACAAGTCCTTCATGGAGAAACACTTGTTCAACTAGTCCTTAACTGACTGTAATATTGGTTCATCATTTCCAATAAGTAATATGTCATCAACATATACTACTAGGATAATGATCACATTCCCATTAAACCGCTTATAAAAACATGGCTCACATTCATTCTTAATGAAACAAAATTCCATTATGGCTTCATCAAATCGAATGTTCCATGACCTGGATGCTTGCTTCAATCCATAAATAGATTTCTGCAACTAGAGAGAAGGTTTCATCATAGTCATTTCCTTGACACTGTCTGAATCCTTTAGCCACTATCCTTTCTTTATAGGTGCTAACTTGACCTTCCATGTCTAGCTTTCTCTTGAATACCCATTTGCATTCAACAGGCTTTACATCAACTGGCTCATTGACCAGAACCCAGACTTGGTTCTGATACATGGAATCCATCTCAGAATTCATAGCCTCTAGCCATATTGATGCTTCTGAGCTTTCCACTGCTTCCTTGTAGGAGAGAGGTTCATCATTGTCCAACAATAATTATTCACCATCCTCAGTGACTAGGAATCCAAATCTCTCTGGTTCCCTTACCTCTCTTGAGCTCCTACGCAGTACTTGTGTTTCTAGAACCTCTTCAATGGGGACATGTGGAAATTTTTCATGTACCTACTCCTGTATATCTTGAGCATCAACTTCGTCGAAGTCAATCTTACTCCCACTATCATTCTTGAGGATGTGCTCCCTCTCAATAAAGACGGCTTGTTTGGCGACAATCACTTTCTTGTCTGAAGGGTTATATAGGTAATATCATTTCGTTTCCTTGGGATATCCTATAAAGATACACCTTATGCCCCTGGGTGCTAGTTTGTTTCTTGAGAAGGCCTTAACAAACGCCTCTCATCCCCATACATGTGTATACGATGAATTGGGTTTCCTTCCATTACATAACTCGGATGGAATTCCATTTTCCACCTTAGTTGGTACTTGGTTTAATGTGTATGATGTGGTTTGTAATTCATATCCCCAAAAGGATAATGGAAGATCTGCATGACTCATCATCGACCTCACCATGTCTAACAATGTGCATTTCCTCCTTTCACTAACACCATTCCACTGTGGTGTATAAGGAGGAGTGAACTGAGATAGAATCCTAGACTCCTGTAGAAGATCGATGAACTCTTGGTTCATATATTCTCCACCTCGATCCGATCGAAGCTTCTTTATCTTCTTACCAAGCTGATTCTCTAATTCATTCTTAAATTCCTTAAATTTCTCTAAGGACTCTGAATTATACCTCATTAAGTAGACATAGCCATATCTACTCAAATCATCAGTAAAAGTAATGAAGTAAGAATATCCACCTCTAGATTCTACTGGAAATGGTCCACATACATCCGTGTGTACCAATCCTAGAAGCTCTATGGCCCTATCACCTTGTCCACCAAAAATCAATTTGGTCATTTTTCCTTGTAAACAAGCGTGACATCTATCAAGTGGTTTTAGCTTAGTAGAGTCTAAATAGCCATCTTGGCAGAGCTATGTTAAGCGCTTCTTGTTCACATGACCAAGGCGGTGATGCCACAATTGCGTGATGTATGAGTCATGTGATTTTGTTTCGTTATCGATTGCCAACACTTGGTTTTTGTAATTTAATACATACAAACCATTATTCAAATGTGCCATACCATAAAATGTATTGTTCTTATAAAAGAGACAACCCTTATTTCCGAACGTGAAAAAAAAATCCATCCATATCCAAACAAGACACATAAATTATGTTCTTGGTAACACTAGGCACAAAATAATAGTTATGTAAAACCAAAATCATCCCAGTCGGCAATGAGAGGTGGTAGTCGCCAATAGCCAATATAGCCAGCCTTGCGTCATTGGCAGCTCAAAGATCCACCTCTCCTCTGGCGATCTTTCTAAATCTACTTGGTTCTTACATTTGAATACATATGTGATCCCTACAAGTTGTATCTAATACCCAATGTGTAGAAATAGAAAGATTGCACTCGATAACGAACGCACCTTTAGCATCCCCACCCTTTTGGGTGCAGTTCTTCTTCCAGTGGCCCTACTTGCCACATGAAAAACACATCGCCTCACGTTCCTTTCCCTACCTCTTGATCTTCCCCTTCTTGGAGGGACGGTGCTCGAGGGCTTCAGACTGTTTATAAGTCTTTGACCCCTTTTCCTTGTCCTTCCTTTTCTTATTCACCATAAGAACTGCGGGTTTGTCACGCCCCATGTCCTTGTCTACCTGGCGAATAAAGGTTAGAAGCTCTGATAGACTCTTCTCATTGCCGCTCATGTTATAGTTGACAATGAAGCTAGAGAAGGTCTTGGGCAGTGATGATAGGATGAGATCTGTATGAAACTCATCCAAGAATTTAATCCCTAAGATGTCCAGGCGTTCAATGTAGCCAATAAGCTTGACTACATGAGGCCCAGCTGGCATAGACTCTCCAAGATTTGTGGTAAAAAAATCATTGGAGATCTCATACTTCTCCTATCTCGCATTCTCTTAGTAGAGATATTTAAGGTGATACATCATGCTATACGCGTCCATGTTTTCATGTTGCTTCAAGAGCTCATTAGACATGGCCGATAGCATGAAACACTTGAAATCTGTGGCATCAACCATGTGTTTCATGTAGAGAGATAATTCCTAATCACTATCCTCTTTCCCAGGCGCAACTGGAATAGGCTCTTCCATTACATACAATTTCCTTTCGTGGCGAAGGACGACACGTAAACGCCTCTACCACTCTTGGAAATTGGTGTCAGTGAGAAGGTTTTCCTTCTAGAGTATGGTGCGTAATGATATTTTTGAAGTCATTTTCTTGTCATTTCTACAAATTAAGATGAGAAAAGGTTTAGTACTTTATTAAAAAAATTGAGACAAATAAATAAATTAATACTTATTAGTCTCCCACTATTTTATCGAAATCCAATAACCCTCACCATTGACTTCGGAATATTATGTTGCCTGAATATTCTAGTGGAAAGGATCCATATTGCCCTTCACATTACCCCAACTAGGGTTGGTCAAGAAACTTGAAGGGTTTTAGGTAGGCATTCCAAATTCCAACTGCATTAACTCGCAGCTCCTTGATCCGCTGAGTGGACTCCCCAATCCGGAAATCCTTTTATTTTGGATTCCCTCAACCTTTGCCTCTTGGTCACACCAAGTCTTGCTATGGCAGTCAACCCTTGATGCGAACCAAGTCAAGTCAACCCATAACCTTGAATTATAATTCTCCGATAATTGAAAGCACCCCAACTAGGGTTGGTCAATCACTTTTAACTACGGTTCGATTCTAACCAATATTGTGGAAGGCTATACCGACTTAATATTTCTTTTGAGGGATTTTGTCCTTATACATAAATTTTCATTTTATTATCTTTTATTACATGCTTGTTAATATTAAGTGGGATATACTTAAGTGATTAACCATGTCTAAGATAATATTTACGTATAAGCCAGTTTTATTTTAGTTCCATCTTGCATTCTCATTTAATTCATTAATTGTGTGATTGTGACAACACACCCACAATAAATAAACCATTAAACTGACAGAAATAAAATAAATGGTATGATCATGAGATTTTTCTATGGGTTAATTTATCTAGCGGTTGATAAACAAACCCAATAAATAGGGGAGAAACACCTTGAACCTTTCGGGTTCGTGTTTACAGCTTTCCACTTGTCCACCTTTGTATCTCCTTGGATTGGTTTCACCTTGGCTTCTGACTTGATCCGCCTCCACTATCTTGGGAGCTCCATCCATTACATATGCATTTATCTCACATGCAGGTGAGGGGTAAAAAGGGGTTTTTACAAAAAAGGATCCTTGGGCTCGCAGACCCTACATATTAATGAAGAGATGGCTCGCAGGCTAACAAATTTAATTTAAATAAATTAATTAAACAAAACCATTCACATACAAAGGTCTCAGTCTAGATCATGATCATCTATACATGCAACGATATTTACGCATAAATAAAACTAGCATTCAATTCTTTAATCGTTCTTGTTTAAGATAAATCACGCTCGAATTAATTAATTATCTTTAATTAATCAATCCTTTTATCTTAAAACCCTTTTCTGAATTTCCTTGAGATTCTCATCCATCATAATTTTAAACAAATACATTCATTTAAAATTATCCTTGTACGTAACTTGTACCTTGGAGGAAACCCGGTGAATTCTCGTTCATTATGCAGATGTTAAATTAAACACATATATATAAAACACCTATCTGTGTTGTGCCTCAGTTTTACACCTACACCATGGTACGCGTCTCAAAGGTTTGTATAATATAATAATAAATTTTAATAAATCTGCGTAATTCAGGTGAGTACACAGTGTGTAGTTCTGACTACACAGTGTGTACTTTTTCTTCATCGTCCATCCGAAGTACACGCCCGGGGACAGGGTGTGTTAGTGTACTTTGGAAATTTTCGGAACACACGGCGTGTTCTGTGGGACACAAGCCGTGTAGTTTCCGTGTTACACAGTTTCTAGTCGGGCAAGCCGTGTACGAGGTACATGGCCCAACCCTAACCCGAAGGGACTACACACTGTGTTCATTGGACCACACGGCGTGTACTCTAGAAACCATGTGCCACCTGTTTCTGGTCAACACACGGTGTCTTAAATTCTTAGAAAGAATCTAATACACAGCCTGATTTGTCGGATCAGTCAATGCATTGAACCTAGACTACCCGGTGTGTACTTCCGAATACACATCGTGTATTCTGGTGTTGTATGGACAGAAACGTTTGGCTCCTCCGGATGAGTTCCTCTATTTTCTTTTAATCAAAATTAAAAGAAAAATTTGTTTCTGTGAGGTGAACGAGAAATGAGGGAGGAGGAATAGATCTCAAGATTCAGATTTCCAGAACGATTAAAAATGAATTGAAATAAGTAAATTATTAAATGCATAAATCACAAACAAAAAACTAAATAATTATAACCAGCGATATGACCGCTCTGATACCACTTGTAGGATCCGGGCGCAGCGGAAGCACGTTGGTGGGTTTGCCCAACTTTAATTTAACATTAAACAACATTCAATCTGAGATCTGTCATGATTTAAAACGCCAAATCTTCAAAATAGAACGAAGAACGAAAAGAAAAGAAGAGTCCTGGAACCCTTGAGATAGGATCATCATATGTTGGTTATAATTAATTTAATTAATTCATAAGAATTACCTCGATGGAATTCTTTCTTTGTTAGAGTCTCCGGTCACGATCCTGTGATCCGTCGTTAAGTCGTAGAATCCAAGTACAGGATTCCTCTAGCGGTGATCCACACGTGCTCCATGTATCTCTAGACATCACCGAAGGGATCTCTGGGTGCTAGCGTGGAAGAACCTTCGCTTGCGATGTCCGCCTTCTACCGCCTTGATCCGGTGGAGGATCTTGCTCTCGTAACTTGAAAGTGTTCTTGGTGGAAAGGGAATTCTCTCTTGGCTTGAGAGTATTTCCAAATCCGTTGTGCACAACAATGGCTCTCGTACTATGAGAATAATTTAATTGGGATTATAATACTTAGAATAATAAAATGAATTAATTTCCCAAAAGAATTTAAACATTTCATTTAATTCTTAGTAATACCCCATGTCTTAATAATGACAGTTGACCATCATTATTACTTGACATGCACCCAACGTATTACATTTAATATAATTTAATTAAATAAACAATATTTTCTCACGAATCCAGAAAAACAAACTACACAGCGTGTATATAAATATACATGGCATGTACTTTTATTTTTCATTTTATTTATTTCCTCCTCCATATTTATTAGACCTTGAGCAATGGCTATTTATTTCTTAAATAAATGTAACTGCATTACTCGCTAATAAATATATATTATTTCGCCCAAAATATATTCTCTCGAATAACTAGTGTCGAAACAAATGCGATCAGGCATCCTTAAGTAATTATTAAACCATAGTCGGGAATAATATTTATTTAACTTGTTAAATTAATATTTAACTGAGATACATGTACACACTTAGTGTGTGACCCTCTAGGCCTCTTTCTCAGTGGCATTAGGTGGAGCCTACCTAAAGTCCAAGGTTAGCGTCTAGCAACACGCCAAGGCACCAATAGAGAAAGAAGTTAACGCCGCAATGATGTGTCACCTCCTACAAACCCTTACTGTGTAATATAATCCCTTTGTCTCGATATCTCCAATCATGTGGGTTTTATGCTATTGCCATCAACCCATGTGCTCGATTATTATTTCTTTGACTTCTCAGAATTGAACTCGCTCATACCTTATCATGGCCATGGATTTATTTAGGCTATATCAATTCCATCAAAGGGCCTAAGATATCTACTTATGTTATGGAACAGAAGGGACAAATCCTTTCTTGCATTATCTATTAATGCAGTATTACTCGTGACGCACCCAACGTATCCTACCTCGCTGCGAACAGTGTGTCGTCACAGTTTTCATCAATACATCTAAGTGCATGAGTTGTAATACCCATTAATAAAAATCTTAAAGTCTAAGGACCAATACACACGTCCATAGATAGGAACATCCAATGACACTATGAAATGTGTATTTCCTACTGGTGGGTCTCATTCTCATAATATTCTCCTGGATATTACCAAGGGCTCACACCATGAGAAGGTGCCTCAAAGTTTTATGAGTCCTCACCCCTAATGACCTGTATTTTTTGTGTCCCTTAAATAATATCATCCGGCCATAGAACATATATTCAAGAACAGTGTTATGGAACTTCTGGGTTCTCATCATAGCAGGGATCCGCTATGACCCATTAATGAAACAGGTTTCCTTAGACCATTATCACATGCATTATCACGCAGAATAATAATCAAGATGTGATAAGGCTTTTATTAACGAATAAAGTACAAAGTAGTTAGTTATAGACCACCAACTCCAACACACATTTCGTGGGCTTGGACAACATTAAGTCTAATATTGAAGAGGCTTAATAGGGACTTGAATTTTGATGGGATGGTGATGTTTTCAATAACCTTGTGATCTTGAAGAATCAGCTTGCTTATAAAGACCTGATTTTGCACTTTCAAACTTAACACATATAAATGTTTCGTATATATATATATTTTTAAATAAACTGAACAAATACACAATATTTATTATATACCAAGAACTTTTACTGATCTAGGTTTTGGAGAATTAGTATCAAATAACTTAACAAAATTGTACAAAATAAATAAAATAAAAAGATCCAACGATCTTGTACCCTAGTGGTACAAGCTACTACCTGGCATCCAAATGACCCAGGATCAAATCTAGGTAGGGTGAATTTCCGGACTGTAGAAGACTGTAGCAGGGTACTGTAGCAGCGGGAGAACTGTAACAACGGTAGCACTGTAGTAGCAGAGGGACTGTGAAGGTACTGTAGTAGCGGTGGTACTGTAAGAAGTATTGTAGCAGTGTGGGTACTGTAGCATTACTGTTCACCAATGGGGCCTTTGGGCCAAAAAATTGGCTTTCAAACCTTGTATTCAGGCCACTTGGCCTTGGGCCTTCGGGCTATGTAATGGGTCTCCCTCTACCCAGTCTAAAGAGGTCTTTGTTTTAATAATAAATTGAGGCTTCGAACACAACCTTTCAAAAATTAAATAAAAAAGACTTTATATGCGCCGCCTCCTCAAATAAATTATAGTCAACCAGTGAAAAAAAAATTAAAACATAGGATGAGCATTAATTTTCCTAGTAAGAAGTTTTTAAAAATTCCATTGAAAATACATTTTTAAAATATATTTATAATATATTATAATTCTTTGAAAATAATTATACTTTGAAAACCCTTTAAAACTAATCTAGTGATTTTTTTGGAAAACATTAAGCAAGCTCCTAAAAACAAAACCATGAGGCCAGTTGAAACATTGAAGTCTGTTTGGACCTACCCACTTTCCTGATAAACGAGTTCACCACCCACTCCCTATCATGTTTACAATGTTAAAATTTCAATTTTGTAAAAAAAATTTAAGTTATATATATATATATACATTTTTTACCAGATTTTTTCCTTTAAAAACATATTTATGCATTAAATACATATACCTTTGTAACACCCCAAGGTTTTAAAAATAAATTAAAATGCATGAAACACCAAGTCTCTACATAATGAATCTTTTTTAAGTAGATAGTTATAAACTAGTCGTTAAACATTATTTTTTTGCTTCTATGTTTTGAATTTCAAAAAACAGATATCTACAGTTGTGATCAGTAAGTTATTTGGAGTCTGATAGAACCAACTTGTTTTTTTTGGTGAATAGTGAAATAACCTTATGAATATTAATATGAACAGTAATATGACCCTTATGAATATTAAATCATATTATTATTTAATTTAATTAAGGTTATAAGATTATGATATCTTGATTAATTTTTCAAGGTGATATAAAATCATTTATAGTTTTGAAAATGTTATTTTTTGGAATAAAATCCAATTTTATTTTAAAATTAAATTAATCGCATTTAGAAAATTATTTTTTAAAAAAATGAATTCATTTTTTAATTCTAAATTTTAAAAAATATTTAGGATAAATTTTTGGATTTTTTCTGAAATACTTGAATTTTTGGTAAATAGTTAAATTTGATAATTTACGAAAAATACTAAATAAATGAATTTATGCATCATGCTTGAGTCATAGATGATGTAAGTGGCCTTTTATTTGAACTCACATGCACTTATTACGTTTTTTGGTCATATGGGTCAATATTATTCATAGTCTTGAGAAAAAATATTAAACTAATGATTAAAATAATAGAAAACCCCTCCTCTCCTCCACTATAAATATCACAATCACCCCCCCCCCCCCCCCGTTCCTCTCACACCTCTCAAATTTTTTGAATTGTCTATGTTCTAGACAATCCCCTTACCAAGGCTCTTACCCACGTCAAATACCTACTAGTCTCACCAAAAGTCCAAAACCAAATTCCTTAAGGAGGATCTCAATGAGAAGATATCAAGAGGTAAAAATCCTTTTTTATTTTCATGTGATTTATTTTTAATTCTTTTATTTTCTTGTACTCTATTATCCTCCCCTTTCCCAAGAGAAATTAAAGCTCTATAATCTTATATATTCTGGATTTTATCATGTTTATGGAAAAATTCATCAATTTACTTCTTCTCCTTCCCCCCTATTAATCTAAAAATAAAAACACCATCCACAATGTGTCGATTTACCAAAATCGTGGATGATGTGTTTTCAATTTCCATTACTTCCTTAAAAATGGTTATAAAACCATTTTATTGGTTAAAACAGATTTTAAAGTGTATGATATATCCTCTTTCATGTTCTAGAGTTAATATATATACATAATATTATGTTATATAATGAAACTAGTTCGTGATTATCAAAGAACTACCAGAATAATCTAAATAGATATCACTAATGATTTATCTAATGATTCATCCTAATACCATATAACAAAAATTATTTATGAAATAATTTAATATTTTTTAAATATATTAATACCATTTCATTCCACTTCTATAGTTTTTCTTCTATTCAACAAGGAAATCTTTTACGAACCGATCTTGGAAATCAAGTAAAGAATGCACCCAAAACAATGGAAAGAAAAAAATGTTATTAATTAATTGGTGGAATGATGTTATAAAATGATCATATAAGGTGTTATAAACATCAATATGTTTCTGTATAATATTAATAACACTCTTTTAACCATTTTACATGAGTTTTAAACAATTTTTGAGTAAGAAAAACCTGAGGTAAGGGAATTCATAACTCAATTTCCATTCTTTGGGTTAACCTTCTAATTTATTAATTATTCATTGATGAGATTATTTATGTAATTAATTTCATGAATATTATGATTTATTATGTGTATTTACATTTTATACACATATTACTTTAATTCTATTAATTTTCACATCAATTATATGATATTTTTAAGGGACTTTCATTTTAAAATACTCTTTTAAAATTATATTTTACAAAATTCAAAAACAATGTTTTATGGAATTATTCATGTTTTATGATTATGTTCTGGTTCTTGGGAATTTTTTATTATGAATTTTGGGACCTATATCTCCCTCCAATGAATTAGGTATGTGTAATTTGGAGGTCATCCATATGTTTACTCAAAGTGTAACTACGATGATTACCCCATAAGGTAGTCATGAGGGTTAGAATGTAAGGTAGTCGTGAGGGTTACAAATAATAAGGTAGTTGTTAGGGTTAAAAAATTAAGTAAGTAATGCCACCAGATTCCCTTATTCTCTATTTATTTTTTTTATTTATGGAAATCTTATGTTTCACAAAGTATGTATGTGATTCTTTATGGGTGACAAGTATGTGTATGTGAAAATGATTTCAAATGTTTATAAGTATTCATGGGATAATGGTTTCTTTCCTTATTTTTATACCCCTTACTAAGAATTTTATGCTCATCCCATGTTTTTAAATGCTTTTCATAGGTTATAAGTTTGTGTAAGAGAATGAAGGAAGTCAAGTTAAATGTTATGAAAATTTTTCAAAGAAATCATGTTGTTGTTTTGAGTTTAAAATTTTATGTTTTGGAAGAAATGGATATTGTTTTAATGGTACTCACTTTGTATTCTTGTGGGTTGATATGTATGAGTTATGTCCTAACTTTATAAAACTCTAAACCGAAAATATCATTAGAAATGTAAATAAGCGAAATCTAGTTAAAATAACTAGAATATGTAATGTTTAAGGTCGGGACCTTATACACTTATTTATATATGTAAATATATAAATATAAATTTTCTTAGGAAATCACTTATGAGTCTTGATACAACCAAAACTCATTCCATTTATCCATTTTATGGATTGTATATATATTCAAACTTTCTTTCAACATTTCATGAAATACATTTTATATAAAGTGATCACTTTTATCCTTTAAATCTCAATCTTGAATAATAATATTAAAGACCCTTTTTCTTAATTAATTCAAATCATAAAATAAGAATATGATTTTATAAAACCTTCACATGGAAATAGTAAATTTTTATTCTTATAAATATTAGATATATATAATACTAACTTCTTAAAATAATCAAAAGCAATAAATAATTATGCGTCTCACATAAAATTAACAAGCTAGAATTTTTAAAATAAACATCCATCCATGCACAAAAATGTATAATAAAAACAAAATATAATACACCCATAAAAATAATGCTTACATTGCCTTGAAATAAAGAATAATGGAGTATGAAAAATAATACATAATTATATATATTTCGAGCATAAACTTAAAAATTACATATATACATAAATCATAAATTAAAAATATTACTTGGAGATTACATCTATATAAAACATGGGAATTAAAATACTTATATATAATAGTTTTTAGAAATAAATTTCACCATGAAAATAAACTTGAACATATAAATCGAATATGTAAAATTGAACAAAATAAATGAGTTTAAATAAAAAATAATTCCTTACAATAATAAGATTTAAAGGATTTGTTGTTTGAAAATAAATGTTCCCCCTTATAACCATAATCTCTTACAACCAAGAGATAATAAGTATAAATTCACAGGGAATAAAAATATATCCCTTGAAATAGAATAAAATTAAAACATAATTTTTGATAAATAAAATATCTCACACTTGAATAAATTATACATAACCAAAATCTTGACAAAACTTAAATATAATTCCTTGCATCCATAAATTCTTAAAACAAATAGATAAATTGTTAATTATATACATATATATAAATATATGTATATATATATATATACAGTTTAAACATAAACTGATAAAAATAAATTAAACCCTTACTTGATTTTATAAAATCTAAAAGAATGGAATACGTATAAAAATATACTTAAATAAATTGTAAAACATAAATAACCCTTATAAGAACTATATATTTTAAAATATTTTAAATAAAAAAATCACTTACTTGAATTGTAGAAGAAAAATGCAGGATATCCCATTTGCTTCGGACACACACTCACCCTGCCTTCAGAATGAAAATTTGTTTTTCAATTTTATTTGCACAATAATTTAGGGCTTTTATATCCATAATGACCAATGTTTATATAGAGACAAAATCAATCTTGCCAAGAAATTTTAGTATTGAAGAGAAAAAAAAAAATATATCAATTATATATTCATTCATTTGCAGAATGAAAATAGAAAAATGTTGACATGTCAAATTAAAAAAACATCAAAGCAAAGAAATACATTAATAGATTCATCCGAAGAAGAAAAACAGCACAAAAATGTTGACATAAGAAATATAATATAACCAAAGAATGACTTCAATAGATATCGATAACCTTCAAAACCCAAATCGATCGAAAAAATAAAACCAAGTGGACAAAAAAACAATCGGTGGAAAATGATTGGGGTTGAGAAAGACAGAAAATTGGCAATAATATACTGTTTTCATTGAAAATGAACCAAAAAAATTTGACACCTGACAAGAAAAAAAAACCTAACTCAAATATAAGGACTATGAATTTATTGCCTACCTTGCTGAAGACTGAAACCCTAACCATGATGAACCATCTTGATGTCACTCAGATCCTCTTCGACGTTGCCTAGTTCATCGGTGACCGACCTCGCACTCGATCCCGAGATCTGCACTCGATCTTGAAGTCTATGAATCCTCACTCGGCTTCAAACTCAGATGAAACATGGTTTCTGCATCGGTACACTTGAGCCTCGCTTAGCCTTTCCCTCGAGCACTATGGGAAAAATTGATATTTGCGACGTGATATTTGCAATGAGTCAGGGGGTCATCGCAAATAACCATTATATTTTATGGGAGATAAGGACCTCTCTTTCACACCTGCCTCTTTTGAAGTATTTATTTTATTAATTTTACGGGAATTGGTTAGTTTGGGTTGTGGCCTGACTTAAATTTTTTTGAGTTCTTATTTAAAAACGCATATTTTGGCCTTGAATATGCCCAGCACACCACGGTCGAAGCCACGCGGCCTCGCCTGGGTCACCGCGTGACCTCTCCCGGTTCATTACACTCTCTGCCTGGTGTTCAAGGAAATCAAACAAAATTTAATTAATAACGAAATGGAAAAAATAAGAAGTTTAATATAATTTCAAAAAATTGTTTTAATGGTGATAATAATAATATTGTTTGAGAATAATGTTAATATTAATATTAATAAATTTATGAATATAAAATTTATTAAGTTGTTATTAATATTGTGATAATAATTATTATTGTTAATATTATGTTGTGTTATTAGAATTTTTATTATTATAAAATTATTAATACCATTAATGTTGTTATTATTATTATAATAAAGTATAGTTAATAAATTAAGTAATGAGCGAACAAAAAATAAAAGAAAAATAAGTAAAATATAATTGTCATAATAATAATAATAATGTTATTATTATTTGAGAATATTGTTATTGTTATTAGTATGATTAATTTTATTAATATGTTGTTATTATTATTATGATTGTTATTCTTATTTTAGTTTATTATTATTACTATTATTATTATTATTAGATTTTGTATTACTTTTAGTTTAGTTTTATTTTTTATTTTACTTTTTTCTGGTAGGGTTTCTTCCCCTAGTTCGCCCCCCCCCCCCATTTTTTGAGCTAAGCCTTCCCTCCCCCAAGAATCCTATCGTGACACACCCATGCCTAGCCGCTATCGTTGCCCTTCTCCTAGCTGGCCAACTCATGTCACACCCTACTTCCTATCCAACCCACTCACACACCTCCCTCTGTCTCCCCAGTGTCATTCTTGCCATCTCCCCTAGAAACGAGTCGCTCGCACCGATGCCTCTCCCCTCTGGATCTTGTCCAGTGCCGCCCTGCCGGCCTCCCCCTATATCCCCTTACACGACCTCCCCTAACCACTGTCCTTCTTCCCTTTCATGTGTGGCTCTACTTCAGGTAAACCCCCCTCCTTTCTTGATAAGTATTTTGTCTTTGTTATTAGGGTTTTTGTCTTTATTTGGTTCTTATTCTTGAGTGTTTTTATTCAATTTTGTTGATTAGGTTTCCATGTTGATTGTTTGAGGTATTGATATATTTTTCACCATCTTTCTGTACGAATTTTGGTCCTAGTTAGGTGGTTTTGTGCCTTATCATCATTTGATAAATTTATTATGCTTATTTGAACTTATAAATGTTTTCTTTAGTTTCATTTTGTGGTGAGAATGGTATTGTTATAATTATTGGTCTTTTTGATGGTTAGAAATGAATTTTTGGTTAAGGATATGTCAATTTTTTGTGTTGTTTTCGTGCAATTTTTTCAAAATGTGGTTTAGGGGTTTTTTGGTTGGTATGAACTTTTTTTTCAAGGGTATTTGATTTTTGTATGTTTAAATGTTGATTTTTAATGAGTAGAATATCATTTTGGGTGTATTGGCTTGGTTTTGTTTTTTTGTGAAAAAAGGGGCAAAGATTGTTTTTGGAAATGGTTTTAAAGTATGGGTGATCTTATAAAGGAACTTGGTCATTATCTTGGTTTTTCTACGGCGTGTGTGAAATTGAAAAGGTTTTGTCTTGTAAAAAATGGTGGTTTTCTTCAAAGTGGTTAGTATTTGATATGAAAGATTAAGTGTGTGTATTTTAATGCAATTTTTCATTCGAAAAAGAAATGTCTGGCATGTTAGCTTTGTGGTTCTATTTTGGTTTAAAAGAATTTGGGGGTGTTGTTGAAGTTGTTTTATCAGTTTTTACAATGGTTTATTTATTTGTGTAAAAGTTGCAAACCATGTCTGGAAAAAAAATTCGAGGTGCGTTTGATTTTAAGAGAGGTAAATTGAGTATCTTTTAGGGTAAATCCTTTTTGTGCATTTTAGAAATGTATTATTAATTATTTAAATGATTTATTAATTTGTAAGTGTTTTGGGAATTATACTTTGAAAATTTTTCAGTGTGCGCTTGGTTTAAAAAGTATATATTTAGTTTTTTTTTGGTGTCAAGACTTGTGGAGTCTCATGGAATTGTTTTATTAAGTTTTTAAATGATATATTAAATTAGGAATGTGAAGCAAATTATAATTTGAAATGGTCTTGGTGTTCATTTTATCTTTTAAGAGGATTTTGGTTATGCATGTGGTGGATTTTGTGTGTAATGTTTTGTTTGATTTGTGATATATGAAAATGATATATTATGTGAATGTGGAACTTGATTGAGCACAAGTTAAAATCCTCAGGTACCTAGGTGGGCGGATTAGGACTAGTATGCTAGATGATACATAAGGGTTTCCACCCAGTCTCATCTAACAGAATTGACATTACAACACTAACTACACATTTGTGAAGATTAGAGACCATTAGGTCATGGATTTTTTTCCCTACTAGTGGCTCTTCCATGAGAATGTAGATTATTGGGGTTCCTATGCCACATTTTCACTAAGGTATGATGTCTCTAGTGTCCCACGCATTCTAGCTACCTTAAGGGATTCACCCACAGTGCTCTATTATTCATGACATGGTTCCCTCCGACGGCATATAGAGGACCACTTCAGTGTGTGTGTCTTCTTTATATATTTTATCATCCACATTAAAGTAGTATTTGTGAAATTGTTTTTCTTCAAACATTATTTTCCATTTTACTTTCATCTTGAAATTTTTTTCCTTAATAGTAGTTTTTAAAATAATTTTTTTTTAATAATCATATTAAATTATCTCTTTGATGTTTTGGCATGGAAACTTTTTTTTATTGGGTGGTATCCTACTGGGCTCTTGGATCAAACCCTACATACACCTTTGGGTGTATGTAGACCATGTTCTTTGTGTATTCTAGATTGCGGCATTGTGCTTAGTGATGGTGGTTCAGGTTGCTGATAGCCTTCTCGTGCAGTTTGGTGTTGGTGACCTTGGTATGTGGCCTCTCTTGTTTCTTGGAGGTTTCAGTTAGAGTTTTAGTTTTCCTTTTTTTCATTTCTTTTTGGATTTTGGTTCAAGTTATAAACTTTTAAACCTAAAATGTGTTAAGTTCCTGTTTGGTTGTCTATTTTCAGTTTTAGTTTATTTATCTTGTCAGTTGTTTTGTGTTTTCAATTTCTGTTAAATCATTCTCATGTGTTATTTTTGATACTCAGGAACTTGTACCAGCCCATGGGGATCGGGAACCCCCTTTGGGCCATGTCGCGGACCGGGTCGGGTGCTGGGTCGGATGGCAACCTAGCTTGGTTCGTGAAAAAATGGTATCAAAGGACATTTTCTCCCTTGGGTCGTGTTCTTTTGGGTTAGAGTCAGGGTATACCAAATTCAAGGGTGTCTAAACTTGGAATTCTAGGTATGATCAAGGTGTCTGGCTAGCACACCTCGTGGTGGTACTCGAGTTACCATGGTAATTTGAGGTTTACCTGAGTCTTTGGTCCTTGTGGTTAATCTTGTTTAGACTAAAATGAAAAGGGAGTAGGGTCAACGGTCTCAGTGAGCTCATAGGGTCTGGAAAGACATGTAGAGCCAAGGAATTTTTCCTAGAATACTCTTTGTGGCGGTGGCATGACTGGAATATGTCTACCAACCATATGTCATAGTCACTCGCTAACACTATTTTCCTCTTGCATCACTCCTCATCTATTTGTTTTGGATTCGTGGAAGTCTGGTTTTTAAGTAAAAATGATTTTGTCTTGTAAAATGTTTTGAAATGAAGCGCTTTAAAAGTAAAATGATGTGTAAGGTTTAAAAAGTTTTGGTTGAATGTTTCAGTTTTGAAAAATGGAAAGGTCTGGTTTTGATCCTTAGTGTTCTCATGGGTGACCACATGCATGAGTGTATATGGAAAGAGAAATGGTTAGTGGTAGGATAGGATGAGGGTCTGGATGGACATGATGTGGGTGTCGGTGTGGCACTGGAACATGCATGTGTGAGGCCCATGGAACACCATTGGTATTTGTGCAACCTACCAGCTTTGTTTATTTTCAAAAATTTGTGTTAAAGTTTGGTGTTTTAATAACTGGTGATTGTGTGTTGTGTCCTTGTATTTTGGAAATGTTGTAAGTGAGGTGTTTCGATCTGAGAGTCCTTTTGGGCTGATTTTTTTTTCTTGAGTTTGAATTCTTATTGGTAAGTTGGTGTGAAAGTGTGTGGTTAGTGGATTATTTTGAAAAATGCTTTGGAAAGCCCTTGTAGTGGTTTCCCCTATATGTTTAATGTTCGTTTGTGGTATGTCTTGGCCGTTGGACCAGTTTGATTGGGTCAATGGTTATCTTTATTGAAAAGTGAACCCCCCCCCCCCATAAAGCATTTACATGCGATTGAAGTGCATCTACAAACAATTCATCATTGGTCAGCCCTCCAGTTGATTAAAGTAATGAATCTCTCTTTTTAGTGATAGTGCTAAGTCTATCCATTTTCCTTTTTGGTTAACCAGATCCTCTCGCAGCATGATGACAGATGTAAGGGGAGTTGAAGGGAGTTTTGGTCTCTTTGAGTTGTCTGAGTCGTCAAGTATGAAGTTTGACATCGTTGCATCTGAAGGTCCCCCCTGAAAATGGTGAAATGAATTCCATTGGGTAAGGGTGAAGGCTTTTTGGAGTTATCTATGTTTAATGATGTCATAAAAGTCTTTTAGTGCTTTCATCAGCCGCAAGGTTCATGTTTGGTGATTTCTTTCAGTGTGAGTTCTCTTTGAAGAGAAAGGGTTTATTTTGTAGAATCCTTCAAAAATCCCTGTTTTCATAGGAGTGTGCCCTCCTCTTAAGGAGTTCTAATTTTTTTATTCAAATGGGAGTGTTTTTCATGCATATTCCCCTTCTTAAGTTTATTGTTTAAGGTGAAGAGGTGATTCATGTGAATCATCTACACCCCTGTTTTGGTGGATGTGTCGTGAGGGAGTAGTTAGATATTGTGGTGTGTTGTGTTTGTTGGTGTTGTCTCGTTTGTGGTGTGGTTGCGTGTGGCACCAAAAGGAGAAGCTCTGTTTGGGAGTCTTCAGTACCTAACTATGAGGCAGGAGATGCTTCAAACATCAGGGCTCCATCCATAGGCCTCGGATTGAAGCTGGTGCATGGTCAGGAACCCCAGGAGTGTGTGGGACCCCGAATTTATTTATGTCACCTATATTGAAGGTAAAGATGATTTGAATTGTTTTCTATGTTTGTTATGTTCTGAGTGACCCATTTTGGTGTGTGGGGTTTTGAAACTCATGGTCTATTGTCACCTATCAACCGTTCAAAGTTCTGGTGCTCTGCTAATGTGTATAGCAGCACTCGGGTCGAATCCTCGGCGATGATACTTTGTAATAGTCATTTATTTTTAGTTGATTTTATTTTGATTAGGGGGGTTTGTTTTCAGAGCTTAATTTAAATGATTTATTGACTATAATTGATTTAAATAATTGATAAATATTGGGGTGAGTTCATTTTTAAGGAGTTAATCTTGTGATATCCTGGATCTTTGCTTTATATTGTAGTTAATTTAACACCCACTTCGCAAGATAATGTTGATTGGAATTACTAAGTGTTAAGGCTTTAATCCAAGCCTTAACTTAACTTAGGGTTATAATCTCAATCAAATCTTATTGATGGTAGTGTATTTATGGTTCCAATAATCCATGGAAACCATATGTTAAACAAAACAAGTCATTAATCCATGACATGTTAAGTCCAACATACACAATGTTAAATTAAAGAATATTCATCGAGAAAATACTCTCAATCACTTAACATCCCTAAATTTTTTATCACCCCAATAATATATTTACTCATCCATTTATATTAATATTAATTTGGTTTATATATTTATGATGATGAATTAACAAGAGAAGAAAAATAAAGGGATTAGAAGAGAGTGGTACGTCGAACACACACACACACGAACAATGATGATAATTAAAAATGGATTTTCGATTGAATGAGGAAGCAAAATAATGGAAGGGGAGTCGAATGTATTTACACTATTTTAAGAAAATTAATATTAAACTACATAATTTGGATTAGAATAATAGATATTGAAGAAGAAACTTGCATTAAAACAGAATTACAAAACACAAACTTACAAGATTATAAACGAAGAACAACACAAAAGTGAAAGGAAACAAAGAGAGGAGGAAAGGTATCTCAAGCAAAAAACATGATTATGGAAGTTCCTCCCAATCCTTTTGAAATGCTTTGGTCGTGCCAATTGATGCTCCTCTCTTCTGAAATTCCAACCCCTTTGAAGGAGAGGAGGGGGATGCATTTATAGCCCAAGGAAGTGGACTGTTTTCATTCCTAATATGTCCCTCTAATTACATCGACAATTTGGCTATACAGACAGTCGAATATCGAGATATCTCCTTCTTTAAAGTTTTAGATAATAAAGTTTTACGACCCCTCTAAATATTTGGAGTCATTTGGACCTATGGAGCCAAATTTATGGCCGGTTGATTAAAAAATTTTAATCTGTCCATTTCAATCCAGTCTTTTTAAAGTCCAAAATGTGAAAGGGTTTTTAAAAAGGAATATGCCTTCAAAACCGAATGATTTATTCAATAAAGTCTGCCGCCTATATCTCAAATTTCACACTGAAAAATATCATCTTGATTGGATTCTTACATCATGAGATATGTCATGAATAATGTACTGATTTTATTTATCGTTCAGAATGGTGGGCTGGACTTAAAAGCATATTTTGGGCCCCTTGTTTTTGAATTTGGGCCTTGAAATTTTTATCTAATACTCCTTAAATTTCCCCCCGAACCTTTCAGGATAATTAATGAATTTTAACTTCTAGATTGATCCCAGTAATTCAATCTTTATGACTGGTCCAGTTTCTTCACAGATTCTGTAGGCCCTCTTCTGTGGTCCAAATGAGCCTTCAAATGGAAAAATTAGCCCATGATTCCTTATAACAAAATGTTGTATATTGAATTATAAATCCTAAAAAACAAGAACCACACAATTTGGATCAGTATGGGGAGAGGTATATATAAAATAGTAAACTTAATCATTTAGACTACTTCTAAAAAATGATCAAAAATTATACTTAGTATTAAAACATTAATATTTCACACAAATTATGCACATTTCATATAAAATCAGTAAAGGGGGTATATAATAAGTCATGAAAATATTAATAACATAAAATCCCCCACACTTATTCTTGTGCATGTCTTCATGTGCAACAAATATAAAAACATAACAAAATCATTTTCACTCACCAACAGATATTAAAATTTTGTTTTCTCCAATCAGGGGAGGTTTAGACTATTTCACTCATCCATTTTTAATTCCACCACAAGTTGTTACAGAAAAAATGTTCCAAAACAAATTCATTTTTTCATGCTCAATTTTAGAAATGGAAAATGTGGACACTCAAAACTCACACCTCTCATGATGATAAAATTCATTTGTGGAGGTTCACTCTTTCATAAACCAAAAGTGAAAATCTTAGAGTTTGAAAGAGCTATCAGCTTCCAATACCTATCAAAAGTGCACAAGAATAAAGAGGTCCTTATAAGGGGTTTTTTTGTGGCTATGGGACGGTAGGAATATAATTTCCAAGAGAGATAATAATAGGTTTAAAACACCAACATAGAAAAATCAATGCAAATTGTTTTGACATAAAACATGGAAGGAAATGAAAACACATATTTACAAGGGAATTATTGTGTGAATAGAGACACAATAGAGGAAGAAAATTTTAAGGGGATGAGAAGATGAATTATTTACAAACCACAAAACTTCTCTTAATGACATAAGAATATAATGCAAGTGTTCTTTTTTCCATCTTTTTTTTTTCTTTTTTCGAAATTTGAACTTGGAAAAGATCTCACACTCATATCCCAACTCATGATTGATCTCATCACGATACTAATTTTAATAGTTATAACAAGATCAAAGGTTTAGGAAGAGTGATTTTTGACCTACCCAAGACACAACCAATTCTTATTTTCATTTTTTTTTGGGTTTGATTTTTTTTTGATTTTTTTTTGAACACTTTTAAATTGTACATGATAAACATATATACATTACCAAACACCACTGAATTAAAACCTCTCCCCCACACTTAAAATGATGCTTTCCCTCAAGCATAAGATAATATGGTGAAATCAACAAAGGGTACCCATAATGAAATCCGTTCCCCCCACACTTAAATTTCAAAAAAAAATAGGCAATGAAAAATCCATGTTGATATTGGGTGGGAAAAGGAATTGGGATTGTAATGTGTCTATCAAAGAAAAGTTTTTCATAGGCTCAAAGGGGCTTTCAAAAGGAGTATTAATGTATGGTTAATGGGAGGCTATTTGGCTATTATAATTCTCATGGGGTTCAGAAAATACCTCTATCATATTAATGCACACTAAAGTAGGAAATTCAACTCGAAGCTCCACAAACTCAAGACTCACAAATGGGGGTGAAAACACACATTTTGAAAAGATGGTAATAGGTGGCCTTGTCATGAAATCAAATGTTGTTCCTCACGGTTTGAGAAAATCATTTTCCAAATCAAAAATTGAGCATCCAAAATTTATTAATTTTGACACAAAATTTTTTATCCAAAGTCATGATGAAAAATCAAAATTTTTGAGATGAAAAAATGTCTGTTAACTCCCCAAAATGGTTGGAAAAAATTAGAAAATTGGAAGGTGAGTAATCATGAATCTTTATTTTTTTTGTAAATTTTGTTTTTGTTATGATGCTTTTTTTGGTTTTTTTTAGTTTTTTAGTTTTTAATAAAGATACACACACAAAAGAGAAAGTGCAAAAGAAATGTTTTGATAAATAAAGTGGTAAGAAAATGAAAGAGAGAGGAAGAAGAAGAAAGAGGTAGAGAAAGAAAGATATAGAGAGAGAGTTAAAGGGAAAGAGGTGCCCCCTGGTTCGGATTTGGTGGGTCACCATTTCCATATAGTGGTAGGTCGACTGGAGAAGTTGGTGATCCAGTGGAAGTCGATGTTGATCCAGGATTGTGCATCCTCTCATGGTGATGATTTAACTGATGTCCATTAACCATGAATGTCCTTTTGGAAGAGGGGTCTTGTACTTTCACTACACCAAATGGGTAAACATTAGTAATAACAAAAGGACCATCCCAACGAGAATTAAGCTTACCTAGGTAAAGCCGAAATCAAGAATTGAAGAGCATTACCTTTTCACCTTCATGAAATACCTTTCTTAAGATGTGTTTATCATGGAGTGCCTTGGATTTTTCTTTGTAGAGATTATAATTCTCATAAGAATCAAGTCAAAGCTCCTCCATTTCAGCCAATTGTAACAATCCTTCTTCACCAGATTTTTCAAGATAAAAATTACAAGTTTTCACTAACCAAAATGACTTATATTGGATTTCAACTGGAAAATGACATGCTTTACCAAAAACTATCCTAAAAGGAGACATCCCAATAGGTGTTTTATAGGTAGTTCGATAATCCCAAAGTGCTTCACCAAGTCTTTCAGGACAGTCTTTTCTGGTGGGGTTTACAATTCTCTCAAGCACTCTTTTCACTTCTCTATTAGAAATTTCAGCCATGACATTTGTTTGGGGGTGATATGCAGTTGAAGTTTTATGTACAACCCCAGTCTTTTTCAAAAATGATTCCATGGTTCTATTACAAAAATGGGTTCCTAAGTCACTGATCAAGGCATGAGGTGTTCCAAATCGGTGGAAGATGGGTTTCTTTAGGAACTCAGTAAAGTATTTGAATCATCCTTTATAGTTGGATTATCCTCGACCCACCTAGAAACATAATCAACTACAAGAATGTATGAAAATCCATTGTAAGGGGGGAATGGTCCCATGAAATTGATGCCCCAAACATCAAAAATATCATAAAAAAATAAAGTATTTTGGGGCATTTCATTTCTCTTTGAAATTGTGCCAAACTTTTGGCAAGTGGGACATGATTGACAGAACTCATGTGAGTCCTGGAAAAGTGAAGGCCAAAAGAATCCAGAGTCTAGAACCTTTCGGGAGGTCCTTTTTGGTCCAAAGTGGCCACCTCTGGGAAGTGAGTGACAGAATTCTAATATGGAAGAATGTTCATTTTCATCGACACATCTTCTTATTACCATGTTATCCCTAGTTTTACATAGTTTATTTTCTTCCCAAAAATAGTATTTTGAATCACTTTTCAACTTCATTTTTTGTTCTTTTGAAAAAAAATTAGGAAAAACACCAGAAACCAAGTAATTTACAATTGGGGCATACCATGGTATTTTTAGAGTGAGAGATGAAAGGTGCTCAGTGGGGAATTCAGGATCGATGATTTCAAAATGAGAAGAATTATAAATTCTACTCAAGTGATTAGCCACAAGGTTTTCTTTTCCTAGTCTATCTTTGATTTCAAGGTCAAACTCTTGGAGCATTATGATCCATCTTATTAGCCTCAGTTTGGAATCACTTTTCTTGAGTAAGAACTTTATAACAGAATGGTCTGTGAAGATGATGATTTTGGCACCTAATAGATAGGGCTAGAATTTATCTAAGGTAAAAACAACTACTAAAAGTTCTTTTTCAGTGACAGTGTAGTGAGATTTAGTTTCAGCCAATGTTTTTTAGGCATAATAGATGACATGAGGAATTTTTTCTCTTCTTTGACCAAGAACATCCCCAACTACTCTATCAGAAACATCACACATCAACTCAATGGGTAAGGACCAATCTGGGGGTTGGATTATTGGGGCGGATGTTAGAGCAGTTTTGAGTTCAACAAAGGCTCTCTTGAAAACCTCATCGAAATGGAAAGGGACATCATTTTGGAGCAACCGAGTGAGTTGGAGGGAAATTTTACTGAAGTTATGGATGAATCTCTGATAGAAATCGGCATGACTGAGAAATGAACGGATGTCTCTAACAGAAGTGGTTTGAGGAAGTGATTGGATCACTTCAATTTTGGTAGGATAGACTTCAATACTATCTTTTGAAACTATGTTCCCTAGAACAATCCCATTTGCAACCATGAAGTGACATTTTTAAGAATTTAACACATGGTTGCACTTGAAACACTTTTGGAGGACTAGAGAGAGTGAATTCAAACAAGATTCAAATGACTCACTATAAATGGTGAAGTCATCCATGAATACTTCCATGCAGTGTTCAATGAATTCAGAAAATATACTCATCATACATCTCTGTAATGTTGTAGGTGCATTGCAAAGGCCAAAAGGAATTATTCTATATGCATATGTTCCAAAGGGGCATGTGAAAGTAGTCTTTTCTTGGTCCTGAGGTGCGATTGGGATTTGGAATTAGCTGGTGTATCCATCAAGAAATAAATATTGTGACTTTCTGGATAATCATTCCATAATTTGATCAAGGAATGGAAGAGGGTAGTGATCCTTTCTTGTTTCAACATTCAATTTCCTATAGTCGATTCACACACGCCATTTGTTCTTCAGTCGAGTTGTGACTACCTCTCCATGTTCATTTGCGACAACAGTTATCCCACCCTTCTTAGGTATAACTTTAATTGGACTAACCCATTCACTATCAGAAATTGGTTAGATAATACCAGCTTGAAGAAGCTTGGTGATCTCTTCCCTAACTACCTCAAGTATGAGTGGATTGAGTCTTCTTTGTAGTTGTCTAATTGGTTTGGATGACTCCTCAAGATGGATGTGATGCATGAAAAGGGTAGGGTTGATTCCTGGTATGTCATCTAGGTTCCAACCTATGGCCTTCTTGTTTTCCTCTAACACTTGAACAAGTTTGGACTCCTCGGTTTCAGTAAGTGAAGCAGAGATAATGACAGGATATGAGTGATCATGGAAAAGGAATGCATATTTCAGGTGTTCAGGAAGAGGTTTTAGATCAATCTCATCTTTCATTTTTGGGTTAGACAACTCAAGAATGGAATAAGGGACTTCAGTTGATTCAGATTCATTTTCCTTAATATTGTCCAAGGTGGAGCATTAGAGATCAGAATTGATGTGGGATTCAAGAGAGTTTTCAAGATCCTCTAGATTAATAGAGTCTATGAATGAAAGTTCCACATCAACTTCACCATTTATGACTTTGTTAATCATGGTGAAGATTTCACAATATCCTTTGTCATTAGAACATGAAGAACATGGTGGATTGGGGATCGATTGACTCTTAGAAGTGTCCTCAGAAGCATTGATTGAGAATGCAGAGTGATCCTCAGATGGGTATCGCATGGATTGGAAAATGTTGAACTTGGGTCACTGAATTCTATGGATAAGATGCCTGAATGGACATCAATCTTGGTTCTCGCAGTCATGAGGAATGATCTTTCTATAATTAGGGGAGATCGAAAAGAGTTCGTCTCACCTTCCATGTCAAGGACATAGAAATCAGCAGGGAAGATAAGATCATTGACTCGGATAAGGAAATCCTCAATTATTCACTCAGGATTGGCTATTCTTCGATTGGATAACTGAATGACAACACCTTTTGGATATAAGGGACCTAGACCAAGTTTGAAAAATATAGATTTGGGAGTGACATTAATTGAGGCTCCTAGGTCTATAAGTGCATTATCACAGTTGGAACTTCCAATTTGGCATAGAACCATAAAGGTCCCTGTATCATTGCACTTTATGGGTATGGACTCTTGGGTTGAAACATTTTAGAATGTCTTAAATTGCCTATTGTGGGTACACAACTCCTTGAGAAACTTGGCATACTTAGGAATTTGTTTTATGGCATCTAAGAGGGTAATGTTGACTTCAACATGTCTAAATATGTCGAGCATTTCAGGATCGGGTTTAAAGGACTTATTTGGATTAGAAATGGCTTGAGGAAAAGGAATTGAGTTCCTAAGTGGAATTGAAGGAGGTGAGGGAATGGTTTCAGGTTCCTTTTCAAGCTTCTTTTTCTTTTCATTTTCTTGGTCAACATTTAAAGGTGGTTTATATGACTTATCTTGAGGTATAACAATTTTATTTCCTGATCTAAGTGCAATTTCACTTACATTACCCTTGGGTTTGGGTAATGGTTGAGCTGGAAGTTGGGAAGAATTGGATTTTTGCTGCTGACTAAGGTGGGATGCCAGTTGACCAATTTGGGTTTCAATGTTCTTGAGGCTAGAACGGGTGAAAGAGGAAAGATCTTCCACTGCACTTTCCCATGGTTTCTTAGAAGAAGGGGCTTGTCCCAAATTGGGATTACCTTGATTTTGGTTCTTGAGAAAGCGATTGTATTGGTTTTGGAATTGGGAAGGCTCACTAGGATAATGGAATCCAGGAGGAGGATTGTTCCTTTGAGGTTGAGGAAGAAAAGGATAAGGTTGTTGGAAGTTACCAACAAATTGACCATATTGGAATTGGTTTGGGTTTTGAGGAGGAAGTTGAGGAGGATGAGATATGGGATTACCATACCTATGGCCTTGGTTATATGAAGAAGAGAAGGGATCAGAGTGAGGTTGGTTGAAGTTTCTAACAAACTGACCTGATAGTTGAGGGTTGGTGTTCCGTTGAGCATATGCTGCATTGAGCTCCATTGGTTCAGATGAATCCGATTGATCCTCTTGAAGTTGTGGACATGTGTCTGTTGGATGTGATGAAGAGTTGTAGATTCCACAGTTTTTGACAGGTCCAGGAAACATTGATTGCAGAGAATATGAGGTTTGGGATTTGGTAGCCACAGCTAGTTATCGCACAAGACCTGTAAGTTCACTCATCCACTCAGTCATCTTCTTCGGCTTAATTGATTGATTATCTTGGGCTTGTTTGACTTGAGCATGTGCTTGAGTATGGAATTTTTGTGTGTTTCCAGCCATGTTACTTATGATATCTCTTACAGCTGTCGGTGTTTTATCAACAAGAGAACCGCCACTTGCAGCATCAATGAGAGTTCTCTCCGTAGACAATGACCCCTCATAGAAGTATTGGATCAAGAGTTGGTCAGGAATTTGGTGGTGTGGGCAGGTTGCAACAAGATTTTTGAACCTCTCCCAGTATTCATGGATTGATTCACTTGGGAACTAACGAATACCACTTATTTCCTTTCGGATAGAAGCAGTATGAGAAGCAAGAAAGAATTTCTCTAAGAAGAGTCACTTCATGTCATTCCATGTGGTTATAGAACCAGGAGGGAGGTAGTAAAGACATGACTTAGTAGTGTCATCTAGGGATAAATGGAATGCTCAGAGTTTTATTTGTTCCTCAGAAACCCCTTGAGGCTTCATGGTAGAGCACACTACTCGAAACTCCTTAAGGTGGAGATGTGGATCCTCACCGTATAGCCCGTGGAAATGAGGTACAAGATGAATCAAACCCGATTTGAGTTCAAAGTTAGCCTCTATGATTGGATATTGAATACCAAGCGGTTGGTAATTCATATCAGGGGTAGCAAGTTATTTAAGTGTTTGTTCCCTAGGATTGGCCATATCTAATTCAATTGGTTGGACAAGGACTGGTTCTTGAATTATTTTATTATCTCTTATGTTCCTCCAAAGTTTTCGAAGTGTTCACTCAATTTCAGGGTCAAAAAAATCTGAGGGATTTTTTGGAAAGGTATGGGGCATTCAGAGAGATTTTTGAAGAAAGAGAAAGACGAGTTTTTCTTTGTATTCTTTTCAGTTTATGATTTTTATGAGAAGACGGGTTTTTCTTTGTGTTTTTTTCAAAAAAAAATTTAAATTTTGCTTTTTTTTCTTTTTTTACAATAACTAGAAACTAATGACTACATAAAGCACCATCCTCAATAATGGAACCATTTGAAACTCACGTCCGATTGTCGCCTATCGACCAGTCAAAGTTATGATGCTCTGCTAATGTGTATAGCAGCACTCGGGTCGAATCCTCGGCGATGATACTTTGTAATAGTCGTTTGTTTTTAGTTGATTATATTTTGATTAGGGGGGTTTGTTTGCAGATCTTAATTGAAATGATTTATTGACTATAATTGATTTAAAAAATTGATAAATATTGGGGTGAGTTCATTTTTAGGGAGTTAAGCTTGTGATATCCTGGAGCTTTGCTTTATATTGCAGTTAATTTAACACCCACTTCGCAAGATAATGTTGATTGGAATTACTATGTGTTAAGTCTTTAATCCAAGCCTTAAATTAACTTAGGGTTCTAATCTCAATAAGATCTTGTTGATGGTAGTGTATTTATGGTTCCAATAATCCATGGAAACCACATGTTAAACAAAACAAATCATTAATCCATGACATGTTAAGTCCAATATACACAATGTTAAATTAAAGAATATTCATCAAGCAAATACTCTCAATCACTTAACATCCCTAAATTTTGACTCACCCCAATAATATATTTACTCAACCATTTATATTAATATTATTCTGGTTTATATATTTATGATGATGAATTAACAAGAGAAGAAAAAGAAAGGGATTAGAAAAGAGTGGTACATCGAACACACACACACGAACAATGATGATAATTAAAAACAGATTTTCAATTGAATGAGGAAGAAAAAGAAGGGAAGTGGATTCAACTGTATTTAAACTATTTTAAGAACATTAATATTAAACTACAAAAGGTGGATGAAAATAAGAGATATTGAAGAAGAAACTTGCATTAAAACAAAATTACAAAACACAAACTTACAAGATTATAAACGAAGAACAACACAAAAGTGAAAGGAAACAAAGAGAGGAGGAAAGGTATCTCAAGTAAAAACTTGAGTATGGAAGGTCCTCCCAATAATTTGTCAAGGCTTTTGTCATTCCAATTTATTCTCCTATCTTCTGAAATTCCAACCCCTTTGAAGGAGAGGAGGGGGATGCATTTATAGCCCAAGGAAGTGGACTGCTTTCATTCCCAATCTGTCCCTCCAATTGCATCTCCAATTTGGATATTCAGACAGCCGAATATAGAGTTATCTCCTTCTTCAAAGTTGTACATAATAATGTTTTCTGACCCCTATCAACATTTGGAGTCATTTGGACCTATGGAGCCAAAGTTATGGCCGATTGATTAAACAATTTTAATCTATCCATTTCAATCCAGTCTTTTTGAAGTCCAAAATGTGAAAGGGTTTTTGAAAAGGAATATGCCTTCAAAACCGAATTATTTATTAAAAAACGTCTACCACCTATATCTCCTCTTTCACATTGCAAAATATCAGCTTGATTTGATTCTTACATCATGATATATGTCATGAATACTGTACTGATTTTATTTATCGTCCAGAATGGTGGGCTGGAATTAAAAGCATATGTTGGGCCCCTTGTTTTTGTATTTGGGCATTGAAATTTTTATCCAAGACTCCTTAAATTGTCCCCTGAACCTTTCAAGAGAATTAAGGAATTTTAACTTCTAGATTGAGCCCAATAATTCAATATTCATGACTGGTCCAGTTTCTTCACAGATTTTGTAGGCCCTTTTGTGTGGTCCATATGAGCCTTAAAATGGAAGAATTAGCCAATGATCCCTTATAATTAAATGTTATATAATTAATTAGGAATCCTAAAAAACAAGAACCACACAATTTGGATACGTAGGGGGGGAGTTATAAATAAAATTGTAAACTAACCCAATTAGACTACTTATAAAACATTCTCAAAAATTATACTTAGTATTAAAACATTAATATTTCACACAAATTATGCACATTTAATATGAAATCAGTAAAGGGGGTTTATAATAAATCATGAAAATATTAATAAAATCATGTTTACCATGGCTATGAGAAGGCACGGTCATCTTGTTACCTTAAAGTACCGGGGTTTGTATCCCACTGAATGTAATTTCTTTTAGTGGTCCTTATGAGTCAGTTGGGTAAGTCAATATCAATGTTTAATGGTGCTCATCCAGGAATGTGGACGTGTTGGTTTTTATTTGGCCATGGTTTTGACACCCCAGTAGTTGGGCCCTCCTCTCCCCACCCCTTATGGTGGGGTGTTTTGTCACTATCGATAAATTTAGAATTTTTTGTACCTTCTGGCAGTTTTAATGGTGGGGAGACCCATGGTGGGTCTCACTCAGATGTGTCTGGAATGTATCATCATTAGCATTTTTCATGATGGTGGGAAGTCCTCTCGTGCCTCCCTATGTCGGTTTTCTAGTATTGTCTCAGACGATGGTAGGTTTCTATTAGTGGGGAGCCCCTTCGGGTTTCCCCACGTTGGCCTTTTGGATCTGTTCCTAAATATGGCTTGGTGGTAAGTGATAAGAGTGTTCTTTGGATGTGGTTTGGTCTTGGTTGTTCCTTATATAAAAATAGTGTGGTTTTTGTTCTATGATGCTTGAGGTGTTTCGGCTTGTAAAGTTGGTTTCTGTGTGTGTGAGAGTTCCTTTCCTTGTTAATATTAGTTTATGTTATTAACATTTTTATTATTATAAAATTATTAATACCATTAATGTTGTTGTTATTATTACTATAAATTATAATTAATTAAGTAACGATCGAACACAAAATAAAATAAAAATAAGTAAAATAGAATTGTCTTAATAATAATAATAATGTTACTATTATTTGAGAATATTATTCTTGTTATTAGTATTATTAATTTTATTAAGATGTTGTTATTATTATTATTATTATTCTTGTTTTACTTTATTATTACTACTATTATTATTATTATTAGATTTTTCTTTTACTTTTAGTTAAGTTTTATTTTTTATTTTTATTTTTATTTTATTTTATTGGTAGGGATTATTCCCCTAGGTCGCCCATCTTTTGGGCAAAGCCTTCCCTCCCCCTGGAATACCGTCGCACCGCACCCATGCCTAGTTGTTGTCACTGCCCTTCTCCCAGCCAACCAACTCGCGTTGCGCCCTACTTCCTCTCCAACCCACTCGCCTGCCTCCCTCTGGCTCCCCAGCACCGCTCTCGTCGTCTCCCCTAGAAACTAGCCACTCACACAGACGCCCATCTCCTTTGACTCTTGTATGACACTACCCAACCGGCCTCCCCCTTCGGCCCCTCGTGCGACCTCCCCTGACCATCATCCCTCTTCCCTTTCGTGTGTGACTCCACTTCGGGTAAACCCTCCTCCTTACTTGCTAAGGATTTTTTCTTTGTTATTAGGAGTTTTGTCTTGATTATGGTCCTAGTCTTGAGTGTTTTTGTTCAATTTTGAGGATTAGGGTTCCCTGTTGATTTTTTGAGGTGCTGATGGATTTCATGTCATCTTTCCGAAAGTTTTTTGGTCCGAGGTAGGTGGTTTCATGCCTTATCATCTTTTAATAAATTTATAATGCTTATTTGAATTTATAAGTACGTTCTTTAGTTTCATTTTATGGTGTGAATAGTATTTTTAGAATGATTTGTGTGTTTTCTGGTTAGAAATGAATTTTTGATTTAGGATATGTCAATGTTTTGTGTTATTTTGGTTCAATATTTTTAAAATGGGTTTAGGGGTTGTTTGGTTGGTGAAAACTTTGTTTTCAATGATATTCAGGTTGTGTATATTTAAATGTGGATTTTTAATGAGTAGCGAATCATTTTTGGCATGTTGGCTTGGTTTTGTTTTTGTGAAAAAAGGGGGGAAAGATGGTTTTGGAAATGGTTTTAAAGTATGGGTGATCTTATAAAGGGGCATGGCCATTGTCTTGGTTTTTCTATGGCGTGTGTGAAATGGGAAAAGTGTTGTCTTGTAAAAAAATAGTGGTTTCTTCAAAGTGGTTGCTATTTTATATGTAAGATGAAGTGTATGTATTTTAATGGTATTTTTCATTCAAAAATAGAATGTTTGATAGGTTAGCTTTGTGGTTCTCTTTTGGTTTAAAATCATTTGGGGCATTTTTGAAGTTGTTTTATAAGTTGTTATAATAGTGTATTTATTTTTGTAAAAGCTGCAAACCATGTCTGGAAAAAAAATATTTTGAGGCACGTTTGATTTTAAGAGAGGGAAATTGAGTATCTTTTTAGGTTAAATCCTTATTGTGAATTTTATAAATGTATTGTTAATTATTTAAATGATTTATTAATTTGTGAGTGTTGTGAAAATTATACTTTGAAAAGGTTTCGGTGTGCAGTTGGTTTAAAAAGTATATTTTTGTGTGTTTTTTTTGTCAAGCCTTGTGTCATCTCATGGAATTGTTTTATTAAGTTTTTAAATGGTATATTAAATTGTGTAAGTGATGAAAATTAAGATTTGAAATGGTCTTGGTGGGCATTTTATATTTTAAGAGGAGTTTGGTTGTGCAAGTGGTGGCTTTTGTGTGTAATGTTTTGTTTGGTTTGTCATATGTGAAAATGATATATTATGTGAATGTGGAACTTGATTGAGCACAAGGGAAAAACCACGGGTACCTAGGTGGGAGGATTAGGACTAGTATGCTAGATGATACGTTAGGGGTTCGTCATGGTCTCGTCTAGCAGGATTGAAGTTAGAACACTAACTAAACTTTTGTGATGATTAGAGACCACTAGGTTATGGATGTGTTTCCCTACTAGTGGCTCATGCACGAGAGCATAGATCACTGTGGTTCCTATGCCACATTTTCATTGAGGTACGATTCTCTAGCATCCCACGCGTTCTAGCTACCTTGGGGGATTCACCCGTGGTGCTCTATTGTTCATGACGTGGTGCCCTCCGACGGCATACAGAGGACCACTTGAATGTGTGTGTCTTCTTTATGTATTTTCTCGTCCACTTTAAAATAGTATTTTTTTTAAAGCATGTTTTTTTTTTGAATAAGCATATTAAATTATCTCTTAGATGTTGTGGCATGGAACCTTTTTTTTATTGGGCGGTATCCTACTGAGCTCTTGGCTCACACCCAGCATACACCATTGGTTGTATGTAGACCTTGTTCTTTGTGTATTCCAGGTTGAGGCATCGTGCTTAGTGGTGGTGGTTCGAGTTTCTGATAGCCTTCTCATGCAGGTTGGTGTTGGTGGCCTTGGTATGTGGCCTATCTTGTTGCTTGGAGGTTTGAGTTTGAGTTTTAGTTTTCCTTGTTGTCGTTTCTTTTTGGATGTTTGTTCAAGTTATAAACCTTTAAACCTGAAATGCGTTAAGGTCCTTTTTGGTTGTCTATTTTTTGTTTTAGTTTATTTATCTTGTTAGTTGTTTTGTGTTTAGTATTTCGGGTAAATCGTTCTCGTGTGTTATTTTTTATACCTGGGCACGTGTAACAGCCCGTGGGGATCACAAATGCCCTTCGAGACATGTCGCGGACCGGGTCGGGCGCCGGGTTAGATGGTGACCTGGCTTGGTTCGTGACACGTCGCAAAAGGTTTAGCACGAAATACACGCCAAACTACGGATAGTGGTATTTGTGACAGGATACTTGCCCCGTCGCAAATAACTGGCGGCGGTTTTTAGTATTTGCGACGGGATACTTGAATCGTCACAGATACTTTTT
Organism: Viscum album; assembly: GCA_963277665.1. Taxonomy (NCBI): domain Eukaryota; kingdom Viridiplantae; phylum Streptophyta; class Magnoliopsida; order Santalales; family Viscaceae; genus Viscum; species Viscum album. Next base: position 17,917,150 of record OY728155.1, on the reverse strand, counting down.
CGGTAGGTACCCATTTGCAACTGGTCCCATCGCAAATACCCTCGTCACAAATAATCTAACCTATATATATCCCCCATCTGTTTTTCTCTCATTTCACTCTTTACTCAACTTCTCTCTCCATCTGTTCGGAAAAAATTTCATCAAAATTTTTTTAGTTTAAACTTTTAAATCAGATCATTATCTGCGACTTTAATACTCCGAAAGTTTCAGTTTCAAGGTATTTATCTATATTTTTTTATTGTTTAGTTAATTTATTTTATTTTAAATTATTGATAAATTTTGTTAATTAAATTTAAATTAATTAAATTAGAATCAGATATTTGTTTTTTCAGTATTTATTTTTATGAATAGTTATATCTAAGTGTTAATTAGTAATAAATAGTAATAATGAGTAATAATTTTAAATAATTTGTAGTAATTAGTAATAACTAGTATTAATTTGTAATAACTAGTGTTAATTAGTAATAACTAGCATTAATTAGTAATAACTAGTAATAAATTGTATTAATTAGTAATAAATTGTATTAATTAGTAATAATTAGAAATAATTGGAAATAATAAGAAAAAATTAAAAAAAATTAGAAAAAAATGATAATAATTAGAAAAAATTAATAATATTAGAAATAATTTGTAACAATTAGAAATAATTTGTAATAATTAGAAATAATTTTAATAATTATAAATAATTAGAAAAAACTAGAATTAATTAGAATTAATTAGGTTTAATTTTTAATAATTAGGATAAATTAGTGATAATTAGGATTAATTAGTAATAATTATTATTAATCAGGATTAATTTCCAATAATTAGAATTAATTAGTAATAATTAGGATTAAATAGTTGTAATTAGTATTAATTAGGATTAATTAGTAATAATTAGGAGTAATTAGTAATAATTAGTAATAATTAGTAATAATTAGGATTAATTACTAATAATTAGTACTAATTGGTAATAATTAGTAATAATTAGTAATAATTACTAATAAATAGTAATAAATAGAAATAATTAGTAATAATTAGTAATAATTAGTAATAATTAGTAATAATTAGTAATAATTAGTAATAATTAGTAACAATTAATAATAATGAGTAATAATCAGTAATAATCAGTAACAATTAGTAATAATTAGTAATAAATAATAATAATTATCAATAATTAGAAATTAATAGTAACAAATAGTTATACTTAGTAATAATTAGTAATAATTAGTAATAATTCGTAATAATTAGTAATAATTCGTAATAATTAGTAATAATTAGTAATAATTAGTAATAAATAGTAAAGAATGGTAATAATTAGTATTAATTAGTAATAAAGAGTAATAAATTTTAATAAATAGTAATAAATAGTACTAAATAGTAATAAATGGTAATAATTAGTAATAATTAGTAATAATTATCAATAATTAGGAATAATTATCAATAATTAGCAATAATTAGGATTAATTAGGATTAATGAGGATTAATTAGGAATAATTAGAAATAATTAGAAATAATTAGGAATAAATAGGATTACTTAGGATTAATTAGGATTAATTAGGATTAATTAGGATCAATTTGGAATTATTAGGATTAATTAGGATTAATTAGTAATAATTAGGATTAATTAGTAATAATTAGCAATAATTAGGATTAATTAGGATTAATTAGTAATAATTAGTAATAATTCATAATAATTAGGAATAATTATAAATAATTAGTAATAAATAGAAATAATTGGAAATAATTAAAAATAATTAGTAATAATTTGGAATAATTAGTAATAATTAGGATTAATTAGGATTAATAAGGATTAATTAGGATTAATTAAGAATAATTAGGAATAATTAGGAATAATTAGTAATAATTAAGATTAATTAGGATTAATTAGTAATAATTTGTAATAATTTGTAATAATTAGCAATAATTAAGATTAATTAGGATTAATTAGTAATACTATATAATAATTAGTAATAATTAGGGATAATTAGTAATAATTAGGTATAATTAGGAATAATTAGTAATAATTAGGAATAATTAGTAATAATTAGGAATAATGATTAATAATTAGGAATAATTAGTTATAATTGGGAATAATTAATAATAATTACTAATAATTAATAATTATTAGTAGTAATTAAAGACAATTAGTATTAATTAATAATAATTAGTAATAATTAATAATAATTAGTAATAATTAATAATAATTAGTAATAATTGATAATAAATCATAATAAATTTGAGTACATTGATAAACTGGCACAATTTCTAGCGGATTGGCATCATTCCTTTTGATCGATGCATTATCTCCTTACAACTTTCTCCCACTGAAATCAGTATGGAAAATCTGCTCAGACATATGTCAGAGCAGATTTTTTATTGTGATTTAAGTTAGAAAAAGTTACTAGGAGCTGAGTAGTCGAACAAAAGAGGCTCTTTTCCCGATGACTCATTACCTTGCAACTTTCTATGACTAAAATCACTATGTATAGTCTGCTCTGAGGTATGAATATTCATTTTAGTATGCACAAGAGCATGGGGAGAAGCGCAGTGAGGCCTCCCTACTTTCCATCCTTGTGCATACGAAAATGAATATTCGTACGTCAGAGCAGACATTTCATAGTGCTTTTAGTCATAGAAAGTTACAAGAGGATGAGTCATCGAGCAAAAGATATGCCGCCAATCTATTGTAAATTGTGCCACTAGTAATTAAAAATAATTAGTACAAAATACCTAAAATTAATAAAAATTAGTGGAAATTAGTATAAATTTTTATAAATGTGTGTAGATTAGTATAAAAGCTTAAAAAATAGTATAAATAACTAAAAAATAATAGAAATATTTATAAATTACTGGAAAAGAGAATTTAATTGTCTTATCTTTTTTGGATAGTGTTTATCTTATATCTAATTATACAAAATAACTAATTATTTCATATTTTTTAGAAAAATATGGAACGAGGAAGTTGACAACAGTCATTATTAGATGATCATTCTTGGATAATTCAACATAGAAATCCAAATGGTTCTGGTTTAAATCTTATATATATTGAGGGTGTTCAGGATTTCTTATCATTTAAATCATCGAAACCAAAAAAAAATCAGAAAGGAAAATTAAGTGTCCTTGTAAAAAATGTGCTCTGAGGACGTATGCCACATTTGACAACATTGGAGTTCATTCATTATGTTTTGGTTTTCAACCAGATTATGTTTTTTGGTATCAAAATGGTGAACATAGTTCCATAGAATATATTAATAATTTGGTTCCAGAACCAGCACAGTTTAAAATTTTAGTACATGATGTGGCAGGTCCATCTGTTCAACAAAATGAAACTTGGGATGATTTTGATTTAACTCTTGAGTTGGAACCATCTCATTTATATGAGTTGTTGATATCCATTGAGGATTCCTTATATCTCGGTTGCAAGATAAGAAAGTTTGAAGCAATTGCTAAATTTATGTCTATTAAATCAGATAATGGAATGTCAAATAATTGTTTTGATTAGATATTCTCTTTGTTAAAAACATAGCTACCTGAAGGAAATGTGTTTCCAATAAATTTCTATGAAAGCAAGAGGCCGTTTCATAATCTGGGTCTTGGTTATCAGAAGATTCATGCATGTTCAAATGATTGTATCTTATATTATGGTGAAAATGAGTTATTGGATAGTTGTCCTACATGTGGACAATCAAGGAATAAATAAGCTCAAGTAGGGAAGTCTGGTTTTGTTCCTATAAAACAATTGAGATATTTCCTGCTCACGCCCAAATTATAGCATTTATTTATGTCTCAAAACACAGCATCATTGATGTCATGGAAAAAAACCAACATTTTAACCAGTAAAAGCTTAAATCATCCCTATGGTGGTGATTCATGGAAACATTTTGACCAAGTGAATTTTTCATTTTATTTAAAGCCCGAAAGATGTGATTAGGTCTTTCTACTGAAAGTTTCTATCCATTTGGTTATTATGGTAGTCAATATTCATGTAGGTCTGTCTTTATAACTCTGTATAATTTATCTCCATGGATTTTGATAAAGGAGCCATATATCTTTTTGATCTTATTAATTCCAGTTCATTCAAAAAAAATTGATGTTTATTTGAAACCATTGATTAATGAGTTGAATTCACTATAGATTAATGGTGTCAGTACATATGATGTTGCTGTGAAACAAAACTTCCTACTAAAAGTTGAATTGATGTGGACAATTAGTGGCTTCCTAGTACATGGCATGTTATTTGGATGGAGTACACATCTTCCAAAATCATTTCTGTTCTATATGAGAGATAAAAAAGCGTTTATGCTCATCAATGAAAAAAAAACCTTGTTTTTTTACTGTCATCGCATATTTATTCCAACCGATCATCCTTTTCGAAGAAACAAATATCATTTCAAAAAAAGGAAAAGTAGAGAAAGATGGGCCTCCAACAATGATCTCAGTTATATAGTTAAAATCAATTGTCTCTTCATTACCTCTCATCACATTTGGACCTACAATAAACTAATAGAAAATTGACGGGTTTGGAAAAGAGCACAATTGGATAAAATAGAGAATTTTTTGGGATTTTTCATATTGGAATGATTTTTTGGTCTGTCACATGTTGAACGTGATGAATATAGAGAATAAATATTTTGATAATTTATTTTATATAGTTTTGGATACACCAGGTAAGACCAAAGATAATTTAAATGAATAATTAGATCTTGCCCAAATTTTCAAGCGACCAGAATCTGAACTATTTGAAAATATCAGATCATAGAAGTTAATGAATCCAAAAGTAGCTTATACACTATCCAAAGAGATTCGATTATTATTTTGTCAGTGGATTATAGATTTGAGACTTCTAGAAGATTATGCTTCCAATTTTGATAGATGTGTTATAAATGGTTATATTACAAGATTGAAAAGTCATTACTTTCATGTTTTAATGGAAAGACTTATACCAATTGGATTTAGTGGTTTGTTAAATCCTATGATTTGGGATGCGCTTATAGACATATCATACTTTTTTCAATAAATTTTTGTGTCGACAACAAACTAGGATGCCATAAGAAAACTGCAATAAGATGTCGTTTTAATTTTATATAAACTGGAAAAAAAATCATTCTATTAGGTTTGTTTGACTCAATGAAACATTTGATATTACATTTGTCTCATAGAACAAAATGTAGAGGTCCGGTACAGTTCCTATGGATGTAACCATTTGAGAGATGCCTGCAGAAATTGAAAAAAAATGTAACAAAGCATCATTTGAAGGCTCAATTGTAGAAGCTTATTTTCAAGAGGAAATTTCTTTTTTATACTCTCATTACTTTCAATCTGAATATCATTCAAAACACAACCACATGAGCCATAACGAGGGAAATGTTCATGATGACATGAGCAATCAATTATCATTTTTCAATCAGCCTAAACATGGCTTCGGTGGAGTTCATAAATGATGGATTTCAGGCGATGAACATCATAGAGCTCATATATATATTCTTCTCAACTGTGAAGAAATTACATCATTTGTATTATGAGTGCTCCTATCACTTATTCTATAATTTGTATAACAATATATTAATATTATTTTATTTTTATATTATATGATAATCATATCAAGAAATTGTTTCCACAAATTACAGCAGCTTCTCTTAAAGAACGGCGTCAAAAAAAATTCCTACACGTTTCAAAAACTGATAACATAAATTATTTTTCATTTCACATAAAAAAGAAATTTAATATTTTTTATAATGATAACTGATTTATAACTTTTCAGGTATCTCAATGTGCTGATAAAATTGATAATCGATTGCCTGTATTGAGTAACCCACCATCAAAAATGGTTAAATCTTATAATGCATATATGGTGAATGGTTTTCAATTTTGTAACGACCCAAAGTTTCATTAATTGAAAATCCCTCTTGATCCAGTTAAATGTCTCTTTATAAAAATGTTTTTATAAGATGTCAACCTCTTTGGTTTTATGATAAGAGTTTTGACCGTTGTTAATATAACCGTTGAACAGTGATCACATGATTAGTATAAATGTAAGGCTTTAACGAACACAATTTTTACTCAGACAAAGGAAGCGATGGCCTCATCCAGTAGAATTGCCCCATATGAAGCCCATTTGTCGGAGCTCGGAAAAGAGGTGGCATCTTTGGGCTTCTCCCTTGACCAAGCCCAAGATGAGCTTCATTATGTCAAGCTCGAACGTGACCGTCTACGGGAAAAGTGGAAGTTGATTGAAATTACCACTCGAGCGATGTTATCTGAGCCGCCCCAAGAGTCTGTCACCATTGAACACCTTACCTTTAGGTCTTATGCGGCTATTTTAAGGGGTTATGTAATAAATAAGTAGTACTATATTCATGTACATTATTTTTGTATATAATAATGAATATAATTTCTAGTCATTTTTGATACATTGTAAATAGTTTTTAAAGTACAAATGGTGTTTTTAATTATTATTTAATTAAGAAATATATTTTATTAAATTAAGGGATTTTTGAATTAAATAATATTTTAATAAAATATTATTATTAATATTAAATTAATTTTTATTAAATATAAATGATCATATAAATTTATGAATGCAATTAAAATTTTTATTAAGGTTTGAAAGCCATTTCTGTCAAAACCCGTGAATTTTCGATAAATGTTGGTTTTTATTTTAAAAGTGAAAATTAACATATTTAGAATTTTTTTAGATAAAATAAATGTCATTTCTGGAATCAGGATGTTGAAATTATCCAACGGTGAATTTTTCATAATTTTCTGAGACAATCAAATTTTTGGGTAAAAATTAAATACCATTTAATTATATAATGTGTTTTATGACATCATAATGACTCAATGGTGATGTAATAAAATACCATAATCCTTATGTTCGGCCAATATATGTTTTATCATTAAAATAATGTAATTTTGGGTTTGTTTGACTTACTTTTCAAAGCATTAATGAACCCCTCAAACTTATTCAACACTTTGCCTTTTTAAATTAATCTCCATGGGAGTGTGACTCACCTCCACATAATCAACCCTAATTTTTTAATAAGTTCGGACCTTGTCCTTGTAAAATATTGTTTTCATCTTTCCTTTTCCAGAAACCATGGGCTAATACCATGGGATGGTTTGTGGTTTGGATTATTTTAATATAAGGGGTCCCAAACCTAAATAATAAAGAATTCTCTCACCTTTCCTATATAAACCCACCCAAGCTCCCACTTCCTCCTCACTAAAATCCCTTGGAGTTCATCCAACCTCTGACCTACTCTCTCTATAATCCTCCCAAGGTGCCCCAAGCTCCCAAGAAGCCTCTCACAAGCCTCTCTCTAGCCTTTGGAAGCACACTTCCAAGTAAGGGTTTTTTCTTCCTTTCTCATTTTTTGTCAATTTTCTTTAAGTTGTATTGCCCCATTTAATTTCAATTATGAATGTTGGGGTATGGTTTCTCACATCCCCCATACTACCCTATTATTTTTTGAATGATGGGATACCCCTTTCTCTCTCATTAAATTCCTCCCATGTACACCCATTACTATGCCGAAATTCTGAAAGGAACTTCTCTCTCCTCTTTTATATTCAAGCAATACTTTTGTATCATGAATCTAAATTCCATTAAAAATTTTGGGACATGTATCTATATGACCTCCTTACTTTCCATTACATTTAAATATGATGAGGAACCCCTTTCTCTCTCATCAACCCTTTTTATGAATTCTTATGTCACGCCGTTACGCTGCCAAAATCACACCGATTTTCTAAGCCAATGTCATTGTGTAGTGAATACCATGCCCATTTCTCCATCAAGGGTATTCACCTTTATGCACATTTACTTATTGATTGTAAAGTTTCATGTATTAATTCCACATTCCTTTATCATGGAATAAATGATTATGTTTTATAAATCCATGTTTTATGATCCATGTGGCACACTTATGCATGAAATGAAATGTTTAAGAAGGGTGCGCCCTTATAGCGCTCCAATGCATTGGGTAAAGTATAGTATCATGATACGTCAAGTGAAATGAGTGTTGACTCATGCTAATTCAAGTGAAATGAGGTTTTACTCATGCTTCATGTGCAATGAGGGTTTAATCATGCTCCATGTGCAATGAGCCACGGCTCATGCTAATTCAATGTTAAGTGTTGTTGCCACATTTCCATGTTATGATTATCATGCTTTATCATGCCTTTATGTTCATGTTTCTCTTATGCTCTATTGACATGCCTATTTCCTAACATGTATTGTACTCCTCATGTTATTCCATGTGTACTCCCTTAATGGGCTTTATAGCTCACCCTTTTCTTATGCATGTCCTCGTGTTATCCCATGCAATGCTAAGTACGAGGGAATGTAGTGGTCATGTAAAGGAAGTTTTTGATAAAGATGTTGTATTTCATGTTTTAAGTTTTTATGTAATGATCCTAATCCCCAAATACACTAAACCTATTGATCTTCTTTGTTGTATCAAGTGAAGTTTTATGTAATAAAGCATGTTTAAGTTGTAATAAAAAGCAGGGTCGTCATAGTTGGTATCAGAGGGAGGTTTAGTTATTTTTTGGGATTAGGAAACCCTAGTAAAGCCTTAGATACAAGACTAAGTATAATAAAAACATCCCTAAGTTATGTTAAATACTAAGTAAGTGGTTTATCAAGAAAATACATCCCTGTCTGGATACGAGCAGGTAGAGGCGGCTCTGGCACAGATATATCCTAGGGGTAAAACCCGAAAACACCGCTTTGAGCTAGACTCGAACAGGAACTGGTGCACGACAACGGGCCTTGCTGCACTCTTGGTTAAGAAACTCCCAGGGGATATGTTTTGATAAATTCACAATCTTAGTATGAACCCTTATTAAGGTAATTAAAAAAATTCCCTACGAATATTTGTTAGAAAGTAGATCATGAAAATCCAAGATTGAAGCCTATAGACTCATGAGTTAAGGAATGCAAGTTTATTTATAAGTCATCAACTTTTGTCTTTGGATTACCCTTTATGTGTTACCCGTAACTTTCCTTTTATTCTAGCCAATGGCCGGTAATAGGAGGACTCGGGCTAACAACCGTTGTGAAGATCAGTGTGATGATTGTACTGATGAGATGCCCAATCCAATGGGAGCGGGAATCGCGAACTTTGTCACGCTTCTCTCTTAGCTAACTAAAGTTTTGAATAAAAACACGGGTCAAGAGGAACGTTCAACCCCCCCTAAGAAAGAACAAGTTGCTATCGAGAGCTTCATGAGGCAAACGCCTCCAACTTTTAGTGGATCATCCGATCCCACGATCGTTGAACAATGGATCAACTCCATTGAAAAGATATTCTCCATCCTCCAATGTTCTGAACAAGAGAAGGTTCTCCGGGTGGCTTATCGTATGGAGGGTGAAGCTGATCAATGGTGGACATTGATAAAAAATACGAAGCCTAGGGAGGAGATCGAGGATTTGGAATGGAAGGAATTCCGGAAGATGTTTTTCGATAAATATTTTCCACGCACCCTTCGTCTTAAGATGGAAAGGGAATTTCTTTCCCTCAAGCAAAAAGATGAAGAATCTATGGGAGCGTACGAGGAAAACTTCCCAAGGCTTGCATGATACGCTTCCGACTTTGTCGTTACCCCCGAATGCAAGGTTGACCGCTTCTTTGGTGGGATGAAGCCTAGCTTACGGAAAGCATTAGCGATCCGTGACTTCGACAGCTATGAGGAAATTGTCCGATGTTCCCTCAAGGTCGAAATGGAGATCGAAGAATCATAGGGGTATCATGGGGACAAGAAGCATAAGGTGGAATTCAATGCTGGTGGTCCAATGGATAAATCCAATGGCGCTAAGAAGTTCCAGCACCCCACTTTCCAAAAGTGCGGAAAGAAGCACCCTGGAAATTGCCTTAAGGGGACGAGAAAATGCTTCAGGTGTGGAAGATAAGGGCACCTAGCTATTAACTGTCGGCAAGAAGGACCCGCGGTTGCGAAAGAGGAGAGGAACGCTCCGTTCGAACCTCAACGCGTTGTTCAATGCTATAAATGCAAATAACCAGGTCATTTTGCAAATTAGTGCCCTAATCCAAGGGTTATCGGAGGCAACCAACAACCTCCAAGACAGCAAGGAAGAGCTTTTTCCATCACTTCTGCTGAAGTGAACCCTGACAACGAAGTGGTGACAGGTACGCTAGTCATTCATTCAAGAATAGCGAACATACTTTTTGATTCAGGTTCTAAGCATTCTTTTATATCTCAAAAGTTTAGTAGAACAATTCCAGCACCACCACAAATCATGAAAGTAAAGATGTCGGTGAGTACGGCAAATGGGGAAATCATTGCATCCCATGAATATAAGTCCTCCCCTGTTATAATCTGTGGATTGAATTTCCCGGTGACCTCGTCATACTCCCTTTGGTGGAATTTGATGCAATTCTTGGCATGGATTGGATTTCCTTATATAGAGCCAACATAAATTGTTGGGAGAGGGAAATAACACTTCATATGGAGAATCGACCCCCGATTCTTTACAAGTGTCAGGAGGAAGATGAATATCCTTTAGCTCCATCATCTCAAGCATGGATATTACTACCCTATGAGCACGCGTATCTGTCTCAGATGATTGAGTCCAAAGAAGAAACCATCCTTGAAGAAATTCCTATTGTGAGGGAATTCGCGGAAGTGTTTCCCGAGGAACTGCCTGGTCTTCCTCCAAGAAGAGATGTTGAGTTCTCAATTGAACTTATACCTGGGGTGCTACCAATATCTAAGACTCCATATAGAATGGCTATTGTTGAGCTTGAAGAGCAGAAGAAACAACTACAGGAGAACCTGGATAAAGGGTTTATACGCCCAAGTGCTTCACCGTGGGGTGCACCAGTCCTCTTTCTCAAGAAGAAGGATGGGTCAATGCGGCTCTGCATCGATTATCGTGAACTTAACAAAATCACGATAAAGAACAAGTATCCACTCCCAAGAATTGATGACTTGATCGATCAGTTGTGTGGAGCCCAATACTTCTCCAAGGTGGACTTGCGGTCGGGATATTATCAAGTAAGGGTGAAGAAGGAAGATATCCCCAAGACTGCTTTTCGTACAAGATACGGGCACTATGAATTCATAGTAATGCCTTTCGGACTCACCAATGCTCTAGAAATATTCATGCACTTGATGAATAGAGTCTTTAGAGATTGCCTTGACAAATTTGTGGTAGTCTTTATAGATGATATTCTAATATACTCCAAAACCAAGGAGGACCATGAGGAGCATTTAAGAACTGTACTAGAGACTTTGTGCAAGGAGAAGCTCTATGAAAAGTACAGCAAGTGTGAGTTCTGGTTGAAGGAAGTCTCTTTCTAGGGCCATATCATCACAAGCAATGGGATATCTATGGACCACTCCAAAACAGATGCAATTGAGGGATGACCGAGGCCAACATCGGTAACGGATATCCGTAGCTTCTTGGGGTTAGCTGGATATTATCGACGATTTGTGAGAAATTTCTCATGATTGTCCAACCCTCTTACCAAGCTAACTCGAAAGGGAGTAAAGTTTTCTTAGAGTGATGAATGAGAAGAAAGCTTCAAGGATTTGAAAAGGAGGCTTATCACTGTGCCCGTGCTCACTTTACCCACAAGTGGGGAACTTTTTGTGGTATTCAGTGATGCTTCGAAGAAGGGCTTAGGCTTTGTGCTGATGCAGAATGATAAAGTGATATCCTATGCCTCAAGGCAGTTGAAAATCCATGAGTAAAACTATTCAACGCATGATCTGGAGTTGGCGGCTGTGATCTTTTCCTTGAAAATCTGGCAGCATTATCTCTATGGAGAGAAATGTGAGATATATACTGACCACAAGAGTCTTAAATATATATTAATGCAGAAAGAGCTTAATATGTGCCAGAGAAGATGGATAGAGCTCATCAAGGATTATGACTGTTCAATACATTACCACCCTAGGAAAGCGAACAAGGTGGCAGATTCCCTAAGTAGAAAGGATCCAGTGATTCTATCAATGATGAGAATTGAGAAGGATCCAATCTTCTTAGACTTGATGAAGATGGACGTGAAAATCATAAAGAAGGGAACATCATCAATCCTTTCACAAATGATTGCTTAACCATCTCTTTTGGAAAGGTTAAAGGATTCTCAAAAGGATGATGTGGGAATTCAAGAAAAAGTGGAAGCTATCAAAAAGGGGAAATCCTCGGAGTTTCATCTTAATGAAGAAGGAATTGTGCGGTTTGGGAAAAGACTATGTGTTCCATCAAGTCTGGAGCTGAAGAAGGAACTTTTGGATGATGCACATAGTTCAAATTTCTCTATTCACCCAAGGAGAACAAAGATGTATCGATATCTCTGAGAAAACTTTTGGTGGGATAATATGAAGAAGGATATCGCTGAATATACATCAAAGTGCCTGGTGTGTCAGCAAGTGAAGGCAGAGAGGCAGAATTCTAAGGGGATGATGAAACCATTAACCATACCAGAATGAAAATGGGAGAACATCCCCATGGACTTTGTTACCGGACTCCCAAGGACATCCAAAGGCAACAATGCAATCGGGGTTGTTGTGGATCGTCTTACAAAGACTGCACACTTAATTTCTATTTGGGAGGATTTCTCATTGGATCAACTGGCACAGATTTATATTAGGGAAGTGTTAAGGTTTCATGGAGTACCACTATCTATTGTGTCCGAACGAGATCCAAGATTCACCTATAAGTTTTGGAAGAGTCTTCAACATGCTCTGAATACTGAACTGAACTTTAGTACGGCCTATCATCCTCAAACTGATGGCCAATCTGAGCGGACTATCCAAACACTTGAGGATATGTTGAGAGCATGCTCAATGGACTTTAAAGGAGGATAGGATCAACATCTTCCTCTGGTTGAGTTCTCTTATAATAACAGTTTCCACTTCAGCATCCAAATGTCACCATATGAAGCCCTTTATGGGAAAAGGTCTAGAACACTGGCATGTTGGGATGAGGTCGGTGAACGTAAGCTGCTTGGACCAGAAATGGTCGAAGAAATGGTGGACAAGGTGAAAACCATTCAACAGCATATCAAGGCAGCCCAGTGTTGACAGAAGAGTTATGCAGATAATCATTGATGAGACCTTGAATTTAAAGTTGGAGACATGGTGTTTTTACGTATATCTCCATGGAAGAAGGTCATGAGGTTTGGAAAGAAAGGGAAGTTAATTCCAAGGTACATCAGTCCCTTCGAGATTCTTGATCGTGTTGGGGCTGTGTCCTATCGACTAGCACTTCCACCTACTATGGCCAAGGTGCATGATGTCTTTTATGTATCCCTGTTAAGGAAGTACATACCGGACCCTTCACATGTACTCTCTTCCGAGGAGGTACAATTGGAAGATGATCTTTCTAATGAGGAGCAACCAGTGAAGATCTTAGATCGTAGAGAAAAAGTTCTACGAAATAAGACAATGCCCCTCGTCAAGGTGTTGTGGAGAAACCACAAGTTTAAAGAAGAGACTTGGGAGTTAGAGGATATGATGAAGCTGAGTTACCCACATTTGTTTTAGTGTGGGAAAAGGAAAATTTCGAGGGCGAAATTTCTTAAGGGGGGAATATTGTAACGACCCAAAGTTTCATTAATTGAAAATCCCTCTTGATCCAGTTAAATGTCTCTTTATAAAAATGTTTTTATAAGATTTCAACCTCTTTGGTTTTATGATAAGAGTTTTGATCATTGTTAATATAACCGTTGAACAGTGATCACATGATTAGTATAAATGTAAGGCTTTAACGAACCCAATTTTTACTCAGACAAAGGAAGCGATGGCCTCATCCAGTAGAATTGCCCCATATAAAGCCCATTTGTCGGAGCTCGGAAAAGAGGTGGCATCTTTGGGCTTCGCCCCTGACCAAGCCCAAGCTGAGCTTCATTATGTCAAGCTCAAACGTGACCGTCTACGGGAAAAGTGGAATTTGATTGAAATTACCACTCGAGCGATGTTATCCGAGCCGCCCCAAGAGTCTGTCACCATTGCACACCTTACCCTTAGGTCTAATGCGGCTGTTTTAAGGGGTTATGTAACAAATAAGTAGTATTATGTTCATGTACATTATTTTTCTATATAATAATGAATATAATTTCTAGTCATTTTTGATACATTGTAAATAGTTTTTAAAGTACAAATGGTGTTTTTAATTATTATTTAATTAAGAAATATATTTTATTAAATTAAGGGATTTTTTAATTAAATAATATTTTAATAAAATATTATTATTAATATTAAATTAATTTTTATTAAATATAAATGATCATATAAATTTATGAATGCAATTAAAATTTTTATTAAGGTTTGAAAGCCATTTCTGTCAAAACCCGTGAATTTTTTATAAATGTTGGTTTTTATTTTAAAAGTGAAAATTAACATATTTATAATTTTTTTAGATAAAATAAATGACATTTCTGGAATCAGGATGTCGAAATTATCCAATGGTTAATTTTTCATAATTTTCTGAGACAGTCAAATTTTTGGGTAAAAATTAAATACAATTTAATTATATAATGTGTTTTATGACATCATAATGACCCAATGGTGATGTAATAAAATACCATAATCCTTATGTTCGGCCAATATATGTTTTATCATTAAATTAACGTGATTTTTGGTTTGTTTGACTTACTTTTCAAAGCATTAATGAACCCCTCAAGACTTATTCAGCACTTTACCTTTTAAAATTAATTTACATGGGAGTGTGACTCACCTCCACATAAGAAACCCTAATTTTTTAATAATCTTGGACCTTGGCCTTATAAAATATTGTTTTCCTCTTTCCTTTTCCAGAAACCATGGGCTAATACCATGGGATGGTTTGTGGTTTGGATTATTTTAATATAAGGGGTCCCAAACCTAAATAATAAAGAATTCTCTCACCTTTCCTATATAAACCCACCCAAGCTCCCACTTCCTCCTCACTAAAATCCCTTTTAGTTTGTCCAACCTCTACCCTAATCTCTCTAGAATCCTCCCAAGGTGCCCCAAGCTCCCAAGAAGCCTCTCACAAGCCTCTCTCTAGCCTTTGGAAGCACACTTCCAAGTAAGGGTTTTTTCTTCCTTTCTCATTTTTTGTCAATTTTCTTTAAGTTGTATTGCCCCTTCTAATTTAAATTATGAATGTTGGGGTATGGTTTTTCACCACCCCCATACTTCACTCTTATTTTTTGAATGATGGTAGACCCCTTTCTCTCTCATTAAATGCCTCCCATGTACACCCGTTACTATGCCGAAATTCCGAAAGGAACTTCTCTCTCGTCTTTTATATTTAAGCAATACTTTTGTATCATGAATATAAATTCCATTACAATTTTTGGGACATGTATCTATATAACCTCCTTACTGTCCATTACATTTAAATATGATGAGGAACCCCTTTCTCTCTCATCAAACCTTTTTATGAATTCTTATGTCACGCCGTTACGCTGCCGAAATCACACCAATTTTCTAAGCCAATGTCATTGTGTAGTGAATACCATGCCCATTTCTCCATCAAGGGTATTCACCTTTATGCACATTTACTTATTTATTGTAAAGTTTCATGTATGAATTCCACATTCCTTTATCATGGAATAAATGATTATGTTTTATGAATCCATGTTTTATGATCCATGTGGCACACTTATGCATGAAATGAAATGTTTAAGAAGGGTGTGCCCTTATAGCGCTCCAATGCATTGGGTAAAGAATAGTATCATGATACGTCAAGTGCAATGAGTTTTGACTCATGCTAATTCAAGTGCAACGAGGGTTTACTCGTGCTTCATGTGCAATGAGGGTTTACTCATACTCCATGTGCAATGAGCCACGGCTCATGCTAATTCAATGTTAAGTGTTGTTGCCACATTTCCATGTTATGATTATCGTGATTTATCATGCATTTATGTTCATGTTTCTCTTATGCTCTATTGACATGCCTATTGCCTAACATGTATTGTACTCCTCATTTTATTCCATGTGTACTCTCTTACTGGTCTTTATAGCTCACCCTTTTCTTATGCATGTCCTCAGTTTATCCCATGAAAAGCTAAGTACGAGGGAATGTAGTGGTCATGTAAAGGAAGTTTTCAATAAAGATGTTGTATTTCATGTTTTAAGTTTTTATGTAATGATCCTAAGCCCCAAAGACACTAAACCTCTCGATCTTATTTGTTGTATCAAGTGAAGTTTTATGTAATAAAGCATGTTTAAGTTGTAATAAAAAGCAGGGTCGTCATAGATTTCATACATGTGCATATGGGGAATTAAAAAAAATAATGAATAGTGGTGTTTTCTTGAGAGGATCTCGTCATAGAGAAACTGAAGTTTACTTTTATGGCATGTTGTAAGAAATCATTGAACTGTGTTATCTGGGATAACACTACATAACAATGTTTAAATGTTAGTGGTTGGATACTGAGAGAGGATTCCATGTTCATATGATCCATGGAATCATTGATATTAAATATAAAAGTCTTCTTATAGTAAATAAACCATTTTCATTGGCTCATCAGGCACATCAAATTTATTGTGAAAATTACTGTGCTAGTTCAAGGGAGTTGGGTGATTGGTGGAGCATAATAAAAATTAAATCTCAAGAGAATTTGTTTACTAAAAGTGAATGTGGTTCCACTGAAGTGAAAGGAATTGAAATTTTTCAATAGACTACTCTGAATCCATTTTTTCAAGAAGAGGCATGAATGTTATTTATGACACCCCATAGTTAAGGGTCGATGGTGATGATGATGTTAATGATGTTACAACTGAATTTGAAATGATAAGAGATGATGAAACTGAAACTAATATATAAATTTATGATCTTGAGGAGGAAGATGAAGACATTGACATCGACAGCTATGAAGATAAGGATGAAGATGGACATTGACATAGTAAAATGTTGTTTATAATCATATATAATATATATCTATATATAATATTTGTTTTCAATTATTTTCTAACAAAAATCATTTTGTGTATCAGATGGTCGAGGATCTGTATCGTATGTTATAGGAGGCTGATCTACCTTTAGAGGAGTGGGAGGTCGGATCAATCAACCCTCAGACTGGTGGTAGTTCAGGGAGCACTCAGAGGGGGTGTGGTCTTTCCCGATTGATGATTCCTGACCATATCCCCGAGCGATGTCCACATCTTGGGTTCGATCCATGCACACTGAGGTATGTTTATCTATTAATTTTATTTATTTTTCATTAATTTATTTATATTCTAATTGTTTGATTAATTATTCTTTTTTTACATCTTTACACATATAGGTATTGGACACGGGAGCACTATATTGCGCAATTATGTTTTTGATGCATGGGTGTCATGGGATCAAATTCTCATTGATTTTCAACAGCGCATGTTCGAGCATTGGATGATACATAAATAAATAATATTTATTTTGAAATTTATTTAATTGAGAAATTGATATAATAAATTATTTTTAGTATTTATGGTATCCCATTGAGGAGAGCATGTGTGAGGCTATTTGGAAGGCATGGCACCGAGCTATGCGTCTGCGTTGCACTCAGGTTTTGCACAATTTGAAAAAGAAAGAAATGGATAAAGGAGTGAAGGAGTTTGATGAGACATATCACTTCCACTGACCTGATTATATTTCATCTCAGTTTTGGGATTGATTATGTACACACTATTTGAGAAGATAGTTTCAGAGTAGATAATTTGTAAGTCAGAAAAATCAAGGGAGATAGGAAGTGACACATCAATCCGGTAGTCGTACATTCAGTACACATAGGGAGCATATGGTAAGTACATTTTTTTAAATATTGTATATAACTTTAATCTAAACGATTTATTTTATATTCATATAGGTAGTCACATAGCCTACTATTAAGGAGTATGACATTTATAAGAGGATATATAGTGATCCAACCACTAAGGAGATTAGAGGTGCTCGCAAGTGTCAGATTGTGGTCAGTATAATTTTTTTTGAGTTTTAAATTTAATTAAAAAAATATTTTAACTATTTTAATTTTAAATTAAAATTGAAGGAGTCATATGAGGTCATAATTTCTCAAAAAGATGTTGAGAGTCAGCCCGAGACAAATGGCCAGACCAGTGCCCCATGATTTGATGAGGCAATATGGATGCAGGCAACCCAGTATGGCTTCGAGAAAGGACGAGTTGTTGGTATCAGCTATTGAGTGACCCCTGGGGGTTTTTATGACACCTCTATGATGTCGGTGTCTAGCTCGAGAGTAGCTTGTGGAGAGTCATCATCATCTCATGCACAGTATCAGGAGCAGCTGCGTGCTCAGAGTGAGCTTATAGAGACTATGCATAGGGAGCAAGAGGAGATGTGTTAGTGGTAGCAGCAACATCAAGAATAGTTCCTATGACAACAATAGCAGTAGCAGCCACAGATGTAGGATGAGATGTATCGATAGCAACAAGAGCAGAAGTAGGAGCAGGATATGGAGTACAATTTATGTTTGACTCGTAGTTTAGGAATGGAGTTGTAGGATCCATGTGCAGTGGAAGCACGTTGGTGGGTGTACCCAATTTTAATTTTTTCCATTAACAACGTTTAATCTGAGATCCATCACAATAATAAAATGTCAGATCATCGAAATAGAACAAAGAACGAAAGAGAATAGGGGAGTACCAGAACCGTAGAGATTATCATCATATGTTGGTTATAATTAATTTAATTAAAAAGATAAGCATTACCTTGACGGAATTCTCTCTTTGTTGATGTTTCCGGTCACAATTTGATGTGATATGTCGTTTCATCTTATAATTCAAGTGTAGTATTCTTCTAGAAGTGATCCACATGTGCTCCATTTATCTCTGGACATCACCGAAGGGATCTCCAAGTGCTAGAATAGAAGATCCTTTGCTTGTGATGTCCGTCTTCGATCGCCTTGATTCATTGGAGGAGGATCTCCCTCTCGTAGCTTGAGACCGTTCTTGGAAGAAAAGAATTATCTATTGGCTTGAGGGCTTTCTCTAGATCTGTTGTGCACAACAGCCAAAATGGTTAGAAAAATGAGAATTATATAATTGGGATTATAATTACTTAGAATAATAAAATGAATTAATTACCCGAAAGCATTTATTCATTTAATTTAATTCTTAGTAAGACCCCATGTCTAGTAATAACAGTTGACTATTATTATTACTTGACATGAACCCAGAGAATTACACCTAATATTATTTAATTAAATAAATATTATTATTTCTAACAAATTCCCAAAAAAATACATGGCATGTATATTAATATACACGGTGTGCACTTTTGTTTTTCCATTCTCTATTTATTCCACCACATTTATTAGACCTTGAAAAATGGCTATTTATTTCTCAAATAAATATCACTGCATTACTCACTAATAAATATATTATTTAGCCCATAATATATTTTCTCAAATAACTAGTGTTGAAATAAATGTGATCAGGCATCCTTGAATAATTATTAAACCACAATTGGGAATAATCTTTATTCAACTTGTTAAATTAATATTTAACTGAGATACTCGGACACACTTAGTGTGTGACCCTCTAGGCCTCTTTCTCAGTGGCATTAGGCGGAGCCTGTCTAAAGTTCAAGGTAGGCATCTAGAAACATGCCTTGACACCCATAGAGAAAGAAGTTAACGCCACAATGACATGTCACCTCCTATGAATGCTTATTGTGCAATGTAATCCCTTTGTCTCGATATCTCGAATCAAGCGGGTTGCATGCTAGTGCCATCAACCCATGTGCTAGATTATTCTTTCTTTGAATTTATGGAATTGAACCTACTCATTCCTCACCATGGACATGGATTTATTTAGGCTATATTATTTCCATCAAAGGGCCTAAGATAAATACTTCTGTTTTGGAACCAAAGTGACAAATCCTTTCTCGCATTATTTATTAATGCAGTATTACTTATGACGCACCCAAAATATACTACCTTGCTGCGAATAGTGTGTCGTCATAGTTTTCATCAATACATCTAAGTGCGCGAGTTGTAATACCCATTAATAATACTCTTAAAATCTAAGGACCAATACACACGTCCGTAGATAGGAACATCCAATGACACTATGAAATTTGGATTTACTACTGGCGGGTCTCGTTCTCATAATATCTTCCTGGATATTACCAAGGGCGCACACCATGAGAAGGTGCCTCAAAGTTTTATGAGTCCTCACCCCTAATGGCCGGTATTATTTGTGTCCCTCAAATAACATCATCCAGCCATAGAACATATATTCAAAAGCAATGTTATGGCACTTTTGGGTTCTCATCATAGCAGGGATCCGCTATGACCCTTTAATGAAACATTTATCCTTAGGACATTATCACATGTATTGTCACGTAGAAGAAAAATCAAGATGTGATAAGATATTTATTAATGAATAAAGTACAAAGTAGTTGGATCTAGGCCACCAACTCCAACAAGAGTTCCCTTCACCATCTCCTCTAGCTCCTCCAGATGACCCTCCCCCTCAGTGATAAATTTTTATTTTATGATGAAACATTTGAATGTATTTTTTGTAACATTAACTATTTAAAATTTTAAATAGTGTGTGTTATATATTGTCTCAAAAATTACAGTTTTTAATTATTTATTTAATTTGTTACTGTATTTATTATTTTATTAAATAATATATTATTATGTTTTTATGAATACTCAGGTTTTTATTATATTACTAATATTATAATTTAATTAATATTAATATTAATATTTTTATATTAATTAATTATTTTATAATTAAATTTATTTTATGAATATTAATACTAGTATTTTATTTATATTAATATTATATTATATATATTATTTTATAAATAATTTTATTCTATTATTATTTATATTATGATTTTATTTATATTAATATTATATTATTATTAATATTACTTTCATTAATTTATTTAATTTTTTTAAATTTATGACCTATTTACGACAGACCTCTCGCAAAAGTGGTTATTTTTTTATATTTCCAGAAGTAATTATGATGATATGTCATAATTACTAATTGCGACGGTCTATTGCGAAAAGAGTAAAAAACAGGAAACTATTTGTGACGACCCACCGACCTGTTGCAAATATTTACTTAAAAAAATCGTCGAATGTTTTTTGCAATGGTGTTGTTTTTCATTGAAAATAATAAGTTTTTTGCAACGATCCATCGCAAAAAGTAATATTTGCGATGCTGTTTTCCACAACGGGTCATTTGCGACGAGGTCCCGTTGCAAAAGGCTATTTGTGATGGGATCCCATCGCAAATAACCTGTCGCAATAATGCATATTTCAAGTAGTAAAGACCTGATCCCCTCTTTTCTTTGAGCTCACATGAATCACAAACCCCCAAATCGATTTTCCAATTCTTATTTATTTTCATTTTTATATTTTAAATGTTTATTATTTATTTAATTTCTTTAATAAAAATTGAATTTAATTCATAAATTTTCAAAAATATTTACAAAACAAATTATAATCCCATTTTATATAAAAATAATATTCATATTATAATAAACCATTTATGTTCAAAAATATCATAATTTATATTTTATAATGAAATAAATTACTTTAATATGAATATTTATTTTATTTCAAATTATATCACCTTAAATTTTTAATATAATGTAAATGTTTATAATGAATTTTTTTAGACAATTAAACTTATAATACTTACATTATATTAAAATAATGTTACATAAAATATTTAACATTTTAATATTACAACTTATAATACTTGAAAATAATAATTTATTTATTGTTCTCAAATTCTGATAACTGTAAGTAAATGTATTTCTAAATGAACACATGTATTTATTAACCAAAATATGTGTTATCAACAAATATCTCAAAGTGATGTTTTAATACATCTACTCATGTATTTTTTTATTAAAATAAATAACATATTAATATATTATAAAAATAAAATTTTTATCATTGCAAAATAAATAATTTTTTTAAAGTTAAAATTAAATACTTTCATTATTTTTTCTTAAAATAATAGAATATATTAAAAAAAATTAAATATGAAATTAAGAACCTTATATTTCAGAATGATTTAATTTATAAAAATACTATTTGAATTTCTAAGGATGTTACATTGTTGACCTACTCCTTGAGAAAGAAATAGTTTCTAGATAAAGGTCAAGGGTGACCTAGCATGAAGATGGTGTTAAAAATACTACCTTCTTTCAAGAATGCATCAAAGAGAGGACACCATTAAACTAGATCAAGAACCCTAGGCCTCTGAGCAGTGACTTCTCCCCCCCTCCGCGTGCACCTAGGGTTTCTTCTCCAATCTGTTTCCTCCCCTCCTCTGGCTTGGCCCGGCCATGGCAGAGGCCTTCTCATCTCAGATCGACGTCGATGGGTGGTGGATCTGTGTGGTTAGGCTTCATTCTTGTCTCGATGGTGGCTTCATTGCACCTCTCTACTTCGGGATCTCGTCTCTCTTATGGTGTGCTCGGCGCCGACACCAGTACACTCAGTGATGACTTCATTGCTTCTGCTTTTGGATCTTCTCGGCCCTGGCGTGCGTCGACTCCGAGTGGTCCTGCTTCGGGTGGTGGCGATGATTCTTCCAGTTCCTGGATCTCTTTGCGGCTCCAGGTGTTTGGTGTCGACTTTGGTGTGCTCGGTGTTGGCCTTGTCATGGCTTTGGATTTGGGATCTTTCCATAGAGGTAGTATACTCGTAGTCAACTCCCCTGTTCTAGACGCCGACTACTCGGGATTCCGTTGAGCCTGTGGTGTGCTTATCATGGGATATGGTGTGCACAACGTTGGCCTTGGAGTGCTTTCTGACTCTGCAATCTCAGCACGGCCTCGTTCCAGCTCGACTTCGGCTCTAGCATATAACGGTGTGCTCAGGGTCGGCTCCAGTGTTCCGGAGGGGGGAGGTCCTTCATTTTGGCATTCTTGTAAGTTTGTTTCTAGGTTTTGATTTGGTTAAGGTGATATCTAGTTTGATTGGATGTGAAATTGGTGGTATTGTGGTGGTGTTATTGATGTGGTTGGCTGTGAATCTTATAGTTACCTATTATTTAACTATTGTTGGAGGTGAAATGGATGTTTTTTGGGGAATCCAGACATTCTACATGGTTTTTTCTTTAGATGAGGATAGATCTGTTCTTCTCCATCTTGTATGGCTTTTCAGATTTGGACGACTGAGAGGGTATGGCGTAGCCATCAGTATCGGGCTCGTGCGTCCTTGCACTAGACAACTTTATGATCACACATACTTTAGTGGAGGCATACCTTAATGATATTGATGCTGGGTAGAGTCAATTTTGTGTAGTCTTGTCCTGGGTTGCAACCCTTTAATTTTTGAATCTTGTTTAAGTTCTGATGTGTCTGAAGTATTGGTTTACCCCTTTACCCTTAAAATAGGCTTATCCAAAATCAATAAAAATATCAGCCTTCAGGCCATTCAGTCAGTCATCAAAGAGAGGAAGATATATAAAGCATATAACATCCTCCTTGGAGGTGGATATCTCACCAATGACCCATAGGTGGTGGGAGGTATGGATGGGGACCATATTTACTCTTTAAATGAAGATGTTAATCAATGCATGCAAGACAGCTACCCCCCGGGACATGCTGAAATCTTTGAATCCATCCCACACATGGTCTCCCATGATATCAATGGGGGGTTTGAGAAGGATCTAGATGAGAAGGAGGTTTGGATGGAAGTTTCTATACTTAACTCTGAAAATTCCCCTGAGTTAGATGAATTTTGAGGATCTTTCTATATCACATCTTGGGACCTCATAAAAAAACGGATTGTTGAATGCATCTAGGACTATTTCTGAAGGGTATTTTACCTCGAGTTTCATTTGCCACAACTTTAATTCTCATCCCCAAAATTAAAGACCCATCCTCATTAAAGTAACAAAGGCTGATCAACATGTGTAATTTTTGCTATAAAATTCTTGCTACTGTTATCAACTAGAGGCTTGCAATGCACCAACGTTGATGAGTCTCTGTTGAGCAGTAGGGTTTTGTTCAAGGCTAGTCCACTCAAAATTCTTTTTCCATTGCTCAAGAAATGTTGGGGGGTATCAATATGAAATTACCTCATTCAAACATTGTAATAAATATTGATATGTAAAAATCCTATGATAGGGTTTAGTGGAGTTTTATCATAAGTGTCATGAAATGTATGGGTCTCTCTGAAAGGGTGTTTGATATCTTCTCTGGATGCATTGGTTCTTCGTGGTTTTTGATTTACTTTTATGGGGAAACATTATGGATTATTTAAATCGGTTCAGGGGCTGAGACAAGAGGACCCCCTCTCCCATAGTGTTTTCATTATGATACAAGATGCCTTTAATAGATACCTCAATAAATGTAGCAGTGATGGGAATGTTTGGAAATTCTTGTGCAATCCAAACTTCCCTGAAATTACCAATCCCTTATTTGTGGATGACCTTATTCTTTTTCTCAATAGCAACAGAAGGAACATTTAAGAGTGATAGTTATATTTCATGCATATATTTTATGGTATTTTAATGCATTGTTTTCTATGTTTAATTGATTAGTCTGTCCAATTTGTTAAAATTTTAAGTTTTTAATGTTTTTTGGTAGCATAAAACCTATCATTGGAAAAACAGAAAAAAGAGATGAAAATGGGAGCTTAAAGACACTTCGCGTTGTGAGATTCACTCATGGAGTGACACCAGATTTTTGAGGATGGAGTGGTGCTGTGTAACTAGAAAAGAAAAATTACACATCATGTATTTCATTACAAGATTTGATTTCACCAGGAATATTTTGCCACTCAGGAAAATTCATGACATCATTACACTCAATGAAAAGAAGTTACACATCATGTACATAAATGCATGTTGTAAATGTTCAGGGTAGGACAGCTATGAAAAATCTACTATTGATGAGGATTACACATCATGTACAATAATATACATTGATAATGTTTTTATGGATAGAAAAATAAATGATGTTGGAAGATGAGGGTTGATAAAAAACCCTTTATATTCACGCCTCGACCGTACAGTAGGGAGAATCCACGACCGGAGGGAGCCTCACGGATGAGACACATGCATGGAGTGACAATCTAGAGCCCAACTTTATTTTCATTCTTCACCTCCATTCTTCCTCAGGTATCCATTCTGCTCATTCTCATCATGCCTATCATAAGAGAGTATTTTTCTTTTTTCTGAGTGATGCGACTGTAGGGTGATGTGCTGCTTAGGGATTATTTTGATTTCTTATTCTTGTTTTGGATTTTTTTTAACACCGTTTATCAATTCCAATTCTCTTCTTTTTGAAATTTCATAACCATTTCTTGTGATTTAAGTATTTTTATTTCATTGCATCAATTAATAGGCCTATTTAGTGTATGAACATTATGAAATCTAGGTTTTTTATGTTTAAAAAGGATTTTAGGTTGCCTAGTTTTATGATTGAGTTTAGTAGATGACCATTCAAATAGTGAAATCACATGATTATGGTAGGATACCCTGACCAACGATCCTTGATGACCCAATTTCGACACCAATCCTGAATAAATCCATTATCAATTGGATCTCTAGTGCACAAACCTAAAAATCATTGAACCTGGCATGTCTCCTCTCTTGATATCAAACCCAATCCTTGCTGGTATTTTTTTCTTTTTCTAAACAAACCAAGCTATTCCAATTTTCAATTTCTTTAATTAATTTAGAACAAACGGATCGTCCATGTGGGTTCGAAACTTAGTCTTTCTAAGTACTATATTTTTAGTACAATGTATGAGTTTTATAAAATACTAAATTTGTGCAGCCTTTTAGAAAATTAATGATGTCCTGTTGGGTGTCAAGGTGCCTAACCAAATTCTTAATCTATACTATAAATGGAGTGATCAAATTATCAATCGTGAGAAGATTGGCTTTTATATCTCATGGATTTGTTCAAGATCATGGGGTAAAATGATTGAAGAAAGGTTGGGGGTCACTAAGAGACAATTCCCCATGGGTTATTTAGGGGGCCAAATCTCCTTGGTTAAAGATCACATTCAATATTTTGATGGAATTGTGAAAAAGATATACTCTCATATCCTTAATTAGAAGAACCAATTTCTATCCTTTGGTGGGGGATTACCCTGGTTAATAGTTTGTTAACCTCTATCCTCGTGCATGTCTTGTCAGCCAATATTTCTCCCAAGACGGTTCTTTGTAATATTGAAAATATTATGGATAGCTTTATCAGGGATGCACAAGTGGAGGGTAGACACCATTAGGCCTCATGGAACAGAATGGACCGTGATGCTAAGGAGGGTGGCATCAAACTCAAGAGTGTTCTGGACACCATGTCTTACCTTAAGGTGAAGCTGTCTTGGGATGTTATGGAAGGGAGGTCTTTATAGGTAAGGTTCTCCATTAAAAAGTATGGGACTCAATTTGACATTGTAGGTGGAGGATGCTCCAAGATTTGGGATGCTACTTCCCAAAAAATCCTTACTTTGCATCAAAATTTGATATGGATTATTGTAGAGGGATTGATCAACTTCCAGAATGATAATTGGTTAGGTAATACCATTTTTTTCAGGTTGACCGATACCAGATTTAACTTTCTTGCAGGACACCTTTTTCCCACCTTAACAAAAGTTGTTCTGATCATGGTATTTTACAAGAAAATTACGGTCATGATACATTGGTAGGTATTTTTTGGTTAAACAACGCCTTGTCCAAACATAACTTTCTCATCTTGTGGATTTGTAACTGTGCACTTCCCATGGATGAAGGGTACGTAGTAAAGGGATATATATTATCTATGAATGTTCATGTCGTCGTCACCCTGAGGAGGATATGACCTCCCAACTCTTTTCTCAGGGGATCAATTTCTTCACTCCTGGTTCAACGGATCAGTGGGTAGCGTGCATGAGAGAAAGACGAGATCTTTATTACTAGCGGCAGGTTGTTGGACCATATGGAGCATGCAGAACAAGACTAGAAACTAGGGGATTTACAATTCATGGACCACTATAAAGGCTAGGGAGAGGTCATTGGTGATGGATTTGGTGTCATTTCTCAAACATGGGGATCTCTCCCTTCCCTGCATAGACTTATGGATGGCAGGGGGTTAGATTTATCAGTGCAAAGGGCGTCTCCTCAAGGAAACTGGGTGTGCTGGAATCCTCCTAAATCGGGATTTATATTAAAAGTCAATGGATCTAGCATAAATTCTTTCATGAGGAGTGGGAGGGGGTGTTCCTGATCAGTAGAGATCTGTTGTATTTGATTTCATTGTTTGTTTTGTCCAAGGAGACTCCCTCAGGGTCGAGGCCGCTACCGTGCTCCAAGGATTGGAATTGTGTTGTTCCCATGGATTTATGCTTCACCGAGTAGAAACGGATTCCAAGATTCTCCTCAGATCAATATGAGGTGTTCCCACTATTCTTTGGGATATTAATTATTTAATTCTCAACTACATGAGCATTAGTATTAATATAATTATTCTTATACACAATTGAGGCATCATGCTTAATGATGGTGGTTCGAGTTGCTGATAGCCTTCTCATGCAGGTTGGTGTTGGTAACCTGAGTATGTGGCCTCTCTTGTTTATTGGAGGTTTGATTTAGAGTTTTAGTTTTCCTTTTTGTCATTTCTTTTTGGATTTTGGTTTAAGTTATAAACCTTTAAACCTGAAATGTGTTAAGTTCATGTTTGGTTGTCTATTTTCAGTTTTAGTTTATTTATCTTGTCAGTTGTTTTGTGTTTTCAATTTTAGGTAAATCATTCCCATGTGTTATTTTTGATACTTGGGCACTTGTACCATCCCATGGGGATCAGGAATTCCATTTGGGGCATGTCGTGGACTAGGTTGGGCGCTGGGTCGGATGGCGACCTGGCTTGGTTTGTGAAAAAATGGTATCAGAGGATGTTTTCTCTCTTGGGTCATGTTATTTTGGGTTAGAGTCAGGGTATACCAAAGTCAAGGGTGTTGGAACTAGACGTTCTAGGTACAATCAAGGTTCTTGGCTAGAACACCTCATGGCGGGACTCGAGTTACCAAGGTAAGTTGAGGTTTTCCTGAGTCTTTGGTCCTTGTGGTTAATCTAGTTTAGGGTAAAATGAAAAGGGAGTAGGTTCAATGGTCTCAGTGAGGTAACAGGGTATGGAAATCCATGTGGAGACAAGGAATATTTCCTATAATACTCTTTGTGGTGGTGGCATGACTGGCATATGGCTACCAACCATATGTAATAGTCACCCGCTGACACTAGTTTCCTCTTGCATCGTTCCTCGTCGCTTTGTTTTGGATTCGTGGAAGTATGGTTTTTAAGTAAAAATGATTTTTTCTTGAATAATGTTTTGAAATGAAGATATTTAAAAGGAAAATGATGTGTAAGGTTTAAAAAGTGTTGGTTAAATGTTTTGGTTTTGAAAAATGGAAAGGTCTGGTTTTGATATTTGGTGTTCTCATGGGTGACCACATGCATGAGTGTATATAGAAAGAGAAATGGTTAATGGAAGGAGAGGATGAGTGTCTGGATGGACATGAGGTGGGTGTCGGTATGGCACTGGAACATGCATGTGTGAGGCCCACGAGACACCATTGGTGTTTGTGCAACCCACCATCTTCATTTATTTTCAAAAATTTGTGTTAAATGAAATTTTGCTGTTTTAATAACCGGTGATTGTGTGGTGTGTCCTTGTATTTTGGAAATGTTGGTGGTGATGTGTTTCGAGATGAGAATCCTTTTGGGCCGATTTTTTTCTTGAGTTTTAATTATTATTGGTAAGTTGGAGTGAAAGTGTGTGGTTAGTGGATTATTTTGAAAATTGCTTCGGAAATCCCTTGCAGTGGTTTCCCCTATACGTTTTATGTTCGTTTACGGTATGTCTTAGACGTTGGACCAGTTTGATTGGGTCAATGGTTATCTTTATTGAATAGTGAACCACCCCCCCCCATGAATCATTAAAATGTGATTGAAGTGTGTCTATAAACAATTCATCTTGGGTTATCCCTCCAATTGATTAAATTAAGGACTCTCCCTTTTTAGTGATAGTGATATGTCTATCCCTTTTCCTTTTTGGTTAACTGGATCCTCTCGTAGCAGGATGACAGATGCAAGGGGAGTTGAAGGGAGTTTTGGTCTCTTTGAGTTGTCTGAGTCAACAAGTATAAAGTTTGACACTGTTTCATCTGAAGGTCCCACTGGAAACGGTGAAAGGAATTCCAGTGGGGAAGGGTGAAGTCGGTTCGGAGTTATCTGTGCTGACCGATGTCTTGAAAGGCTTGTAGTGCTTTCATCAGCCGCAAGGGTCATGTTTGGTGACGCCTTCCAGTGTGAGTTCTCTTTGAAGAGAAAGAGTGGATTTCATTGAATCCTTCGGAAATATTTGTTTTCACAGGAGTGTGTCCTCTTATAGAGTTATAATTTTTCTACTCAAATGGGAGTGTTTTTCATGAGTATTTCCCTTATTAAGTTTCTTGGTTAAGGTGAAGAGGTGATGCATGTGCATCATGTAAACCCATGTTTTGGTGGATATGTCACGAGGGAGTATTTGGATGTTGTGGTGTATTCTATTTGTTGGTGTTTTCTTGTTTGTGGTGTGGTTGTGTATGGCACCAAAAGGAGAAGCTCTATTCGGGAGTCTTCAATACCTGACTGTGAGGTAGGAGATTCTTCAAACATTAGGGCTCCAGCCATAGGCCTTGGAGTGAAGCTAGCACATGGTCAGGAACCCCAAGAGTGTGTGGGACCCCGACTTTATTTTTGTCACCGGTATTGAAGGTGAATGTGGTTTGAATTGTTTTCTATGGTTGTTCTTTTCTGGGTGACCCATTTGGGTGCGTGGGGTTTCCCATGGCTGTGAGAAGGCATGGTCATCTTGTTACCTTAAAGCACCGGGGGTTATATCCCACCAAATGTAATTTCTTTTAGTGGTCCTTATGGGTTAGTTGGGTAAATCAGTATCAAAGTTGAATGGTGCTCATCTAGGAATGTGGAGGTGTTGGTTTGTCTTCATCCATGGTTTTGACGCCCCGGTAGTTGGGCCCTCCCCTCCCCAACCCTTTTGGTGGGGTGTTTTGTCACTGTCGAGAAATTTAGAATTTTTTGTACCTTCTGGCAGTTCTAATGGTGGGGAGACCCATGGTTGGTCTCACTCAGATGTGTCCATAATGAATCGTCATTGGAATTTTTCATGATGGTGGGTAGTCCGCTCGTGCCTCCCTATGTCGGTTTTCTAGTCTTATCTCGGATGTTGGTAGGTTTCCAATGGTGGGGAGCCCCTTCGGGTTTCCCCACATTGGCCTTTTTGTTCTGTTCCTAAATATGGCTTGGTGGTAAGTGATAAGAGTGTTATTTGGATGTGGTTTGGTCTTGGTTGTTCCTTCCATAAAAATAGTGTGGTTTTTGTTCAATGATGCTTGAGGTGTTTTGTCTTGTGAAGTTAGTTTTTGTGTGTCAGAGAGTTTCTTTCCTTGATCAATCAATTGGAGGTGTTCTAGATTTTTGGAGTGGGTGACACTTAGAAGAAGTCTTTTTAAGGGTTTCTTGAGGGTGTCGTTCAGGTCACTTTATCTGAGCACTGTGGGGTTGCCCCTTTTTTCTTGCTTCTCATAGGGATCATCAATGAACCTTAAGGGGGTATTAGTTTCTTCTTTGGGGTTCAGTCTTAGTTGTGGCTTTTTTGGGAGTGGGAAACACTATGGTGGGGAGAATTATCACACCTGCTTCTTTTGAAGTATTTATTTTATAAATTTTCTAGGCATCAGGTAGTTCAGGTTGAGGCCCTACTTAAATTTTTTTTTGATTTATTATTAAAAAATGTGTGTTTTGGCCTTGACTACGTCCAACGCACCACAGTCAAAGCCGCACGGCCTCGCCTCGGTCACCGCACAACCTCGTTCTGTTCACCGCACGCCCTACCTGATGTTCAAGGAAATCAAACAAAATGTAATGAATAATGAAATGGAAATAAAAATAATAATAATAAGGTTAATAGAATTTAAAAAATTTGTTTTAATGATGATAATAATAATATTTTTTGAGAATAATAATATTATTATTATTAATAGTGTTAAGAATATAAAATTTATAAAGTTGTTATTAATATTTTGATAATAATTATTATTGTTAATATTATGTTATGTTATTAACATTTTTATTATTATAAAATTATTAATACCAGTAATGTTGTTGTTATTATTACCATAAAGTATAATTAATTAATTAAGTAATGATCTAACACAAAATAAAAGAAAAATAAGTAAAATATAATTGTCTTAATAATAATAATAATGTTACTATTATTTGAGAATATTATTCTTGTTATTAGAATGATTAATTTATTAAGATGTTGTTATTATTATTATTATTATTCTTGTTTTACTTTATTATTACTACTACTACTATTATTATTATTATTAGGTTTATTTTACTTTTAGTTTAGTTTTATTTTTTATTTTTATTTTTATTTTATTTTTTTGGTAGGGATTCTTTCCGTAGGTCGCCCATCCCCCCCCCCCCCCATTTTTTGTTCTAATCCTTCCCTCCCCCTATAATACTGTCGTGTCACACCCATGCCTAGTCATCGTCGCTACCCTTCTCCCAGTCGGCCAACTCGCGTTGCACCCTACTTCCTCTCCAGCCCGCTCGCATGCTTCCCTCATGCTCCCCAGCGCCACTCTAGTCATCTCCCCCAGAAACCAACCACTCACGCCGATGCCCCTCTCCTCTGGCTCTCATCTGGCGCTGCCCCACCAGGCTCCCCCTTCGGCCCCTCGCACGACCTCCCCTGACCAGCGTCCCTCTTCCCTTTCGTGTGTGTCTCCACTTCGGGTAAACCCTCTTCCTTCCTTGCTAAGGATTTGTTCTTTGTTCTTAGGGGTTTTGTCTTGATTATGGTCCTAGTATTGAGTGTTTTTGTTCAATTTTTTGGATTAGGGTTCCTTGTTGATTGTTTGAGGTGCTGATGGATTTCACGTCGTCTTTCCGAAAGCGTTTTGGTCCGAGGTAGGTAGTTTCATGCCTTATCATCATTTGATAAATTCATTCTGATTATTTGAATTTATAAATGTGTTCTTTAGTTTCATTTTCTAGTGTGAAAGGTATTTTTAGAATGATTGGTGTGTTTGCTGGTTAGAAATGAATTTTTGATTTAGGATATGTCAATGTTTTGTGTTATTTTGGTGCAATGTTTTCAAAATGGGTTTAGGGGTTGTTTGGTTGGTGAAAACTTTGTTTCAAGGGTATTTGAGTTGTGTATATTTAAATGTGGATTTTTAATGAGTAGCGAATCATTTTGGGCATGTTGGCTTGGTTTTGTTTTTTTGTAAAAATGGGGAAAATCTTGTTTTAGAAACGGTTTTAAAGTATGGGTGATTTTATAAAGGGGCTTGGCCATTGTCTTGGTTTTTCTACGGCGTGTGTGAAATGGAAAAAGTGTTGTCTTGTAAAAAAATAGTGGTTTCTTCAAAGTGGCAGGTATTTGATATGTAAGATAAAGTGTGTGTATTTTAATGGGATTTTTCATTCAAAAACAGAATGTTTGACAGGTTAGCTTTGTGGTGATCTTTTGGTTTAAAAGCATTTGGGGGTGTTGTTGAAGTTGTTTTATAAGTTGTTATAATATTTTATTTATTTGGGTAAAAGGTGAAAACCATGTCTATAAAAAAATGTTTTGAGGAACGTTTGATTTTAAGAGAGGGAAATTGAGTATCTTTTTAGGGTAAATCCTTGTTATTAGTTTTATAAATGTATTGTTAATTATTTTAATGATTTATTAATTTGTAGGTGTTGTGAAAATTATACTTTGAAAAGGTTTCGGTGTGCGCTTGGTTTAAAAAGTAGATTTTTAGTGTGTTTTTGGTGTCAAGCCTTGTGTCATCTCATGGAATTGTTTTATTAAGTTTTTAAATGATATATTAAATTGTGTAAGTGATGCAAATTATGATTTGAAATGGTCTTGGTGAGAATTTGATCTTTTAAGAGGAGTTTGGTTGTGAAAATGGTGGCTTTTGTGTGTAATGTTTTGTTTGGTTTGTGATATATGAAAATGATATATTATGTGAATGTGGAACTTGATTGAGCACAAGGGAAAAACCACGGGTACCTAGGTGGGTGGATTAGGACTAGTATGCTAGATGATACGTTAGGGGTTCGTCACAGTCTCGTCTAGCAGGATTGAAGTTAGAACACTAACTAAACTTTTATGATGATTAGAGACCACTAGGTTATGGATGTGTTTCCCTACTAGTGGATCATACACGAGAGCGTCGATCATTGTGGTTCCAATGCCACGTTTTCACTGAGGTACGATGTCTCTAGCATCCCACACGTTCTAGCTACCTTAGGGGATTCACCCGCAGTGCTCTACTGTTCATGACGTGGTGCCCTCTGGCGGCATACGGAGGACCACTTGAATGTGTGTGTCTTCTTTATGTATTTTTTCATCCACTTTAAAATAGTATTTGTGAAATGGGTTTTCTTCAAACATTCTTTTCCTTTTTTACTTTCAAATTGTAAATGTTTTTCTTAACAGTATTTTTTAAAAGCATGTTTTTTTTTGAATAAGCATATTAAATTATCTCTTAGATGTTGTGGTATGAAACCTTTTTTTATTGGGCGGTATCCTAGTGGGCTCTTGGCTCACACCCTACATACACCTTTGGGTGTATGTAGACCTTATTCTTTGTGTATTCCAGGTTGGGGCATCGTGCTTAGTGATGGTGGTTTGGGTTGCTGATAGCCTTCTCATGCAGGTTGGTGTTGGTGGCCTGGGTATGTGGCCTCTCTTGTTGCTTGGAGGTTTGAGTTTTAGTTTTAGTTTTCCTTGTTCTTGTTTCTTTTTGGATGTTTGTTCAAGTTATAAACCTTTAAACCTGAAATGCGTTAAGGTCCTGTTTGGTTGTCTATTTTCAGTTTTAGTTTATTTATCTTGTTAGTTGTTTTGTGTTTACTATTTCGGGTAAATTGTTCTCGTATGTTATTTTTTATACCTGGGCATGTGTAACAGCCCGTGGGGATCGGGAACGCCCTTCTGGACATGTCACGGACCGGGTCGAGCACCGGGTTGGATGGCGACCTGGCTTGGTTCATGACACATCCCAAAAGGTTTGGCGCGAAATACGCGCCAAACTACGGACAAGGGTATTTTTGACGGGATACTTGCCCTGTCGCAAATAACCGGCGGCGGTTTTTAGTATTTGCGACGAGATACTTGAATCGGCGTAGATACTTTTTCGGTAGGTACCCATGTGCGACGGGTCCCATCACAAATACCCCCATCGCAAATTATCTAACCTATATATACCCCTCATATGTTTTTCTCTCATTTCACTCTTTATTCAACTTCTCTCTCTGTCTGTTCGGAAAAATTTTCTTCAAAATTTTTTTATAGTTTAAACTTTTAAATCATATCATTATCTGCAACTTTAATACTCCGAAAGCTTCAGTTTCAAGGTATTTATCTATTTTTTATTATTAATTTAAATTATTTTAAATTATTTATAAGTTTTGTTAATTAAATGTAAATTAATTAAATTAGAATCAGATATTTGTTTTTTCGGTATTTATTTTTATGAATAGTTATATCTAAGTGTTAATTAGTAATAAATTGTAATAATGAGTAATAATTTTAAATAATTTGTAATAATTAGTAATAACTAGTATTAATTAGTAATAACTAGTGTTAATTAGTAATAACTAGCCTTAATTAGTAATAACTAGTAATGAATTGTATTAATTAGTAATAAATTGTATTAATTAGTAATAAATTGTATTAATTAGTAATAATTAGAAATAATTGGAAATAATTAGCAAGAATTAGAAAAAATTAGAAAAAAATGATAATAATTAGAAATAATTAATAATATTAGAAATAATTTGTAACAATTAGAAATAATTTGTAATAATTAGAAATAATTTGTAATAATTAGAAAAAATTAGAAAAAATTAGAATTAAGTAGGTTTAATTTCTAATAATTAGGATTAATTAGTAATAATTAGGATTAATTAGTAATAATTAGTATTAATCAGAATTAATTAGTATTAATCAGAATTAATTAGTAATAATTAGAATTAATTAGTAATAATTAGGATTAAATAGTAATAATTTGTATTAATTAGGATTAATTAGTATTAATTCAGATTAATTAGTAATAATTAGGAGTAACTAGTAATAATTAGTAATAATTAGGATTAATTACTAATAATTAGTAATAATTCATAATAATTAGTAATAATTAGTAATAATTAGTAATAATTAGAAATAATTAGTAATAATTAGTAATAATTAGTAATAATTAGTAATAATTAGTAATAATTATTAATAATTAGTAATAAATAGTAATAATTACCAATAATTAGGAATAAATAGTAATAAATATTAATAAATAGTAATAATTAGTAATAATTAGTAATAATTAGTAATAATTAGTAATAATTAGTAATAATTAGTAATAATTAGTAATAATTGGTTATAATTAGTAATAATTAGTAATAATTAGTAATAATTAGTAATAATTAGTAATAATTAGTAATAATTAGTAATAAATAGTAATAAATAGTATTAATTAGTAAAAAATAGTAAAAAATAGTAAAAAATAGTAAACAATAGCAATAATTATTAATAATTAGTAATAAATAGTAATAAATAGTAATAAATAGTAATAATTAGTAATAATTAGTTATAATTAGTAATAATTAGTTATAATTAGTAATAATTAGTAATAAATAGTAATAAATAGTAATAATTTGTAATAATTTGAAATAATTAGTAATAATTAGTAATAATTAGTAATAATTATCAATAATTAGGAATAATTATCAATAATTAGCAATAACTAGCAATAATTAGGATTAATTAGGATTAATTATGAATAATTATGAATAATTAGGAATAATTAGGAATAATTAGGAATAATTAGGATTAATTAAGATTGATTAGGAATTATTAGGGCTAATTAGGATAAATTGGTAATAATTAGGATTAATTAGTAATAATTAGCAATAATTAGGATTAATTAATAATAATTCGTAATAATTAGG
Source organism: Viscum album (assembly GCA_963277665.1). NCBI lineage: Eukaryota > Viridiplantae > Streptophyta > Magnoliopsida > Santalales > Viscaceae > Viscum > Viscum album. The sequence goes on along the minus strand of OY728155.1, from coordinate 17,881,225 downwards.
AATAATTAGGAATAATTAGGAATAATTAGTAATAATTAGAAATAATTAGTAATAATTAGGAATAATTAGTTTTAATTTGGAATAATTAGTAATAATTTTAATAATTAGGAATAATTAAGAAATAATTAGGAATAATTAGGATTAATTAGGATTAATTAGGATTAATTAGGATTAATTAGGATTAATTAAGAATAATTAGGAATAATTAGGATTAATTAGGATTAATTAGGATTAATTAGGATTAATTAGTAATAATTAGTTGTAATTTGTAATAATTAGCAAAAATTAGGATTAATTAGGATTAATTAGTAATAATATATATTAATTAGTAATAATTAGGAATAATTAGTAATAATTAGTAATAATTAGTAATAATTAAGAATAATTAGTAATAATTAGGAATAATTAGTAATAATTAGGAATAATGTGTAATAATTAGGAATAATTTGGAATAATTAGTAATAATTGGGAATAATTAATAATAATTACTAATAATTAATAATTATTTATAATACTTGATAATAATTAGTATTAATTAATAATAATTAGTAATAATTAATAATAATTAATAATAATTAATAATAATTAGTAATAATTGATAATAAATCATAATAAATTTGAGTGCATTGATAAACTGGCACAATTTCTAGCGAATTGGCGTAATTCCTTTTGATCAGCGCATCATCTCCTTGAAAATTTCTCCCACTGAAATTAGTATGGAAAATCTACTCGGACATACGTCGGAGTAGATTTTTTATAGTGATTTAAGTCGGAATAAGTTACAAGGAGCTGAGTCGTTGGATAAAAGAGGTTCTTTTTCCCGATGACTCATTCTCTTGCAACTTTCTACGACTGAAATCATTATGTATAGTTTGCTCCGACGTACGAATATTCATTTTTGTATGCACGAGAGCATCGGGAGCAACGCGGTGAGGCCTCCCTGCTTTCCATCCTTGTGCATACGAAAATGAATATTCGTACGTCAGAGCAGACTTTTTATAGTGCTTTTAGTCGTAGAAAGTTGCAAGAGGATGAGTCATCAGGAAAAGGAGATGTCATCAATCTGTTGGAAATTGTGCTGCCGATAATTAACAATTATTAGTACAAAATACCTGAAATTAATAATAATTAGTCGTAATTAGTATAAATTTTTCTAAATGTGTGTAGATTAGTATAAAAGCTTAAAAAATAGTATAAATAACTATAAAATAATAGAAATTCTTATAAATTACTAGAAAAGAGAATTTAATTATCTTCTCTTTTTGGGATAGTGTTTATCTTATATCTAATTATACAAAATAACTAATTATTTCATATTTTTTAGAAAAATATGGAACGAGGAAGTCGACAATAGTCATTATTAGATGATCATGCTTGGATAAATCAGCGCAGAAATCCAAATGGTTCTTGTTTAAAACATATATATATTGAGGGTGTTCAAGCTTTATTATCATTTACATCATCGAAACCAAAATTTGTTTCAGAAAGAAAAATTAAGTGTCCTTGTAAAAATTTTGCTTTGAGGATGTATGCCACATTTGACAACGTTAGAGCTCATTCATTATGTTTTGGTTTTCAACCAGATTATGTTTTTTGGTATCAACATGGTGAACATAGTTCTAGAGAATATATTAATAATTTGGTTCCATAACCAACACTGTTTAAAAATTTAGTACATGATGTGGCAAGTCCATCTATTCAACAAACTGAAACTCAGGATGATATTGATTTAACTCCTGAGTTGTAACCATCTCATTTATATGAGTTGTTGAGGTTATTTGATGATTCCTTATATATTGGTTGCAATATAAGAAAGTTTGAAACAGTTTCTAAATTTATGGTCATTAAATCAGATAATGTAATGTCAAATAATTGTTTTGATCATATATTAACTTTGTTAAAAATAAAAATACCTGAAGGACATATGTTTCCTGCAAATTTCTATGAAAGTCGAAGGCCGGTTCATAATCTGGGTCTTGGTTATCAAAAGATTCATCCATGTTCAGATGAATGCATCTTATATTATGATGAAAATGAGATGTTGGATAGTTATCCTACATGTTCAAAATCAAGGTATAAAGAAGCTCAACCAGGGAAGTCTGGTTTTGTTCATATAGAACAATTGATATATTTCCCGCTCACACCCAGATTGTAGCATTTATTTATGTCTCAAAACACAACATCATTGATGTCATGGCACAAAACCAACATTTCAACCAGTAAAAGCTTAAATCATCCCTCTGGTGGTGATTCATGGAAACATTTTGACAAAGTGCATTTGTCATTTTCCTTAAATCCCAAAAGGTGTGATTGGGTCTTCTACTGAAAGTTTCTGTCCATTTGGTTATTACGGCAGTCAATATTCATGTTGGACTATCTTTATAACTCTGTATAATTTATCTCCATGGATGTTGATAAAGGAGCCATATATCTTTTTGATCTTATTAATTCTATGTCATTCGAAAAAGAATATCAATGTTTATTTGAAACCATTTATTAATGAGTTGAATTCACTATAGACTAATGGTGTTAGTACATATGATGTTGCTGTGAAATAAAACTTCCTACTAAAAGTTTCATTGATGTGGATAATTTGTGACTTCCCAGCATATGGCATGTTATATAGATGAAGTACACATATTACAAAATCATTTATATACTATATGAGAGATAAAAAATCATTTATTCTTGTCAATGGAAAAAAACCTTGTTTTTTTTACTGTCATGGTAGATTTATTCCAACCGATCATCCTTTTTGAAGAAAAAAATATCATTTCAAAAAAGGAAAAGTTGAAAAAGATGGGCCTCCCATAATGATCTCATGTACATAGTTAAAATCAATTGTCTCTTCATTACCTCCCATAACATTTAGACCAAAAATAAACCAATAGTAAATTGATGGGTTTGGAAAAGAGCACAATTGGATAAAATGGAGATTTTTTTGGGATTTGTCATATTGGTCTGATTTTTTGGTCCGTCACATATTGAACGTGATGAATATTGAGAAAAAATATTTTGATAATTTATTTTATACAGTTTTGGATACACCAGGTAAGACCAAAGAAAACTTAAATGCCTGATTGGATCTTACCCAAATTTGCAAGCGACCAGAACCTGAACTGTTTGAAAATGCCAGATCATAGAAGTTAATGAAGCCAAAATCAGTTTATAAAATGTCCAAAGAGAGTCAATTATTATTTTGTTAGTGGATTTTAGATTTGAGGCTTCTAGATGGTTATGTTTCCAATTTGGGTAGATGTGTTAGAAATGTTCATATCACCAGATTGAAAAGTCGTGACTTTAATGTTTTAATGGAAATACTTTTCCAATTGGATTAAGAGGTTTGTTAAATCCTATGATTTGGGATGTTCTTACAGACATATCATATTTTTTTCAAGAAATTTGTGTGTCAAAAATAGACAACGATGAAATAATAAAACCGCAAGAAGATGTCATTTTAATTTTATGTAAACTGGAAAAAAATATTTCTACCAGGTTTTTTTGACTCAATGAAACATTTGATATTAAATTTGTCTCATAAAACAAAATTTGGGGGTCCGGTACAGTTCCTATGGATGCACCCATTTGAGAGATGCGTGTAGAAATTGAAAAAAATATGTAACAAAGCATCAGTTGAAGGCTCAATTGTAGAAGCTTATTTGCAAGAGGAAATTTCTTTTTTACACTCTCATTACTTTCAATCTGAATATCATTTAAAACACAAATGCATGATTTATAATGAGGGAAATGTTGATGATGACATGAGAAATCAATTATCATTTTTCAATCAGCCCGAACTTGGCTTTGGTGGAGTTCATAAACGATGGCTTTAAGAAGATGAACATCACAGAGCTCATATATATATTCGGCTCAACTGTGAAGAAATTACATAATTTGTACTATGAGTGCTCCTATCACTTATTCTATAATTTTTATAACAATATATTAATATTATTTTATTTTTAGGTTATATGATAATCATATCAAGAAACAGTTTCCACAAATTACAGTATCTACTCTTAAATAACGGCGTCAAAAAAATTCCCACGTGTTTCAAAAAAGGGTAACATAAATTAATTTTCATTTGACATAAAAAAGAAATATAATAATTTTTATAATGATAGTTGATTTATAACTTTTCATGTATCTCAAAATGCTGATAAAATTGATAATCGATTTCCTGTATTGAGCAACCCACCATCGAAAATGGTTAATTCTTATAATGAATATATGGTGAATGGTTTTCAATTTCATACACGTGCATATAGGGAATCCGAAAAATAACGAATAGTGGCGTTTTCTTGAGAGGATCTCATCATAGAGAAAATAAAGTTTACTTTTATGGCATGTTGGAAGAAATCATCGAACTGTGTTATATGGGACAACATTATATAACAATGTTTAAATGTTAATGGTTGGATGCTGAGAGAGGCTTGCATTTTTATCTGATCCATGGAATCATTTATATTAAATATAAAAGTCTTCTTATAGTAAATGAACCATTTTTATTGGCTCATTAGTCACATCAAATTTATTATGAAAATTATTGTGCTAGTTCAAGGGAGTTGGGTGATTGGTGGTGCATAATAAAAATTAAATCTTGAGAGAATTTGTTTACTGAAAGTGAATATGGTTCTGCTGAAGTGTAAAGAATTGAAAATTTTCAATAGACTGATCTGAATCAATTTTTTTCAAGAAGAGACACAAATATTATTGATGACACCCCACAGTTAAGGGCTGATGGTGACGATGATATTAATGATGTTACCACTGAATTTGAAATGATAAGAGATGATGAAATTTAAACTAATATAGAAATTGATGATGCTGAGGAGGAAGATGAAGACATTAATATCGACAACTATGAAGATGAGGATGAATATGGACATTGACACAATAAAATGCTGGTTATAATCATATATAATATATATCTATATATAATAGTTGTTTTCAATTATTTGCTAACAAAAATCATTTTGTGTATCAGATGGTTGAGAATCTATATCATATGTTACAGGAGTCTGATCTACCTTTGGATGAGCAGGAGGTTGGATCAACCGACCCTCAGACAGGTTGTAGTTCAGGGAGCACTCAGAGGGGGTGTGGTCTTCCCGATTGATGATTCTCGACCCTATCCCTAAGTGACGTCCACATCTTGGGTTCACTCCATGCACATAGAGGTATGTTTACCTGTGAATTTTATTTAGGTTTCATTAATTTATTTATATTCTAATTGTTTGATTAATTATTCATTTTTTCATATCTTTAAGCATATAGGTATTGGACATGGGAGCACAATATTGGGAAATTGTTTTTTTGATGCATGGGTGTCATGGGATCAGATTCTTGTTGATGTTCAGCAGCTCATGGTTGAGTATTGGATGGTACGTAAATAAATAATATTTATTTTGAAATTAATTTAATTAAGAACTTGATATAATAAATTCTTTGTAGGGTTTATGGTATCCCATTTAGGAGATCACGTGTGAGGCTATTTGGAAGGCTCGGTAGGGAGCTATGCATCTGCATTGCACTCAGTTTTTGCATAATTAGAAAAAGAAAGAAATGAAGAAAGCAGGAGTGAAGGAGTTTGATGAGATATATCATGTCCACTGACCTGATTATATTTCATATTAAGTTTGGGATGGATTATGTACACACTTTTTGAGAAGGTAGTTTCAGAGTAGATCATCCATAGGTCAGAAAAATCAGGGGAGACAGGAGGTGACGCATCGATCTCGTAGTCATGCATTCAGTATGCATAGGGAGCATATAGTAAGTACATTTTTTTAAATATTGTATATAACTTTAAATTTAAACAATTTATTTTATATTCATATAGGTAGGCGCATAGCCTACTATTATGGAGAACAACATTTATAGGAGGATATACAGTGATCCAACCTCTAAGGAGATTAGAGGTGCTCGCCATCATTAGATTGTGGTCAGTATAAGTTTTTTTTTTGAGTTTTAAATTTAATTACAAATAATATTTTAACTATTTTAATTTTAAATTGCAATCGAATGAGTCATATGAGGTCATGATGTCTCAAAAAGATGTTGATATTTAGGCTAAGAAAAATGGTCAGACCAGTGCCCCGTGATTTGATGAGGCAACATAGATACAGGTGACCCAGTATGGCTTCGAGAAAGGTTGAGTTGTTGGTATCAGCTATAGAGTGACCCCTGGGGGTTTTTATGACACCTCTGTGATGTCGGTGTCCAGCTCGAGAGGAGTTTGTGAGAGTCATCATCATCTCATGCAAAGTATCAGGAACAGCTGTGAGCTCAGAGTGAGCTTATAGAGATTATGCATAGGGAGCAAGAGGAGATGTGTCAGTGGCAGCAGTAACATCAAGAAGAGTTCCTACAACAGCTGTAGTAGTAGCAGTAGCAGATGGAGGATGAGATGCATCAATAGTGGCAAGAGCAGAAGTAGGAGCCGGATCTAGAGTACAAGTGATGTCTGACTCGTAGTTTAGGGATGGAGTTGTAGGATCCAGGTGCAGCGGAAGCACGTTGGTGGGTGTACCCAATTTTAATTTTTTCCATTAACAACATTTAATCCGAGATCCGTCACGATAATAAAACGTCGGATAATTGAAATAGAATGAAGAATGAATGAAAAGTGGGGATTACCAGAACCATATAAAGATCATCATATGTTGGTTATAATTAATTTAATTAAAAAGACAAGAATTACCTTGATAGAATTCTCTCTTTGTTGATGTTTCCGATCACGATTTTATGTGGTCTTTCATTGCATCATAGAATCCAAGTGTAGGATTCCTATAGCGATGATCCACACGAGCTCCATGTATCTCTAAACATTGTCGAAGGGATCTCCAGGTTCTAGTGCGGAAGATCCTTCACTTGCGATGCCCGCCTTCAATTGCCTTGATCCGGTGGAGGAGGATCTCTCTCTCATAGCTTGAGAGTGTTCTTGGAAGAAAAGAATTCTCTCTTGGCTTGAGAGCTTTCTCTAGATCCGTTGTTCCCAACACCCAAAATGGTTAGGCTAATGAGAATTATATAATTGGTATTTTAATAACTTAGAATAATAAAATGAATTAATTACCTGAAAGTATTTATTCATTTCATTTAATTCTTATTAAGACCCCATGTCTAGTAATAACAGTTGAATATTATTATTACTTGACATGCGCCCAGCAAATTACACCTAATATTATTTAATTAAATAAATAATATTATTTCTCACAAATTCCTATAAAAAATACATGGCGTGTATATTAATATACACGGGGTGTACTTTTTTTTCCATTCTCTTTATTTCCTCCACCACATTTAGTAGACCTTGAATAATGGCTATTTATTTCTCAAATAAATATCACTGCATCACTCGCTAATAAATATATTATTTCACCCACAATATATTCTCTCAAATAACTAGTGTTGAAATAAATGCAATCAAGAATCCTTGAATAATTATTAAACCACAATTGGGAATAATATTTATTCAACTTGTTAAATTAATATTTAACTGAGATACTTGGACACACTTAGTGTGTGACCCTCTAGGCCTCTTTCTCAATGGCATTAGGCAGAGCCTGCCTAAAGTCCAAGGTTAGAGTCTAGCAACACACCATGACACCCATAGAGAAAGAATTTAATGCCACAATGACGTGTCACCTCCTATGAATGCTTACTATGTAATGTAATCCCTTTGTCTCAATATCTCGAATCAAGCGGGTTGCATGCAAGTGCCATCAACCCTTGTGCTCAATTATTCTTTCTTTGGCTTTACGGAATTGAACCTTCTCATTCCTCACTATGTCCATGGATTTATTTAGGCTATATCATTTCCATCAAAGGTCTTGAGATATCTACTTCTGTTATGGAATAAAAGGTACAAATCCTTTCTCACATTATCTATTAATGCAGTATTACTCGTGACGCACCCATAATATCCTACCTCGCTACGAATAGTGTGCCATCACAGTTTTCATCAATACATCTAAGTGCACGAGTTGTAATACCTATTAATAATAATCTTAAAGTCTAAGGACCAATACACACATTTCCAGATAGGAACATCCAATGACACTATGAAATGTGGATTTCCTACTAGTAGGTCTCATTCTCATAATATCCTCCTTAATATTACCAGGGGTGCACACCATGAGAAGGTGCCTCAAATTTTTATGAGTCCCCACCCCTAATGGCTTGTATTATTTGTGTACCTTAAATAACATCATTCTGCTATAGAACATATATTCAAGAACAATGTTATGGCACTTTCAAGTTCTCATCATAGAAAGGATCCGCTATGACCCTTCAATGCAACAGCTATCCTTAGGAAATTATCACATGCATTGTCACGTAGAAGAACAATCAAGATGTGATAAGGTATTTATTAATGAATAAAGTACAAAGTAGTTGGTTCTAGGACACCAACTCCAACAGGAGTTCCCTTCACCATCTCCTCTAGCTGCTCTAGATGCCCCTCCCCCTGAGTGATATATTTTTATTTTATAATGAAACATTTGAATGTATTTTTTTGTAATATTAACTATTTTAAGTTTTAAATAGTGTGTTATAAATTGTCTCAAAAATTACAGTTTTTTGTTATTTATTTAATTTTTTATTGTATTTATTATTTTATTAATTAATATATTATTATATTTTTATGAATACTCAAGTATTTATTTATATTACTATTATTATTATTTAATTAATATTAATAATATTATTATTATATTAATTAATTATTTTATAATTAAATTTATTTTATGAATATTAATATTAGTATTTTATTTATATTAATATTATATTATATATATTATTTTATAAATATTTTTATTCTATTAATATTAATATTATGATTTTATTTATATTAATATTATATTATTATTAATATTATTTTATTCAATTTATTTAATTGTTTTTTAAATTTCTGACCTATTTGTGACAGACCTGTTGCAAAAGGGGTTATTTTTTTATATTTCTAGAAGTAATTACGACGGTCCGTCGTGATTACTAATTGTGATGGTCTGTCGCAAAAAATTAAAAAACGGGAAACTATTTGTGACGACCCAGCGACCTGTAGTTAATAGTTACTTAAAAAAATCGCCGAATGTTTTTTGTGATGGTGTTGTTGCCCATCGCAACTAATATGTTTTTTGTAGTGGTCTATCATAAAAAGTAATATTTGCGATGCTCCATTCCACAACAGGTCATTTGCAAAGGGGTCCCGTCGCAAAATGCTATTTGCGACGAGATCCCGTCGCAAATAACCTGTTGCAATAATCCATATTTCCAGTAATGAAGACCTGATCCCCTCTTTACTTCGAGCTCGCTTGAAACAAAAAACCCCAACCTGATTTTCCAATTCTTATTTTTTTCATTTTTTTATTTTAAATGTTTATTATTTATTTAATTTCTTTAATAAAAATTGAATTTAATTCATAAATTTTCAAAAAGATTTGTAAAACAAATTATAATCCCATTTTATATAAAAATAATATTCCTATTATAATAAACCATTTATGTTCAAAAATATCATAATTTATATTTTATAATGAAACATATTACTTTAATATGAATATTTATTTTATTTCAAATTATATCACCTTAAATATTTAATATAATGTAAATATTTATAATGCATTTTTTAGACAATTAAACTTATAATACTTACATTATATTAAAATAATATTACACAAAACATTTAACATTTTAATATTACAACTTATAATACTTGAAAATAATTATTTATTTAATGTTCTCAAATTCTGATAACCATAAGTAAATGTATTTCTAAATGAACACATGTATTTATTAACCAAAATATGTTTTATCAACAAATATCTCAAAGTGATGTTTTAGTACATATACTCATGTATGTTTTTATTAAAATAAATAACATATTGATATATTATAATAATAATATTTTTATCATTGCAAAATAAATAATATGTTTAAAGTTAAAATTAAATACTTTCATTAGTTTTTATTAAAATAATAGAATATATTCAAAAAAATTAAATATGAAATTAAGAACCTTATATTTTAGAATGAATTAATTTATAAAAATACTACTTGAATTTCTAAGGATGTTACATTGTTGACCTTCTCCTTGAGCAAGAAAGAGTTTTTAGATAAAGGTCAAGGGTGACCTAGCATGAAGATGGTGTTAAAAATACTACCTTCTTTCAAGAATGCATCAAAGAGAGGAAGAGATCCAAAGCACGGAACATCCTCCTTAGAGATGGATATCTCACCAATGACCCATAGGTGGTGGGAGGTATGGATGGGGCCTATATTTACTCTTTACTTGTAGATGTTAACCCATGCATGCAGGACAGCTACCCCTCAGGACACGCTGACATCTTTGAATCCATCCCACACATGGTCTCCCATGATATTAATGGGGGATTTGAGAAGGATCTGGAAGAGAAGGAGGTTTGGATGGCATTTTTTGTACTTAACTCTGAAAATTCACCCGAGTTAGATGGATTTTGAGGATTTTTCTATATCACATCTTAGGACCTCATCAAAAAACGAATTGTTGAATGCATCTAGGACTATTTCCGAAGGGGATTTTACCACGAGTTGTATGTGCCACAACTTTAATTCTAATCCCCAAAATTAAATACCCATCCTCATTAAAGTAAGAAAGGCCACTACTATAAATGGGGTTTATCCCCATGCATCTATTCCCATGGTTTAAAGAATTGTGGGGATAGATTGTTTTTAGTTGTCTATACCCACGGTTTTATTAAAATTGTGGGTATTCAACCCCTGACTATCGGTCTCCTCCTCGAATTTCCATCATGCTCCCCCCACTTCAACCCTACCTTCTTGACCTCTGAATCTCATCCCTGTGCTCCCCTCCCCGACCACCGCCTCCCGGCAATCCGACCTCCGCCTCCCGACCCTCTCTGACCTCCGCCTCCCAACCATCCGACCTCCGCCTCCTAGCCATCTCATCCCCTCCCCGACCTCCGCCTCCCAGATCCCGACCTAGACCTCCCGCCCTTCGTCTCCGCCTCAATATTCCGGCCTTCGCCTTATAAACAAGGTAATATTGTACATCTTACTACGAATCAGGATGTAATTTTGAAATGATTTATGATCTATTTATATTTGGTAATATCTCGGCTAGTTCATCCTTTTGGAAATATGTTCTGGAATACACAAAAAAATTCAATCAATTATTGAACTTTTAGGGTTTTAGAAACTTAAAATTTATCCCTATGGGGCATGGATACTTTCACATACTATTTTATTCTCATGAGATAAAGAAAAATGCATGAGTAATTGGATATATTGTGTTAATTCTGAGAATAGTGTTCTTGTAAGAGTGGGATCATAGATTTAATCCTATTGAGGTGATGAACTTGAGGGATTAGGTTTGTTTGAAAATATTTGGCATTTATTGGATTTTATGTCATAAAAAATCTCTATGAAATTGATGCTACTCTGGGTGTTCCCATTAAAATGAACTAAGAAACAAAGGAATCCAAGTTTGGCTTCTATGCTTGTATCTTAGTTGAAGTGAACCTAATCCCCCTTCACATTGAGAAGGTAGCATTCTGTATGTTGGATAATGATTTCGGTTTGAGAATTGAATATGAGGATACCCCACTTTTTTTCAGGGTGTCAAGCCATTGGGATTGTTAAAGATGAACGTCATAATGATTTATCATGATATTTTTATTCTAATAAGAGGAAATATATAAAATTCTATTTCAGGAATAAGAATGGTGTTGAGTCTCTGATAGTTGCTGACTCGAATTAGATAATTGACATAGGTTGTGAGTTAAGGTCAGATGGTACCTCATCTAAGGATGCTCAGGACTACCCAGGTCAGGGGCAGGAGATTTCCTTGAGGGGTCAACCTTTTTGAATAGGGTTGGTTCAATATACGATCGATGGTGATGATATGGTTAGGTTATGGGTAGTTGGAAACTCTTCCATTTCAAGATGGGCATGTTTGTGGTGAGAAATATGGTAAGTGAAACTAGTATTATAAGGATATTGTGGTCCTAGATTCATAGGGAATGGATCAAAAAACATGGTATGAAGTAATGGAGGGGGATTATAATGATGTATAGAGTCTCGATATATTAATATAGTTAGGTTACTAAATTTTCATTTTCTACAGTATTTTTAGGTTCTACTTAAGAAAATAATGATGTATGATTTGTTATCCTTAAAGTTCTCCGACTTTATACTTACTGTATTTGGTCTTTAATGATATTTTAGAGCTTCACTTATATTATCTGCCTTGTATAAGATGAATGATATTATTCCTCATCACTTGAAATTGATGAATCTTCTTCTCCAACATGTATACTCTAAACACCTTAATATCATCACTTGATTGTTATGATCAAGTCTCACTTCTTAATGTTCTTCTTGTAATTTGTCAAGGTAAAACCCCATTTATGAAACTTCACTCCCAAGATCAGATTATTATGTTTTAAAAATGTTATTTCCTACTATTTGAGGCCATCATTTACCCCTATATATAAATTATATCTCATCATTACCCTTAATATACACTAATTATAATTATCACATTCTAACAACTACATCTCTAATGTCTATAATGGCCAATGATCATATTATGGACATGTAAAGTTCTGAATTTCTAATAATCTTTTGTTTATTTTTTAAAAAATATCACACATATAATTTATTCAATGGTAAATTCCCATATAAAAAGTAGGGGTCATTACAACCATGATGTAGACATGGAATTTGATGGATTTTATTTATTAATTTTTATTAAACTTATCTCGAATTCACTTATTACCCATCAATGAGTATGATTCCAGTAAATAAAACGTAAAAATTTCATTCAATATCCCTGAATGGATTTTATTCATTAATAATTTCATAGTAATCAAACACTAAATTTTTTTTTATACACTGAACTATTGAAATGAATAGTGGTTTTCCTAATTATCTAACCCTCAGAGTAAAGATCAACACTATACTAGAAATGTCTTAATTAAGAACTAATCACCACCCCCTTAATCAATTAACATAATGAGGGATCTTAGACTCTAAAACATGTTAAGTTTTCTTATCATCAAGGGCTCTTCAATTTCCTCCTTTTTATTTGTCAAAAACATGGGGAATAACACATGAACTCTTCTCTAAGTTTCAACTACCAACTCCCTAAGTCTCCCCAATAAAGAACACTCTCTATATATTCTCCATATATAATCTCATATAAAAATAAAAAGATATTCAATATCCTTTTTAAAAAATAGAACATTTATATTCTCCAATCCTCTGGTACTATAATTCATTCTCTTCATTCATGCTTAGATAACATGAATTTTCAACATTACCCACTTGGAATAAATTGCCTCTATCACTCTTATCCTCTTTTAACCACTCTTACATCCTCAATGTTCTCAACCAATAACCCATAATTCCTAAAAATATATATTTCCTTTATCATGAAGTTGAGAAACACTTAATAGATTGTGTTTTAATACATCAACATAAAGAGTGTTTTTTGATTTAAGATTCTCATTCCCAATAACAGTTAAACCAACTCCTTTAACCTTTAGTGACCCATCATTTATAAAGGTAACTAAGAATCCATTTCATTTTTCAATAGATTTCAATGTTTTGAAATATTTTATAATGCGTGTAGAACATCCACTATCCAAGATCCATGGACTTTCCCCTTTGAATACTTTGGGTGAAACTTCAACAACTAAATCTTTCTCCTTCACTTTTCTATTCTTCTTTTGAGGATTTTTAGTATTAAAACTCAAATTTTTTCAGGATGGTATAATGATGAGGCTTTCATTTTCATCATGAATAGTATGGTCACACCTTCCATAGACTTATTCAAGAATATCGAACATGTTATGTGATTTCTATATAGAATTTACAATACGTTTCTAACTTTTATTCCTTTAAAGGGGTTGAAACCCCAAAACATTGATTCTCAATACTCCCAAGTATATCATGATGTCTATTTTAAAAAACATATCTTTTCTATATGAACAAATATTCCAAAGTTCCAATATAATCCATAAAAATTATATCTTTTAAGCATCATGTTGTACAAAATTTGTAGGATACCTTGAAACATTTTTTCAATATTAATTCCAAAACATTAAAGTTATAACTACTCTATTTTCATTTAATGTTTTATTCCCCATCAAATAACCCCTACCAAATAATCTATAAAATTATAAATTCATATTATTAAAATAAAATTTTCTTCCCATGTGTATAATGCCTCTATATCTATAAAGGAGTATTTTACATTGAAATTTTCTTTTTTATTCCCCATCAATGACCACTTAGGAGTGTCTTTTTTAACTTTTTTCTTTAGTTTACATCTCAAGGTAGACCTTTTTTCCTTTTTTCCTACTTATTTAATCATGGACTCCTCTTGTCATTAAATATGTTTTACTAGATACTAATATGGTTTGATTAATTTAATAATAAAATTGATTGTAATGAATTTTTTAAATATGATTTACATTGTTGATTGAATGATAATTTTTTTTCTTATTATAGAATGGATAGAAGCTGGATGTATCATACCGATCGGATTTCAACCGAGTTTCAAAATAATTTGGAGAATTTTTTAGATTTTTCATTTAATAATGCGTCAGATGGAGGTTGTATACAATGTCCCTGCTATAATTGTGTTGGAAGACCATGGTTAAGACAAGAAGAAGTTAGTTACCATTTAACAAAATTTGGATTTCAAGCAAACTATAATGTTTGGTTTCACCATGGAGAGATGATTCAATCTTTGACTGTTCATAAACGAAATAAACGAAGTGACATGGAGAATTTGATATTTGATCGGTTTCCATATGTGCACCATTCTGAGAGAGATAGCATGTCGGTGCAAGAAGACAATGATATTAGTACACATGAGGAAAATGCTGAAGACGATGATGTTGAGAAAGTGAAAAATTTATTGGATGATGCCAGAACTCCAGTATATCAAGAATGTACTAAAAGGACCAAGTTGGAATTTTTAATGTGGTTATATCATGGGAAAATCATGTATGGAATTTCTAATACCACCATTGATTATATTCTCACATTTTTGAAGGACTTGATTTCTGATGGTGCAGATATTCCCTCAAATCATTACATGGCATGGAAGTTAATTTAGCAGCTTGGATTTGATACTAATAAAGTCCATGATTGTCCAAAAGATTTCATTTTATTTTTAGAGGAAACAGCTGACCGTAATGACTGTAAAGAATGTGGTACATCTTGATGGAAGACAAATATAGATGGAACACCATCTCACGTGCCACAGAAAGTCATGTGGCACTTTCTATTGATTCCCAGACTTCAAAATCTATTCATGTCTGCAGAAATATCAATCAATATGCAATGGCATGATGTTGAGAGAATTAAAGGTAATGATGAGCTGGTCCATCCTACAAATGGATTAGCATTGGTTAGATGCTTACTGTTCATATCACATGGTCGGATTTTATTCATGTTTATAATCTTCCTCTGTGGATGTGTATGAAAAAACCTTTCACTATCTTGAGTATACTGATATCTAGACCTTCAGATCCTAGTAATGATATAAATGTCTACTTACAGCCTTTAATAAAAGAGTTGAAACAACTTTGGGATTTAGGTGTGCATACATTTGATGCTTCTTCAAAGAATACGTTTCAGATGCGTGATGCCCTTATATGGACCATAAATTATTTCATTTCTGGGTAGAGCACGAAGGGAAAACTATCATGTCTCGTTTGTATGAAGAATACATGATCGAGAAGGCTTAACTATCATCGTAGTTTTAGTTTTATGGGGCATCATCGATTCTTTCCAATGGATCATCAATACAAGAAGAATCATTAGAGGTTTGATAATAATTTTGACACTGAAGAACCACATCAATGTATGTCAGGAATTGATTTCCTTAATGAATTGAAAGATTTTAGCTTTTCATTAAGGAAAGGTAAGTTGAAATCTTGAAAGAGGAAGAATTATGATATTGAAGTCACTTACAATTGGAAAAAGAGAAGTATTTTTTTGTGTTGTCATATTGGTCTACTAATTTGTTACGTCATTTTTTAGACGTAATGAATATTGAGAAAAATATATGTGAAATGTTGCTTGAATTTTTTTGGAATATTAATGGGAAGACCAAATATGACTTCCGATCTCGTCGGGATTTATTGGATTGGGGTATTCGACCAGAACTACATCCTGTTTGTATCGGTGAAAACAAATGGAAAGTTCCCTGTGCTTCTTATGTGATGACACCGGTAGAGAAAGATCAATTTTTTGAAATATTGGAGAATATCAAGGTTCCGAATGGCTATTCCAGCAACATATCTAAACGAGTCAACAGAAGACATTTGAAATTAAAATCTCTAAACACTCATGATTATCACATCCTTCTTCATGAATTGATTCTAATAGCAATTTGGCATTTGCTATCCAATAATGTAAGGGTGGCAGTGATTTGGTTGTGTAATTTTTTTAGAGACCTTTGTGCTAAAATTTTATCCAAATCATTGTCGATAAAAATGTAGCAAGAGGCACCGTTAATTCTGTGTGAGTTGGAAAAAAAAATCCTCCATCTTTTTTCCCTTGCATGTTGCATTTAACAGTTCATCTTCCAATTGAGACACTTCTTGGGGGACCAGTCACTTTTTGGTGGATGTATCCCACTGAAAGAAATATGTGCACAATGAAATCATATGTCTGAAATAAGCAATATCTTGAAGGTTCCATTGTGAGGAGTTATCTATCCCAAGAATGTATAGATTTTTGTTCAATGTATTTGTCTAATGTGAGCACAAGACATAATCTACCAATGAGAAATGAAGATGATCAGTATGAGGAAATTCATCCCTCATTTCCATCTCTTCCCCAAACAGGTGGAATTTTCAGGTCATATACATTGGTTACATTGAGCTTTGAAGAGTGGAATATGGCACATCGTACAATCTTGTTTAATTGTGGTTTGTTTGATGCCTATATCAAGTAAGTAATTTGAATATATATATGTTATATCATATGATATCATATCACATATACCTTATACTTTTATTGTCATTTTATATAGAGAATATAAACAAATTATAAGTAGAGTTCATCGGTATTTATCGTTGAGAAGGAGAGAGGCTATGCATAGCCAAGAGTTCTCAGCTTGGTTGAAATCAATGGTATGACCATTACATTAAATACCTTAAAATATAGATATATATTTTATTATATTACTCATATGTATTCTAGGTATTGAGTTTACCTGCTGACTTCATTTCTCAAGAATTAAGAGCATTGGCTTTTGGTCCCAATTCTTTGGTTCGTGACTACAAATATTTAATAATCAATGGATATAAATTTATTACAACTGATTGAGCGTTGAAAATGAGAACACAGTATGATGGAGTTATGTTAACTACTAGAACGAATTGTTATGCCAATGCATCAGATAGTCGACCTCGATATGAAGATGTGTATTATTATGGACTGGTTGAGAAAATATTGTTATTGGATTACTACTCTGAAGGTCGAGTCACTATGATGAAATTTAAATGGTTTGATTCAATGAAACGACATGGTACATTTATTGATGATTGTGGATTTATAGGTATTGACATGAGTCGATTCCTGCATACCGATGAACCATGCATTTTGGAATCAATGGAAAAACAAGTTTTTTATGTGAAAGATCATATGAAACCTGATTACAGTGTCATTAATTAAGTAATCCCAATACATATTTTTCATGATGCTGGGGATGAAATTTTCACCATTGTGAGAGATGATGTTGAACCTGAGGTAGTGGAGGGTAATATATAAAATCAACCATATATATTCAGAGTTCATTTAGTTTACCTTGACGTGAGTTTCTCAAGTTGGTACTAATGTAATTACTTTAATTTAGTTTTAGTTTGGAATGATATGTCTGTTTTAGTATTGTTTGGTTTCGTTTCATTTAATTATATTTATTTTAATTCAGAAAACTGGGTTTAAAATGTGGTTTTAAAAAATGTATAACTTGGTTGTAAATTATCATTATTGAAAGATGTTATGACATTTTTTTTATTCTTTGACTTCTAAGTTGTATGTATGATTTGAAAAAATTGTTGCTAAAAAATATTTATTTCATTCTTATGCATATTATGAAGAAAACTACAGAAGCTCGCAAGAAGATATTATTTGATGTTGATCCTGTTAGACGCGAGCGTGAGTTGTATTCAATGAGTATAATAATTATAATATTTATCTTCTTCATTACATATAATATCAAGTTCATATTTTTGATCAATTTTTTTAGGGATATATAACTCTAGAGTTTCCTCTTCCCAATATGGGACCGATCAGGGATCCTCCTATACCTAGGCGGATCTCCCGTCTTACCACTCCCCACACTGACCCATCAGTGGACATCCCATCTACCACACATGTCCGCCCTCCGCTTGAGACCCCTAGGATGTTCCCATACATGCCACTGTCATCATCCCATTTACCCTTTTTTCCCATTCCATGTCCACGCCGACTCAACCGATGTTCTCACCTGCACAATTTCCTTATCCATTCATGTATCCCTAGACCAACTATGCATATTCTGACATGTCTATGCCACCTCCTTTTTCTACCATCCATCCTACACATATTGATTCTATTCCTTTAGTTTCCACTCCTATTCATGAAGATCAGTCGGAGCATGCTGTGGAACAGATACTTCCTTCGGAGGATGTTGATCTAGCATAGTCCACGGATGCCTCACAGTTTATTCAAGATCCTGCATCAGGTTTTTTTATTATAAATGTTTCAAATTAGAGAATTTCACTTTTGACCTATTGTATTGTCACTTAACTCTTCTCTTTTCACCTCTTATCTTATTTAGTGGGATCTTCTAGTAGGCGATGTGGGCGCACTCGAATGCGGGATGCCTGGAATCGTGAAACTCAGATTATGGTGGATTACAATTCTCAAAATCAAACAGTAGATAAAAATGATAAGGAGTGTAGAAGTTTCATGGTTACTTTAGCCAAATATCATGACATCGTTCTGGTAGAACCGGTCTCATGGAGACATATCAGTGCTGACATCAAGGATAGGGCATGGGCATAGATATGGGTATGGAAATTTTATAAATTTATATTTATATTAGCAATGTATTTATATGACTTAACATGTTCATTGCAGAGTCAATTTAACTTTCCTAACGGTGAAGCTACCCAAGCTAATAGGTTGAGTGATCTTGGAGAGTATTGGTAGTCATACAAGTATGAGTTACATATTGGTTGGAGGAGTAGAGTGGGTATTGAGTTAGAGGGTGTACCCACAAACCCTGACTATCCAAAAAGTCAATATCAAAAAATGATCGCACATTGGAAGACTGAACAGTATAAGGTACTACCCATCTTTAATGGTTTTTATATAAAATTTAATTCTTATTACTTGTATTGTTTTTTTTATGAATTGTTAGCGAAAAACAAAAAAAACAAAGATGAAATGACATATCTACACACATTGGGGCGCACTACAATTCCTAAGCATGAGAAGCGGCCGGTACGTTCATCTGAATTATAATAATGTTATTATTTATAACATTTCATGATAACTTATTCATGACTTCCCTTGGTTAGTCCATGTATCCTGGAAATCACATCTTATACTAGGAGATGGCTTGTCTATTTTTCCTAAACAAGTAGTATATTTCCTTGAAACCCACTTCAGAAAACCATTTCATAAAACCACCAATCAGTTATGATATTCATTTACCTCAATGTTTGTAGGTCTTTGTTTAAACTCATTTCAATCCAATTTTTTACATTTATCATATATGGTTGTAATCCAAATTTGTGCATTTCTCATATGCAGCAAGTTATATCAGGCATTGAAGGTCCTGTACCTCATGCCAAATTATTCTGCTCCAGTAGAAAAAAAATATGGAACTACAATAAATTCACAAACACAAGATAAAATTGTAAGTTTTTTTATTTATATTTCAAAAATTTATACGAAATTCATAATTTAATATATTTATAATTTCAACAGTCTACCTTGGAGGCCATGGATGAGAAGGAAGCTGACAACTTAGGTCCAAATGATCATTTGAGTCAAGTGTTAGGTGTGGAGCATCCAAGAATAGTACATTTTAGACAAGGAAAAAACATTGTCCCCTCTAGGTATTGGTCATCATCGGACTCCTCTAAGGCCTCTGAGTTGGAAAGTGCGTGTGATGAATTAGTTGCAACAAAGAAAATAGTATTAGAGGAGCTTGAAAAAAGCAAGTTAATGAATGAAAATTTCATGAAAGATATGTCAGTTTTGAGTTAGTCACTACCATCAGAGGTTGATTCCACTTTTCATTCATGTATGGCATCAATGCACTCTTTAAATAATGCCTTGGGTGATTCCCCTAAGGGTCCTAGTGGCGATGACGGTGGTGGAGATAGAGCTGGCAAGGATATTGCTGATGCTATTGTTGGTGATGAGATTATTGATGATGATGCTGATGGTGTGGTTGGTGATGATGTTGCTGATTATGTTGTTGTCGATGTTACTATTGATGATGATGATGATGATGCTGGACATGGGGATGACGAT
Organism: Viscum album; assembly: GCA_963277665.1. Lineage (NCBI taxonomy): Eukaryota > Viridiplantae > Streptophyta > Magnoliopsida > Santalales > Viscaceae > Viscum > Viscum album. The sequence goes on along the minus strand of OY728155.1, from coordinate 17,860,669 downwards.
GATGGTGATAGGGGATATTAATCCCCTCCATTTTTGACTTAGCAGAGAGACTTGTGTTGGAGTTTTTTGTGTATTGGTGGACTGCTTGTATGTGAATTGCTTTATGCAATGAAATGCATTTTGGATTATGTTTTCATCAGGGGTGTTATTTGACAATTCTTTAGGTAATTTTCACATTCCATATATTTTTTTATGGTTTGGTGTGTTTATTATTATCTTTCCATCTAATCTTGGCCTTAGTAGTGGAGGGGAGGCTTGGGATGGGGGGCCGCAGTGGAGGGCTGGGGGTTGTAGTGGAGGGTTGGGAGGGGGGACTGGGAGGGGAAGGTTGGGAGGGGGTGTAGTGGAGGGATGGGAGTGGAGGGGGATGCATTGACTTAATCTTTCTTTCATATACTCGGCATGCATAGGATGTTCATCAGGAGAGTATGACTGTGTCCTCCACTTTGAAGCAGAATACCTTATCTATTGAAGGCGTTGGGAAGGTTTAGTTGCTTCTGATCTTTTGCTTTAAACATAAAGGCATTAATTTTTAGTTCCTAGAGTGATTCATATTTTGTGTGTTTTGTTTCTTTCTAAACAGTCCCTTGACATCCTTGCAGGGTTATTGCTGCCACTGGTAAAAGATCACAACAGGATACAGATGGTGGTATAAGTTGATGACATCTCTCTTGCCTTTAAGTCCCTTTCCCTGTAATAAAATATTTCAAACCATGGATTTTTTTTTCAGATTCAAAAGCGAAATCTGAAAATGAATCAGATGGTATTAAGAGAGACCAGTTGTTAACTGATCTTTGTGTAATATGCCTAGAGAAGGAATACAATGATGTTTTTCTCCAGTAATCCTTCCTACAAACTATTTCCTATTCTAACTTGTGAAGGTAAAATGAGATATACATTGTGTTCTTGATTGGGAATCATGTACAGGTGTGGTCACATGTGTTGTTTCATGTCTTGTGGTTCACATTTGACCAACTTCCCCCTTTGTCAGAGACGAATTGATCAGATGGTGAGGACTTTCAGGCATTGATGATCAACTGGTTTTAGCTTCTAGGGTTATTGATTGTCTTCTTACTACGAGGAATACTGTTCGTATGATCCAATTGCTGCCAATATCTTTTTTGGGGAAGGTTTCCATTATTGCAGAGCCCAGTGATTTCTGCCATGATACAGTTCCTATGGGCATGGTCATTTCAAAATGGTAAATACTTTTGATTCTGTTGATCAACTTTCAGAGCGGGGAAATGTGAAAATTGCTTTGCTTGGTAATGAATCCTTTTTTACTGTCTCACAGTTTTTTATTGTCCCACAGGTTTCAAGTGGAACATCATCACAATACATTTATGTTCTTAGTAATATATGCTGGAAAGTCTACACCGACTCCTGTGAGTAATCTGGATCTGTTTTTTTAAATCTTCCTTTCTCCTAACAGCACAAAGTTCTCGTGTACTATGTGTATTATTGGAAAATAATAATTCCACACCTTCAAAACATGGGTTCTTTTTTATATCACTTATTGATAACCATTTATTGTACTAACCATTTGTGATAAATCGTTGAAAAAAAGCAGTTTTTTATTTATTTATGAATATTAAGTATCAGTCTTTTTGTTTTCCTTTTTGGGAATTTTTTTACTGTCCCATGCATTCTACTGTCATGTGGGAGATCCAATCACTATCCTTGATATTCAAAAATAAGAGTACCTAACACTTTGTATTATCTCAATAGAATTTCTAAATCCAATTATCATCAGCAGAAGAGTCAGAAGTACTTAAATGACCAAAATGTATTGGAAATGGCCTCTAGTGGAAATGAGGACCCAAATGTATTAATCTATATTGAAAATCCTATAAAGAGATAATTAATTCACTTAAATCAAACATCAGTGTAAAAAATCTAGAAAAACACCTAGAGAATAGGTGTTTTATGCCATTTGAAGGCCCGTGGAAGGGGGAAGTGAACCCAGCCACATGTGAATGCCCACGCATGGTAGTCGGTGTGGGAATATGAGGTCTCTACCATAGGTCATGTTGAGTCAGACCTAAACCATATTTATGACCTACCCAGTCAGTTTACTAGTACATCTAAGGAGACCATCCCATGGGATTGGCCCACACCATCGAGGCCAATTATGATGTATTTTCCCATGGATAAGTTATGGGTTAGGTTAATGGACCATAATCATTTTTATAAACCTGCATAACTCCCAAAGAAATTCCCTTCTCTCATGTGTCTATTTTTCTTTATCCACCTAGACTAGTGTATAGAGTTTGAAAAACCACTTGAGGTGCTAGTGGGGATGGACCACTATCCATCCTCTATCCACCAACCACAAGAAAGGTGGATCAATATCCCACCCTACTTGATTCAACTGTCATGTTTTATCCCTTCCTTAAATCATACCCAAACCCCCATCTCAAAACTCTATCCACTGCATTATCATATCAAGGTGTATGCCACCATCATACACACTATTATCACCTAAGAAAGTGTCACTATCACTTGTTCCACTTGCCATCATTTCATATCCTCCATCATATCATGCTCACAACCTACCATTTTAAAGGTCAGTGGTGTTTGTTGATAATGAATGTTGAGAAATCTATAGATTGGGGAAGAGTATGTGGAATTCATAAATAAAAAATTTCGAAGGAGTTTGAAGTATAATCGATAAGATTACACTGGATTGGCCATCATTTGTATAACATGGTCTGATTAAGTAGAAATGAAGGAAGAACACTCATCCCATTGTAATTTCATTAATTGGATCTCTTGATTAGCCTTATGAATCTTTCGGATGCTATCAAAATTTTCCCAACACCAAGTGACATCCAGTTTTTGGATGCTATCCAACATATTGTCAGTGAGGTAGTCGCAAATAATACCAAAGAGACCGTGAGAGTTCATCCCTCCAACACTCTTACTATGTAACCAGTGGTGAAGTGAACCCATATATCTCACCCAATATATCATTTTGGTATAATCAATGATTTTTTTACACACTTCCATGCTCTATATAAAATAATATGACATTCTTTGGCTGTGTTAGAGTCGGTGTTATCTAGCTCTTATGGATAGCACATCCATACTACAAAAAGATATTCAGGAGTTTCTCTATAGGATCCTCCTCTAGCGTTCTATCAGATATAATGGACTCCATGTCATGTGGTTAGTCATCCTCACTTTATTCTACCTTAACAATTTCATCTCTAACAGCCTCGAGTTCCACCCCACCAGTGGAATTACTCATGGAAACAAATTATTATTCACCAGAGGTCCTGGACTGGTTAGCCCAAATGACTGACCCAACATGGAACAGAACCACTTTGGAAAAGTAATTTCAGCTTCCCCTCCTATTTTTAATAGCAGAGCACACTCTTCCCCCAAAATTTTTCAAACATGGAACATGTTAGTCTACCTAATCAAGGAAAGAAAGGGTAAAACATTGTAAGGAAGAAAACATACAAAAGTATAGCGGTGGAGGATCATTCTATCGGGTTGTTATCTATAGGATACCAGTGAGTTCCCCTTATTAATTACAAGGATCTATGAGGATTTTGTGGTGGTTTCTCTAACTTCCCCGACACTGGTCTTCACACTATAAACTTCTTACCATGCATAGAATTCATAGAATTCTCATCTGCACATGTTTTTGTACCTTTATCCTCAATAATAGGGTTCCTTCATGCAATCTTCTCTTGCATTGAATAGATTTCATTTGGGAGGGCTAGGTAAAGTATTCAAGAAGCAACAACATGAGGAAAATGGATTTAAAATCACTCTAAGAACATTAGAAAAAATTCATCTTAAAAGAATAGTATCTCACCACTCTCCTGGGGGATCCCTTCATTGTCATCCTCTCCCCAATACTCATCTAATTCTTTAGGAAAAGGAAAACATGCCATCAAATCATCTACTAACAGTTTTAGAGGAGAGTTCTTTCCTAGCAGCACCTTTACTCAATCTGTTAAAGGGCGCACAGTGCCTTGAGAGTGAACTATATCGACCATCTCTGTCATGAACCGCTCCACATATTTTGTATATGATAGGTATTTATCCATTGACTGAACAATCGCAAAAAGGTATAGCACATACTGGCTGAAGTGTCGCCACATCTCGTGAGAACCATGGAACTGCATATTCACATTCCATTTGTCCCAAGGCTCTTGAAAGAAGGTGTCATCAAGGATATTTACCTAGAGAAACCATATCCTAAGATCTTGGTAAATTTTCCTATATAACCCCCTAGATGTGGACCCTTCCTCTCGAGCCTACCTGACTCGAAACATTGGGCTTGGAACTGCTACTCCTCTTTCGACACCAGTGGCTAGTCAAAAATGTTGAAATGTTTTGTCATTATTGTAGCTCCACCGCCAAGATGTGCATTATAAATGCTTCAAAAACACTCTATCACCACCATTTATCCTCGACCTTGAGTAAAGAGACCACTCCTTCTTTGTCTTGGATGGTCTGTTGCATCCATGTTACCCTCGGATAAGCAGCCTCCCAGCTCTACAGATACGCATATATCAGCTTGTATGCAGAGTGGATGGCAGTAGCTCATTCTGAATATTTCCATCTTCACATGTGAAAAAAAATCCTTATCATCCTCATCACTGAAGGGGGTTTTCAAAACATATCTCTAATTACACCTTCAGAGTTATCCTCAACAAGCATCTAAACTTCCCTCGGAATCTATGTGGGTTGTATGGTTCAAAGACCGGATCACAATAAACCCTTACCACCAGCAATCCACCTAAAAATTACATGAGAAATGATTTTTGTTCTTTAGTCCCAGTGATTTCATTGGTTATTACCCCCATTGGTAGGGGGAATGGGTGAATGGTAAAAAGATCTTCTAGCCCGACCCTATTCAGCACATCAGTCAAACCTAGCGTGAATGGGAAAATTCCCACAATATTCAGGATCATTGGTTGAAAGTTTGTCTCAAGAGGTGAAATTAGGTTAAGATATTCATATCCTCCCATGTGCGTGGCTACCCTGCTATATAGAAAATGGAACAGTATACACACAGAGAGAATCCTCTTTCCATATCTGATATGTCAATGTAGTTTATACAGCTTCTCCAGTACATGGATTCCAATATTGAGACACATACATGTTGCCAGCATAGCCTACAGTAAAAATGTTCTTGGTCATTCCCCCATGTGTGCATCCCTATAATATACCCAAATGTGATGTCATGTAAATCCTTGAATGTAAAGTGGGAAAAGTTTCTTAAAATATATTATGATAATGAAAATGTTAATAAATCTATGATGCAGGTTATATGGAACAATTATGAGGAATTGAGGATTCACTTGAGTGAATCTATTAATGTATTCTTTGATCAGTTAAATGTGATTAGAGGTGATATGTGTGGACTTATAGAAACCAGAAATAATATAAAGATCATCAAGAACATATTGAGAATATTACCACCTTGGTTTAATCCAAAAATATATGTGATCAAGGACAAGGAATCATCTTTTGAAAAAGTATCTGCATTCTTTATTCATTTCAATATATCTTCTAATTGTGCACCTTCTTTCATCTATTATTATCTACAATGCTCAATCTGTAGCAACCCAGTGCAGGATGTCTGTATTTTTTTTACAGATCATGGATCTAGCACTAGACAAAGTATATAATCCAGAATTTAATTCCAGTTATGTTTTGGTAAGACAATTTTCATTTGTAATGTAGGTTCAGTTTTGGTTTTTATCACACTTTCTTTTAGTTTTCATTATTAATGAAAGTTCAGTTTTGTTATTTCGGTATTCTATTCTGGTTTGTTTTTATGGGTGCAAGATGGCTGGAAGCAGGAAGCAGGAAGGCTGCGGGCAACAGCTGCTGTGTTTGGGAGAAGCATTTATACCCACGGTTCAATGAACTGTGGGTATGTTAGTATTGTGTTGGTCCAGGAAGCATTCCCACAGTTTATTGAACCGTGGGTATGTTAAATTGCTGTGAAAATTTATTCCTATGGTTCTGAAAACTGTGGGAATAGATTTATACCCATGGTTTAAGAAAACCGTGGGTATTATGAAATTTCCATGGGATATACCCACGGTTTTGTAAAAACCATGGGTATAGGTGATATTTCCAGTAGTGGGCCGATCAACATGTGTAATTTTTGCTACAAAATTCTTGCTACTGTTATCAACTAGAGGCTTGCGATGCAACTGCATTGATGGGTCTTTCTTGAGCAGTAGGGTTTTATTCAAGGCAGGTCCACTCAAACTTCCATTTCCATTGCTCAAGAAATGTTGGGGGATATCAATATGAAATTACCTTATTAAAACATTATAATAAATCTTGATATGGAAAAATCCTACAATAGGGTTGAGTGGAGTTTCATCATAATTGTCCTGAAATGTATGGGTCTCTCTAAAAGGGTGGTTGATATCTTCTTTGGATACATTGGGTCTCCGTGGTTTTTGATTTACTTTTATTGGGAAACGTTATGGATTATTTAAATCAGTTCAGGGGCTAAGACAAGGGGACACCCTCTCCCATAGTGTTTTCATTATGATACAAGATGCCTTTAGTAGATACCTCAATAAATGTAGCAGTGATGGGCATGTTTGGAAATTCTGGTGCAATCCAAACTTCCCTGAAATTACCAATCCCTTCTTTGTGGATGACCTTATTCTTTTTTCTCAATTGCAACAGAAGGAACATTCAAGAGTGATAGTTATATTTCACGCATATATTTTATGGAATTTTAATGCATTGTTTTCTATATTTAATTTATTAGTATTTCCAATTTGTGAAAAGTTTCAGTTTTTTAATTTTTTTTGGCAGCATACAACCTATCATTGGAAAACCAACAAAAAGAGATGAAAATAGGAGCTTAAAGACACTTTGCGTTGTGAGCTTCACTCACGGTGTGACACCATAATTTTGAGGATGTAGCGGAGCTGTGGAACTGGAGAAGAACAATTACACATCATGTACTTCATTACACGATGTGATTTCACCGGGAAGTTATTTCCACTCAGGAAAATTCATGACACCATTACACTCTATGAAAAGAAGTTACACGTCATGTACATAAATTCATGTCATAAATTTTCTGGGTAGGACAGCTATGAAAAATCTACTATTGATGAGGATTACACATCATGTAAAATAATATACATTGAGAATGTTTTGATGGATATAAAAATAAATGATGCCAGCGACCGAGGGTTGATGAAAAACCCTTTATATTCATGCCTCGACCATACAGTAGGGAGCATCCACGACCGGAGGGAGCCTCACGGATGAGACACATGCATGTAGTGACAATCCAGAGACTAACTTTATGTTCGTTCTTCACCTCCATTCTTCCTCGGGTATCTATTCTGGTCATTCTCATCATGCCTATCATAAGAGAGTATTTTTCTTTTTGCTGAGTGATGCGACTGTAGGGTGATGTGCTGCTTAGGGATTATTTTGATTTCTTATTCTTGTTTTGGATTTTTTTTAACACCGCTTATCAATTCCAATCCTCTTCTTTTTGAAATTTCATGACCATTTCTTGTGATTTAAGTATTTTTATTTCATTTCAACAATTAATTGGCCTATTTTTTGTATGAACATTATGAAATCTTGGTTGTTTATTTTTTAAAAGGATTTTGGGTTTCCTAGTTTTGTGATTGAATTTAGTAGATGACCATTCAAATAGTGAAATCACATGATTAGGGTAGGATACCCGTACCAACGATCCCCGATGACCCAATTCTGACACCAATCCTGAATAAATCCATTATCAATTGGATCTCTAGTGCAAAAACCTAAAAATCCTTGAACCTGGCATGTCTCCTATCTTGATATCAAACCCAATCCTTGCTGATAATTTTTTTCTTTTTCTAAACAAACCAAACTATTCCAATTTCAATTTCTTTAATTAATTTAGAACAAACGGATCGTCCATGTGGGTTCGACACTTAGTCTTTCTAAGTACTATATTTTTAGTACTATGTCTGAGTTTTATAAAATACTAAATTTGTGTAGCCTTGTAGAAAATTAATAATGTCCTATGGGGTGTCGAGGAGCCTAACCAAATTCTTAATTTATACCATAAATGGAGTGGTCAAATTATCAATCGTGAGAAGAGTTGTGTTTATATCTCATGGATTTGTTCAAGCTCATGGGGTAAGAGGATTGAAGAAAGGCTGGGGGTCACTAAGAGACAATTCCCCATGGGTTATTTAAGGGGCCCAATCTCCCTGGGTAAGGATCACATTCAATATTTTGATGGAATTGTGGAAAATATATACTCTCATATCCTTAATTGGAAGAACCAATTCTTATCCTTGGGGGGGATTACCCTGGTTAATAGTTTGTTAACCTCTATCCCCATGCATGTCTTATCAGCCAATATTTCTCCCAAGAGGGTTCTTCGTAATATTGAAAATATTCTGGATAGCTTTATATGGGATGCACAAGCGGAGGGTAGACACCATTAGGCCTCATGGAACAGAATGGCCCGTGATTCTAAGGAGGGTGGCATCAAACTCAAGAGTGTTACGGACACCATGTCTTACCTTAAGGTGAAGCTATCTTGGGATGTTATAGAAGGGAGGTCTTTATAGGTAAGGTTCTCCATCAAAAAGTATGGGACTCAATTTGACATTGCAGGTGGGGGATGCTCCAAGCTTTGGGATGCTACTCACCAACACATCCTTACCTGGCATCAAAATTTGATATGGATTGTTGGAGAGGTATTGATCAACTTCTAGAATGATAATTGGTTAGGGAATACCATTTTTTTCTGGTTGACCAATACCAGATTTAACTTTCTTGCAGGACATATTTTTCCCACCTTAACCAAAGTTGTTCTTATCGAGGTATTTTACATGAAAATTATGATCACAATACATTGGGAGGTATTTTGTGGTTCAGCGACGCCCTAGCCAAACATAACTTCCTCATCTGGTGGATTTGTAACTGTGCACTTCCCACGAACGAAGGGTACATAGTAAAGGGATTTCTATTGTCTCTGAATGTTCATGTCGTCGTCGCCCTGAGGAGGATATGACCTCCCACCTCTTCTCTCAGGGGATGCCTTTCTTCACTCCTGGTTCAACGGATTGGTGGGGCAGCATGCATGAGCGAAAGACGAGATCTTTGTTACTAGCGGTAGGTTGTTGGACCATATGGAGCATGCAGAACAGGACCAGACACTAGGGGATTCACAATTCATGGACCACTATAAAGGCTAGGGAGAGTTCCTTGGTGATGGATTTGGTGTCGTGTCTCAAATATGGGGATCTCTCCCTTCCCTGCATAGACTTATGGATCGCAGGGGGGGTTAGATTTATCAGTGCAAAGGGTGTCTCCTCAAGGCAACTGGGTGTGCTGGAATCCTCCTAAATCAGGATTTAAATTAAAATTCAATGGATCTAGCATAAATTATTGCATGAGTGGTGGGAGGGGTGTGTTCTTGATCAGTAGAGATTTTTTGTATTTGATTTCATTGTTTGGTTTGGCCAAGGAGACTCCCTCGGGGTCGAGGCCGCTACCGTGCTCCAAGGATTGGAATTGTGTTGTTCCCATGGATTTATGCTTCACCAAGTAGAAACGGATTCCAAGATTCGCCTCAGCTCAATCTGAGGTGTGTCCACTACTCCTTGGACTATTAATTATTTAATTCACAACTACATGAGCCTTCTTATTGATAGAATTAGTCTTATGCACACTTGAAGAGGTGGTAACTAGGTTTCCAACTTCCTGGCGTCATGGGCTACACCTGACAACCCTTGTATCATTTTTAGTAGTAAAGGTTCCCTCCCCCAAGCGTGTTAACCTCGTATGGGGTAATTCTTTGGGTTTGCATTTTTTGATACATTCATGACTTGTTTCAGGTTTCGGTCCACTTTTCTCATTTTCTATAGAATTCACTACGTTAGATGGATGGATGGAAGGGAAAGTGGTGGATCTTGCTTGTATACTAGGAATTTTTAAATACAAAAGAGGAATTGAATAAATGGAGATCCGAATTTTATGTCTTTTTTAGAAGTTAGATAATATTAAATGGTTATGATGATGCTAAAAAAATTTGTGAAAAGTTTTATAAGATGTTCCAAGTAAAAAAGGAAATGTTTGCATAAAAATCTATTGATACTCAAAAATCTAGGAATTCTATAGACAACAACTAAAAAAATTGAAAAAACTTTTGAGTTTTAGGGGAAGAGAATAAGTCATATATAAGGAATATGATTTGATGTGTTCATGGGAATTTTGTTTGAAAAAAAGGATCCAATATTTGTGACTGAAATTTTTAAGGAAGACAAGTACCATATGTTGTAAATTATGCTATATACAAAGGAATATATTCTTTCTTTAGAATCATCTGGTACTGTAGAGGAATTTTTTATAGGGAAAATATGTTTTGGATTGAATAAAAATGTAATAATATTCCATGGAAGTTTGGGAATTATAGTTTTAGGGGGATTAAGTCCCATTAATTTTGGAATGGATAAAAAGGATTAGAAATTATGGATAAATTTCTTAAAATACGATTCATGCTCTTAACAAAGTTTATGAATGATGTGAAATTCATGGTCACCATGAAATGGAATCCTTTATCATCATGTCATCCATGAAAAATATATATTTTAATAATCAAAAGCCTCGTGAAAAGAAGAGAAATGGGAATGAGAAAGAATTAGTTGAAGATGTTGCGCGCAATGGATCAAAAAAGGAGTGTTCCTGGATTTTGGATAGCAGGTGATCATCTCATATGACATGAGAGTTAAAACTTATGAAATATTTTGATGAGTGGAAAGAATGATCAATGTCACTTGGAAATTATGGGTCCCTTATGATTAATGTAATCCATTAAAATGTTATTCAGGAAAAAAAATTATATCTAAACATGCTCTTTATATCAATTGATGGAATCCTAATTTTTTTGTGTATCTCAGATTTTTGATGAGGGAACACTACTGCAAAATATGCAATATACAGTGTTAGCCTTTATCTTTGCAAAACAAAAAACACTGATAAAGGTACATTTTATCAGCATTAAAAAAATGCATTGATAAATGATATATTTTAATAGCGATTTTTTTATTGTGTTGATAAATGATTACCTTTATCAGTTATTTTTTAGCACTAATAAATACAACCTTTATTGATACTTTATTTATAGCACGGATAAATATCCAAATCACGTGCGTGAGTCCCACATCAAAACAACGACTGTCCGACTGCTTCTTTATGTAACATTCTGCCACAAGCTTACCTAGAAGCCTGTTATGGGGATGGAGTCTCGCATACACTTCAAACACCCATAAGGGCCCTCATGGACCTTGGCAAATCATATGCTTCTAGCGGGCATTAGCACTCCTTATGCTTCTCACACGCACGACAAAGTCCTACATGACACAGTCCACCTGCCCATGCGGGCCATGTCCCATATTTCTCAGATATACCAAAAAAAACAAGCATTAATAATATTAAAAAATTGAAATAATTAAACAAATAAAAATAAAAAATGAATAACTTAAAAAAAATACTAATTAAATAATTATTAATAACTTTAATATAGATATTATAAATAATATATATTAAATATAGATATATAAATTGAATAAATTGAAATAATTAAACAAATAAGAATAAAAAACTTGTGAATTAACAAAAAATATTAATTCTTTTATTAATTAATATGTTATTAATAATGAATAATTTTAATATAGATTTGTAAAAATTATAAACATTAATAAATAGTATATATTAAAAATAGATATATAAAATGAATGAATTGTAATAATTAAGAAAAATTAAAAATGAATAAGTTACACAATTATTAAAAAAAATTATTAATGAAACAATTATTAATAAAAATGAATAAATTTAATATATATATATATATACTACTTATAAATAGTAATAAATAATATATATTAAATATAAATATATAAAATGAATAAAATGAAATAATTAAAAACATATTAATGTCTTATGGTTTTTATACATAATTATTCATTAATATAAATAATATTTTTAATATAGAAATAAATTCATATATATATATATATATTTCTCTCTATATATATATACAATATTTCATAAAATATGATTTATATAACAAAAAATATTTATTCTTACATTAAATAAGTCATATATTTAGTAACAAATGGTTTATAATTAAAAAATAATATTACTTAAAAATATTGACTAATTGTATCGAGTAATGAGAATTTAATTGAATGTCCTTTGATTTTTCAATTTAACATGTATCAAATGCGCGTTACATTTATTTCACACATAAATATATGCAATTAATGAATTTTTATATACAACGCAAATAAAGATAATATTTCTATAATTTATTCAATTTTTAATATTCATTTCAAAATTATATTTATTAACATAATATATTTATTATATATAATGTTTCTAATCGGTAAATTTTATCATTTTTATATTATTATTCAATATATACTATCTATTTCTTTTTAATATTTTCTCGAATTTATTCATTTTTTATATTATTTATTGATTAATATTCTTAATTTTTTAAAAATATTTTTTTAGTTTATTCATTTTCAATTTTTCATTATTCAATATGTTTGTAATTTTATACATTTTCAATATTTATTTATATATTTTCTTCATTAACATTTAATGTTTTTAATATGATTGTATTTTATAAACTTAACACGTATTGATTAGAATATTTAAATATTCATTTTTAATTTTATTTTGACTTGTCTATATAATTAATAACAAGTATTCTTTTTTTGAATTTATTCATTCTTATTATAATTTATTTCATTAATAGACGTTACATATTATATAATGTCATTGTTCAATTTTGCATATATCAAACTTGTATATATATATATACTTATTTTCAAAAAACACAAATATTTACATAATTAATGAAATCTTATATAAAAACACATACACCTAATATTTATGCAGTTTATTAAAACTTTAATATTTATTTTAGAATTTCATTTAATAACATAATATATTTAATATATTATGTTTTTAATCGGTAAATTTTATTTAGTTTTTCATTATTATTACAATTACCATTATTAATTCATTATTATTATTATTATTTTTTTTTTTTGAATTTAATCATTTTCTAATGCTACTCATTTAGGAGTGGGATCCATCTTTCAGTCCGTTTAATTCTCGGAACTCATTTTCCCCGGTTTCGGTTAATTTTTTTGGGCTTAATTGGTTTTACTCGCATCCAGTGATCCTAATGGGCGTTGGTTCGTCGATTGGAATACCAATAAAAATTGATAGGGAGATTGGAAAAGCCAGATTATTGAATTTCTCTAGGATTTTAATTCAATTTGATTTATCCCTGCCACTGGTTAATCAATTGGTGTTATCTGCTGCTGACGATAACATTAATTTAAAGGTGGAATATGGAAAAATTCCTTCTTTTTGTGATGCTTGATTTTTTTTTGGGAATTCTGATAGTACCTGTCGAAGGAATAGAACTCCTGTGTGTTCTTTCTAGACTTTTCGGCGCCATGAGTAAGTTGAATGAAAGAAGAAAATTCAGATTCCAAGGAGTAAAGGTAAACAAGTTTTTGTCTCAACTGATGGGAGGCCTGATCTTGGCCACTCTTAAGGCCTCGGATCTACTGCTGCTGACCCCTTCATATTGCCATGTTCTGGATGAGCTTATGGTTCCTGTTTCTGGTCTGGGTGGCTCAAAAGCTCCCTTGGAGGATGAGAAGAAGGAAACACCCACTTCAGATGAAGGGGTTTCTTTAAAAGATCAACCTGGAGGCCTTTATACCGTTGTTAATGATAAGGATGGTGATAAACAACAGAAGCTTGGCACCCAATTGGCGCACATAAGAGATAAAGCTGCGCAACAAAATTCTGAAGCCCATTTGGTGCACATGGATGAACCTGATGGTTATAGTGATGAATCAGACAAAGATAATCAGTCTGATTGTAATGAGAAAGAAGAGAAATATTATCACTCTAGTGCCACCAAGGGTAAGAATCAAATTACTTATCCAGGGGGTTATTATCCTTTGCAATCGAAGAAATCAATGCTGTGAAAAAATTATTCAAATTTGAAGAAAACCATTGTCATAAGATCCTCTAATGTTGGAGCAAGATTGTTTCTATGGTTATCGAATGTGGAGGAGATAGAGAAGATGAATGGTACTGCTGACCTGCAGGTTGATCTCCCTGAGGATTTTAATAAATGGTTTGATGAGCAGGGCATTGCCAGTTTTAAAAAATATGAACATGGCTTAATCAGCATTGACACCTATCGTCAAACATAGGATCATATGGTCCCCATAATTAATGAAGGGGTAAGATCTAATCCAAATTTGGACTTCAATACCCTTACATGGGACTGCTAATGCCTTGTGGTGGAAAGGGTGTCATTATTATTTCTTTTATGATCTGTTTTGGTTTATATTATCAAGATTGGATTCGTTTTGGTCAATGTTTGTTGTTCCTTCATGTGAATGGTGTTGATTGGTGCACGATAAAGTGTTTTCTGAAGCTATGTGATCTGCCTATCGACTTTTGGGATTCCCTGGAGAATATTTGTCGTTGATATGCTACTGCTAGCAGGAAATGGGTTGTGGCTTTTGTGGGTGCTTGTGAATCCTTTCAAGTAAAGCAGTTACCTGAATGATATTTTGGTTTCTCCGGTTGCTGGATTCTTTTGGACACACCTGAGGATTCTGGTTGGGATTTTTGATGATGACGTTTTCTAGCAGTACTGGGGATTGCAGGCTGGAATCTCCAATGTTGGCCTCTTCTGTGTTTGGATTTGGCATGATGGTTTCAGGATGCACCTTTTTTTATTGGGGCTGCGGTTGAATGAACTACCTTTTGGCTTGAGGATGAACTGCTGTTGACATGCTTTCTGGCTGGTTTTGATTTCGGCAGTCTCTTTCTTACAGGTTCACCCCAGGTTGATTTTAGGTGCTGTTTGGGGTGTTTGGATGGGAATGGTTGTGTTGCTCACTGGGTGTACATGCAATGCTCTTTGTCATGTTTGGTTGGGATATCAAATGATCTACAGTCTCTCTGGGTACGTTGGTTGTAATAACCTTGCTGCCAGTTTCTTATGATGTTGTTTTGGGATTTGGCCATGTAATTCCTTTCTTTTGCACATTGTGCTTGTTTTCTTTTTATTTTTAATAAATTTATTTGGGACCATGGATTTTTCTTTTCAAACCCATGGTTCACATTTTTCTGTTTTCATTAATAATGTTAATAATATATTTGTAAATAAATGTTTATAAATAAATATATTTATAAATGCATATTTACTACATTTATAAAATTATATATTTATAGTTAAAAATATATAAATATTAATTTTAATGAATGCATTTATATAAATATAACTAAATAATTATATATTTAAATAATTATGAAATTATAATAAATATATTTAAATGATGCATATATTTACTATTTTTATAATTATATTTATATATATTTATTAATTATATATTTATAATTGTATAAATATATACAATGATATGAATATATTTATTATATATAAAATTATAATAAATATATTTCAATAATGACTATATTTACAATATTTATATTTATATTTATATTTATTTATTAAATATATATAATGATATAAATATATTTATAGTTATAAATAAATATTTGTAAATATATTTAAAAATATATTTATTTATAATTATATTTAAAAAATATATTTATTTATAAATATATTTATAAATGTATATTTACTATATTTATAAAATTATATATTTATAATTATAAATATATAAATATAATTTTTTTTAAAATGGTATTTATATAATTATAAATTAATAATTACATAATTAAATAATTATAAAATTATAATAAATATATTTAAATAATGAATATATTTAATATATTTATATTTATTTATTAAATACATATATAATTATATAAATCTATATAATGATATAAATATTTTTATAATTATATACAAATATTTATAAATATATTTACACATATTTATTTATAATTATAATTACAAATCATTATCAACCCTAAAAAATCACTAATAAAGTGGTTTTTTTTATCAATTCTTATTAATTTAGCTATGATAAAACTCTTCTTTATCAGCTCTTTTTTGGAAGCGCTCGTAAAAGCCTCCCCGATCTTTTAAAATGAACAATAACTGAATTGATTTCCGTCACACTATTCAGTCTCTCACGGAAGTCCAGTGCTGGCGTTGATCCCCCTCGACCTTCTGTCGAGCAAATCATACCTCGAATCTAAGATATGTTATTTTTTTCCCTCCTATCTCGTTGCTTGTTTGGGTACCATGGTGTGCGTTAGTGCAGAATGTTCTTAGCTTAGTGGATTCATGGTTCCTCATTCAAGAGTTTTGTCGATAAAGTCTCCACCATCATTCATCTTCTTCCAACGATTCCTTGTTTTTGGGTCACTACGTTCCTGATTTTAACATACTACGTCTTGCACAAGTTCCTTTTTTTCCCGGTCTTACTTCAAGTTAAGAATTTCAACTACAACTCCTAAAATAGTCATGCTCTCCATTTTTCATTGATTAATGTGGCATAGGTTATAGTTCTAGAAGATATTGTTTCCTTAGAATATTAGAATAAAAGTATTCTCTTTTCTATCTATCTGATATAAATTGTCATTTTTCCTCCAATATTTTATAAGATAATTCCCAAACATTCATGGATACTGTAGCCTTTCTGATTAAATGCGACTTCCAAGGCTTAGTCATAAATCTGACTTACAGTCAATAAATTATGATGAATTCCATCAACATATATGACTAATGTATTCACTAACTCATCTCTAGGAAACTAGTTCTTTCCACTACCTTTAATATTTAGTGATACGTCATTTCTAAAATGTATTGTTCCATCAACATCTCCCTTTTCATTATTTAAAAAATTCATATCACTTATCATATAAGATGAACACCCAAAATCTAGAATCCAGGTTCTACTATTTATTAATTCTCTCATAGAAGTCTCAACCAAATTTTATTTCCTAATTGACTTTCATTACTTCCAATATATTCCCAAATGAGTTGTGACTTTTGATGATTTCTACCAATTTTCGATAGCATAAGAAATTAGACTGAATATTTCTTCTTCAAGCAGATATAACTAGTTTTTCTAAAAAAAATTTAATTGGATTGTCTTTCATCTATTTAACTTTGTCTTCCATAAAAATGCATACCACTTCTCTTCTTGCAATCTAAGTCTTTATCAAAAAAAAAAAAATAGCAATTAAAACAATATCTACAAAATGAGTTTCTATTTTTATATAAATGATACAATTTTCTTCTACTCTATTGGCTTCCAATCTCTTTAGATCACAAATAGATTTATGCTTCACCATAATATGACATCATGTACCCAATATAACCACATAACTAAAACATAATGAGTGAAAATATATTATTGCATCCATCTCTCAACATATCTCAAACTTTTGTATAGCTCCTCAATTATTGATAAATTCTTGATGGTTGAGGAATTTATCCTCTAATCATCATCTCTTTACTTTTCACATTGAATGACTGTTTTTGATGTTTGAGTCTCATATCCAATAGTAATTTTACCCATGAAATTGGGTCTTTAAACATTTAACACTTCCTAAATTGATTTTGTTCCTTTTTTTAGCTCTTTCATTTAACAATTCACGTGAAATCCTTCTTAATTGCAACTTCTTCATCGAGGCATAAGTTTTACATTCAGACTCAACTTTCTTTCCCGATGAAGAAACTTCTACTTCCAGTGTCACAATCTTATTTTCTTATTCATTGAACGCATATTATGATCATTAATGATCTGGATCTATTCCTCAATATTCAATTATTAAGTCAAAACTTCTTTAGATATAATATGATTTTTCTCACATTCTTCAACTAATTTTTCGAGATAATCAACTTTTGCTTCAAGTTAATCAACATAACCTGAAGAATCCTTCAAAAACAAACCCTTCAATTTTCTTATACATATTTATTTGTATATCGAGCACCATGGGATCCCTATCCAATTCCAACTTAATATTTATAAATCCTTCTTGTTTAACATCATCCTCAATAATAGTTTTTTATTTTTCCAGTGATTCAAACATACCATCTTCCACTTCAAAGATAAAATATTTTTCAATACATTCTAAGTGATCTTCCACAGAATCGTCTACCTTATCACTCACAAGAACCTTTCTTTGAAATATCTTTCCACTTGAATTTCTATAATTGAAATTCTTTATAGGGGAAAATTTCTACTTTTGTTTTTTGTGAAATTCAAACTCATATTCCTATTCATCAAACATATTTGGACATCTAACAACAAAGAGCCAAATATTTCCACAATTAGTGTAAGAAAAAAGTGACACACCCCCAAATTTTCCTTTGCATATTTTGAACATCATTTTTAAAGGTGATAAGAAATCATCACTTAGAACATATTCAATTCCAGTCACCCAAACATATTGGTTCTCTATATCTCTAAATAACATTTCATTAGATGAATGATATAAAGATATTTCTGGATTCGATCACTTTTCTTATGCAACTAGTTTTCTATATAAATCTTCAGGAGATAATTCTACAAGATTCATTTCATCATGTGATTACACCTTCAGATTGATAGTTCATGTTAATCTCTATATGATATTCTTTAAAATATTTGAATCATTGAATACACGACCAAAGTCATGAATATCTCGAATAACTTTTGTAAGATGATTAAATAATTCATCCAAATTTTCATACGAATTCATCTTCAATTCATTAAATCTTCTTTATGAAACATTCTCCTTTTCTTTTATCACTTTTCTATCACCTTCATAGATATTATCAAGCTTTTCCCAGACTTCTTTGAATGCTGTGTCATCAATCACCTTCATATAAGTCTGATTAGATTAATATTTGGCTAAAACACTTTGATATTTAGTTTGATTATTACACATCATGTTACCTACATCCATCATTAACCGTCTAAACGGATCACTTACTTGAGTCTTCATGTATTGTTGCTGAGTAAACATCTTTCCCATGAGATCTTAAATGATATATCATCCTCTTCTTCCATACCTGAAATTTACACCCATCAAATAATAGTACTCCCTATGCATTCAAAATACATTCCATGAAACTTTCCTATGATAGATTCTCTAAGAAAATTTTTTGATCTAATAACACATTTTGTAAAATTGGATCTTGTATTCATGTTAGCTAATATACTTTTAATATATCATGTAGGTAAAATCAAATGTTGAAATAGTATATAGATTATGAAATGAAAATTTTACACGGTTCACCTGTAATGGGATATATCCATGGAGTACCTGTCAATGATGTGTTCATATGCCAATTATTTACTACTTCACTATTATGTGATTATAAGATTTTGGATAAGATCACTTCTCATCCAAGGTTTATGTCCTTTTTTTCTAATCCACTCACTTCATTTAAGAGAGTTACAAATATACATTTGATATATAGGTTGAACTCAAAAATATATCAATTAAATAGTTATCCCAGAACTATAATGGGTGTTCTACATAATACTCCAATATTCACCTCTATCAATTGTTGGTTCACCCTATCCCTCGCCTTCATGTTCATTTTCACTCATTAATCATTATTTCTCACTCCAATTACATCGATCTCCTCAATGGGCACCACAAAAACTCTTCCTACTATCATGTAAGGTGGTGACATAAAATGATAAGTAGATATAGTTTTTGTGGTGCATAGCTGGTAATCGGCTCCATGTTTTATGTATCCATCATGTTCCCATGTTACAACTAAACTATCTTGCCTTGATCCATTTTTAGTCCACCCTCTCCTTCACCTCCACGTTCATTTCCACTCATTCATCATTATTTCTCTCTCCTGCTACATTAAGCTCTTAGCCGTGCACCGCAAAAACTTTTCCCACTTATCGTGTAAGGTAGAGACTACAAATTATAAGTAGGATGTGTTTTTGCGATGCAAAGTTGGTAATAGGATCCAAATATAAAGTATCCATCCATCTCCCATGGATTAAAATAAAACAATTCTTCCCATTTTCTTCTATGTATCCCTTCTAATCCCATGGATTAAAACCACAGTGTCTTTTTAAAACATGTCATTACCTTGTGTATTTTATTTTTAGTGACTATCAGAGTATCATCTTTCAATATTATTTTATTTTCAAAAAACAAAAATATAATGAAATAAGGTTTGATTACAGACTCGATTTCCTTTGCATATACCTATGAAGGTTTTGAATACTAGATGTGGGAGATAGCTTATAGTGATTTGTGTCATTGTTATAGGCGGAATCAAAATGATTGGGATCTCAATGATGTGAAATCCATGCAAAATGATTTTTTGGAATGTTTATTAAAGGAATGTATTTGTGGTGTTTTTATGGAAATTTAATAGAGGTTTTGGATATTTTACGATATGTGAAATATACCTAAGATTGATAACTCTAATATTTTTGACATAGGGGTTCATCAGTGGGTTATAATACAAATATATTTTTTGGTATTCCCATAATACATGGTCTAGAATAATCTAATGAAAAAGAGAGTAACATGGAATCCAACTTTTATTTTTTCATCTATAACAGTCTCATATATTTATTTCATGAAATTCCAAGCTCCTTGAACCTGTGTGAAAATCTAGTGATTACCTGGCCTTTAATGTTTCGAGGAAATATATTTTTATACAAATTTAAAAATCCATGTTGTAATTAAATGGGAAGCAAGATACATGATTTTACAAGGGAATTCTTCCATCCAATAATAAATGAATTTTGTTTTCCAACATATTTATTAGTGATTATTAGATTAATATACGTCTATAAGTGATTCAGTTGAGTTAAAAACCCATTTTACTAACATTCTTAATAAGATAATGTATAATTATACATGAAATAATGATTTCAAAGCCCCTGATTTATGATTTAAAGTGTATCAAAACATGGTAAATGAGAATAAATGAAAAAGGAAACTTTTATGCTTGATGTGACAACCTATCATTGGTAATATTTCACAATTAAAGTTAAGAAGGATCAAGGGTTGACCGATACTTTTTAGTGGTCAAATGTTCCGTATGATTTCAATTTCTCACTTCTTTTTGTGGATCTTTGAATTAATCATACATGACATTTTTCCATTGATAGGTGATGGTCAAATGAAATTTACCACTCCTTTAAATCTCTACTCAGATTTTCAATGAAACACCCGGTCCACCGCATACTTGGACTCCCACCTAGAAAGGTTACAAAAACTGTCCTAGAATTACCACCTTTTTGTCCCACACAACATTAAATCGAGAACCTATTCCAACAGCCATAGTTTTACCCTAGGATTTTTCTTTTCATGTCACCCTTATGTAAAATGATTACATATTAGAAATCATAACCGATAACATTCAAATATTGGGTTCCCCTTATTAGAATTATCTATAACATTCTACTTTAATTATAAATTTCTTATGTGTATTTATTTTTTTTATAAAAAATGAATATTTTATAAACCTAATAGAATGAGTATGAATCTTGAATAGATAAACACTAATCATATAATAAATGATTATGAATATGGAGTTAAAGAGTTCATCAAGTTTTTAATATAGAATGCACACGAACCTTCTCAAATCCTTCGTCAATGTTTAAGTTGTTTTTATTGAATAAAGATTAATCCAAAAGAGTTGGAAGAACATTTTATTTTTTACGTTATAGATCATGGATATAAATTTTGGAATAAAATCTAGGAAAAACTAATCAAGCACACCGATTGGGTTGATATTGAGGTTTATGAATCATTTGATATAAATAATAGTGAAAATGATGATGAAGATCATATGGAAGAAACAACAATAGGAATTCAATATGACCTTCATTATTATCCCTAGTTGTTTGGGAAGTTAAATTGTTGTGCTAAGAGACCATTGTATGCTAGTTATTCTTAATACAAAACATTGTCCACTATAATGAAGTTATATATTTGAAAGCTGGCATAGATAGAGTGACACCCGCTTTACTGAACTAATTGGTATACTAAATGATATGCTATTAAATGAAAATGAACTTCCTTATCATACATATGATGTTAAATGAATTCTATGTTCAATGTGAATGATCTCTAATAAAATAAACTCTTGTCCAAATGATTTCATATTTTTTTTGCAAGGACCATGAATCACTCATACAATGCCCTAAATTCCCTAAGTGTGGCGCAGATCAATACAAGTGATATGAATAAGTCATTGAAAATCTATATGGAAATTTCCATTTATTCCACAATTTAAAAGACTATATGGGTGTCAGGAAACCATAAGAAAATTGACCTAGAATTCAAATACAAGAATTAAAGATATGAAACTACATCATCTATCCAACTCTCCTCAGTGGAATAAAATTGATTACGAGTATCCTAGGTTTGGAAATGAGCCTAAAAACTTATACCATGCTTTATTCTCATATGGGAAAAATCCTTTCGATGTATAGAGTAGTACTCACAGTACATGTCAAGTCATGTTAGTAAATTATTACTTTCCTCCATGGTTATGCATGAATCGCAAATAAATTATGTTGTCACTGCTTATATCTAGACAAAAAAACTCAATAATGATATTGATGTATACTTGGATCCATTGATTGAAGATCTGAAATTGATTTGGGATAAATATGTTAAAATGTATGATGCTCATAGAAGTGAAAAATTCACATTGATGGACTTGTATGGGACAATAAATGACTTTCTTTTTTATGGAGATTTGTCAGGATATAGCATTAAAGGAATGTTGGGGTGTCCCATTTGTGAAAAATTCAAACATTCAGTTCAGTTGAAACATTCCTTAAAGAGTGTGTTTTTAAGAAATCTAAAATTTTTACCTCGATGACATAAATACCGATCTTGGATGACTGCATTTGATGAGAATACAAAAAATGGTGCAACACTGTCTCCACTAATGGGTGATCAACTGTTCGATAAAGTAAAAGATCTTGAAATTCTTTTCGGTAAATCATTTTCAAAAAACCTTATGAAATAAGATTGAAAAAAGGATCAATTTTATTTGAATTACCATATTATAATTATTTGTATTTCAGACATTTTCTAGATTTCATGCATGTAGAAAATAATATACTTGATAGTTTTATTGGCACGTTACTAAATGTTCATGGAAAAATAAAAGATGTAATCAATACTAGATTAGGCATGATTGACATGAGGATAAGGGAATAGTTGAAGGTGGTGAAGGTTAAAGGGATAATTTTTCTTACTACAATAGCTTACACTCTATCCAGGTATAAAAAACTTCAATTTGGAATTTTCCTTAAGGGTGTTAAAGTTACAAATGGGTATTAATCAAATATCAAGAATGTCGTGTCAATGACTAATTTGAATTTTCATGAACTAAAAATGCATTCCATACATTAACCATACTCTGCTACTTTTTCAAATCCATATGCAGTAAAATTATAGGCCCAATGAAGTTTTCAATCATGAACAAGGAGGTTGTAGTCATATCATGTGAATTAGAGATGTTCTTTCCAATATCATTTATTTATACATGGTACACCTGATGGTTCACTTTGTTATAGAGGTTCAATTATGTGGTCCTGTCTATTATAGATGGATGTACCCCATTGAATGATATATGAATATTTTGAATGAGTATGTCAAAAATTGAAGTCTGGTAGAAGGTTCTATTATAGAATAATTTATTGTTGAATAAACTATTGAATTCTGTAGTAATTACTAATAATATATTGATAGAATTAGTCTCCCAATGTCTCCTCAATACAGAGATATTATTATCCTAGAATGATTGTTGATACATTGATGTTATGGTGCTGAAATATTCGAATAATTACGTTGTGCATGATGAATAATGTTATAGAAGTGATAATGATACTGGTTTTGTTAAAAAACCTCATAATAAATTTAAGATATATTTGAGAATACTAAATGTATACTAATTAGAGATTATAATTTAGCCATTTTTTGTTACGAGGAACAATCTCAATCATCTCATTCATGTATGAGAACAAATGTTCAGGTTCAAAACATCATTGGAGATCATGGAAAAAAGTATAAACTGGGACATCCTTGAGGACATTATCTCATACCCAATTGTTTTCTCAAGTTGAATCGAGATATATTTATGAGCCTTTAAATAATCAAGAGTGTTCTTATTCTATGAATGGAGAGTTGGACCATGGTGAGAATAACGAGACATTGAAGTTTTCACCCAATCACAAAGAGAAGAATATTATCTAGAAGCTGTGGGTGTTTTGAACCAAGTTGAATGATAAAGGGGATTTGGTGATTAATAAATAAATATTAATGTGTAAATTATATTTATATGTTGCAGAATCATACTTTTTAGGGACTTTCTCACTGGTTTCATATCTTGAGACCATAAGAATATTTCATTATATTACAAAAAAATACAACAAGATATTTTCCAAATGGATGACAAGCTTACATTCTTCAATGGTGAGTTAGACATAGATTTATAAATTAATAAAATAAGTTTTTTCACCCTTGGAGAGTATAAGGAACATGTCTATAGGTTAAATAATGATTTATATGGGATGAAATAAGCTTCAAGATCTTGGTATCCAAAGTCATACAACCTCTTAAGGAAGTTGAATATTATAAAGGGAAGAGTGGATGAAAACCTCTACATTAATGATGAAAAAGAGGTATATCTCCCTATTATTATTTTTATAGATGAAAATATATTTTCTTGAAATGAATAAGAAGCTTGTAAATAGTTTTTTAAGGATATGGAGAAGTTAATTGAAATTTCCATTCATGGAGAGTTGATGTACATCACTGGCCTAAAAATTTATCATGTTAATGATCACATTTTTCTTTCTCAATAAAACTACTCTAGGGAACATATAACAATGTTTGCAATAGAATATTCAATGCTGGTTTCTACCCATTTATTAGTGGGAACCAGTCTTTCTAATGATTATAATGGAAAGGAGTTGGATAAAATGTAATTCAAGAAGCTAATTAGAAGTCTTATGTACTTAAAATGGTCAACATTGAATTTGTTTTTATTTTGTTACAAATTTTTAAGGTGCCAAATTTCCAAAAAAGTGTATTATTTCAGTGGTGGAAGTGGATCCATTTTTATATAAAAGGGAAAAAATGTTTTTGATTAAAATATGATAGAAAATGAGAGTTTTAACTTTTTAGTTAGCCTGATGAAGAATATAGCGGACATGTTGTTGTTAGGAGGTCTACAGGTGGATGACTTTTATTCCATGGAGAAAAGTTTTTTTAGAACTAAAAAACACAAAGTTCCATAACTTTAATGGAAAACCGAGGTAGAAAATAGTACTTTTAATAATAACATAACCCAATTGATTTTGGTGAATGCCTAGTTAGAAAATCTAATATTTGAAGTGAAGTTACAACCACTTCATGGATGTAATAATAATTGTGAAATAAAGTTTATAAAGAATCATGTTAAAAATTAATAATTTAAGAACATAGATATAATGTAGCACTTTGTCAAGGATTTTGTGAGAAAAAATGAATTTAATTTGGAATGTGTTCCTTCAATGGAGAAACTTTCTATGTTTTCACTAAGATATTGAAAAATATTACATTTCTAAATATGAGGATGATATCGAGAGTTCAACCTAACCTATTTATAGGCTATTGTATGGTGATTCTATCCCCTCTCATATTTTTTTAGATATTGTTGTCAAATGGGTAGAATATAAAGGAAAACATAAATAAACATTTATGCTTATCTTTCTATATTTTCTAATAGGGGGAGAAAATTTATAGTTGGAGTATCCACTAATATGTTTTTTTAATAAGGGGGATCACATACTATGATAGATGAATTAAAAGGGGTACATTGTGAATTTATAATTGTTTTTGTGTGAAGGTTTATAACATTTTTAATTAAGTTCACAGATGATATTTTTTATTTAATATATTCTATGAAATATCATTTTAGTTGATGATAATGTTGATGTTATTATAATGTATTAACTGAAGAATTTTCAATTCAAATTTATATTTTCACCTTATATCATTTCATCAGGATTAATTAGGAGTATTAAGTTTGAAAAGGTTGAATATAAATCATTTTTTATAGATAGAATGATAATAATATTCAATATTCTTGTTTCTTAGATTGTTTTCACTCAATTAGTCTTAAAATCATTGGATGAAGTTTAATTTGTAGGTTTGATGGGTTTGATACTGATTTATGTTACTTGGTTGATAACAAAATCTGAATGGGAATATTGTTGAGGAAAAGTCTTGTGTTAAGGAATGTTTGAGAAGAAGATGATCATGAGGAATATTGGTAGGGACCCAAGATAATTTATTTTTGTAGTGAGCTTGGAGATGTTACTCTTGAAATATTTAAATTATTTTAAGAATAAGATTTGGAGATTTTTTAAGTGGATATAGTGTATTGTGTTGGATATTTTTTCCAATTTATGTTTCATATTCAAATATACATTATATAATATTTTTTTATTTTTCGGTGAAAGTTCATGCCTGTTTCGAGTTTTTTGAATTAGGTTTTAATAGGTTTTATTAAGAATATACAGAATTTATATTCTCTGTAGATAAAATAAAAATGGAAAAGGAATAAGTTTTTTATGACATTAGAAAATTAGTAAGACTTCATGTGATCCCATATGGTGTTGAGATAAATATATGGCTTTGGGGGTCCTGTATGACTTCAGAATATCTTATTGGGGATTCCAAATATCATCATTGTATGTAATTGGGGATGATATATGACTTTATATATGACCTTGGTGACTTTATATGACTTCATTGGATGATTTTAGAAGTTCCATGTATGAATTTTCTTTAACACGTGACATCAAATGGTATATTGTATGACTTTTTATTTTGTATGAATTATATGGAATTTCATACAATATGGTTAACTCATAGTTATAAGACTTCCATGTTGAGCATATGAATTACAAACTTTTCATAATTTCAGAAATTCTATTATATAAAAGAGATCTGAGTATTCTATAATTTTTATATTTTGAAGAGAGATATAAATTAGAAGAATCTTCTTATTACATTATTTATTTAAATAAATATTGTATGCTTATGTTAATACATTAATCATGTAGCACCCTCGGTTTTTGGTATGTGAGCCCCTTTCTTTATGTTATATATATATGTATATATATATATATATAAAGTAGAAGGGTGAAGGTTGGTAGAGTTTGAGGATCTTTCAAGGAGTTTTTGGGGCTAAAGGGGAGGCGCACGAGATGCACATAGTTTGTCTAAACTGTGAAGAAGCCTAGTTGAAACTATGTAGAGTTGCAGATGTTGGAAAGTATCTTCGGTGTGGTGGGTTCATGGTTAAGGAGAATGTGTGAGGAGGCCATGTGAGGGTCTTCCCAGGTAGTAGCTAACACATGGTTAGTGCATGATTTGTCTAACGGTGCAACTAAACCCTGTGCGAGGTCAAAGTGAGATCCTAAAAAAGTGGATATCACACATTTTGACTTTAACTGCCTTATTTTTCTTTCTATGCATCCCTAACTCGGGATTATTCTCTCTTGAAGGCTGGAGAAACTCTCCCAAGCAATTTGGAATCAATCTAGAGCCTTCATTGGTGTGTTGAAGTCCGATTCTTGCAGTAAGTGGCTGTTCTTTATCATTCTTGTCACGTTTTCTTAGATATACTTCGCCCCTCTTATCAGATTCTTAGATCTATTCCTGATGTGTGTAAATATAAGATTATGGATTCAATTTTATGATTATATTTGGCTTGGTTGATGATTGGGGAAGATATATAAGGCAGTTTCGTAGAGTTTTTACCCGGTTTCTTGAGTGTTCTTCATCCATTTTCAGTTTTCGCCAAAACAATCGATGTAGGTGGCTTCAATATCGACTCCTCTTAGTAGAACTAAATAAAAATGATTTCAAATTTATTATATTGTGTTTAATTGATTTTTAATTGGATGTTTAATAATTTTTGGAAACCCTCTTTAGTGACAGTTTGGTAAATTGTGGAAATCTGGAAAATTGGGTGTTCTTGAAAATGTGCTTTGGTTATTGATTTTAAAATGTGGATTTAAAATGGGGAATTTATGAAATTTTGGAACATGTATTTGATTAAAATGTTTTCAATAAAAGGAATGTTTTTATTTTAATGAAAGGGTTGGTTTGAATTAGCTTATTTAATGAATTTTCAATAAAAGAATGATTTTATTGGATTGGTTGAACTCACTTGGTTTTAGCATGGGTTTGGCATGGGTTGGGGTGTGTGTGTTCTTATGCATTGGGATGGATAAGGGTGTGAAAGAACCCCATCAAAAGGATGGGACATATATGGGTGTGAAGTACCCCTACCAAAGTGGTCCACTAAGTGACGACTTAGTGGAAGGATAACTCACTGCTCGTGAGTATAGGGAGGTCCAGGTTGTATGCATGGTTGGGTGTGTGAAAAAGTGAAATGGAATGGTTATGAAAAAATGATATTTAAAAATGGTTTTAAAGCCTTGTTTGGGTGTTTTTATGGAAATATGACTTGCTGGAATGTTGGTTAAAATAACACCTGTTTACGTTTAGTTATAAATGGTTTTGGAACTTGTTTATATTTATTTATAACTATTTTGTAGAAATGTTTTATATAAAAAGTTTTATATAACTGTTGATAACCTTTCTATCCTAGAGGCGTGAGTAGGGAAGTCATTGTGGAAAACCTACTGAGTTTTATACTCAACCCTACTTTGGAACTTTGGTGTTTTTGCAGATGCTATATTCCAGGACAAGGATAAAGGTAAAGTATCACGTGTCTTTAGCACTACCTCATGATACTTGGGATATTTGCTGATTGGAGCATGGAGCTTTGGGAGCATGGAGTCTTGTTGTCATATTAGAGTTTATTTGTGTCTTTCTGCTGTTTACTTTGATATTACGGTCTTCTGTTGTGGCACTTTATTTGAGTATGATTTTGATATATGAAATGTTGAGTTGTATTTCATTGTTATCATGCAATATATAGTGGTATGTTTAGTTATGTATCATTGGTTAGTTATTTTATTCTTAAAGGGTAAAACATCCCCCAAATTTTTTGAGACCCTTCTACATTTATTGCCAGCCTTTGGTGTCTTGGGGATGCCGCTTAAGGCCAAGTAATGACTCACCGTCGGGTTGGGTCAGCCCGACCAGGTTGGACCCGAATCCAACCGATCCCTTTTTACTTAAATGCCCATAAATCTCAAACTATACATTCATTTGACGAGCTATTTGTGGTGTTGGGACCCTCGTGATGAGTTATACCTTTTGAGATACTCTACGTGAGTTTTCATGGAGTTTGGAATATGACCTATTGGATCAAGGAGTTGTTGATCCCAGAACGAGCGCGCTAAGAGAGGAATCCTGTAGCTAAGACCAATGCAGAGTAAGTCTCATGTGAACTATGACATACGCAGAGTAAGTCTCCTGTGAACTGTAACATACATGGAGTAAGTCTCCAGAAAAGACATGGAGTAGGACTCCTACGAAGATGTGGAGTAGGTCTCTTGCGAAGAGGTGGAGTAGGTCTCCTGCGAAGACATGGAGCGGGTCTCCTGTGAAGATGCAGAGTCGGTCTCCTACGAAGATGTGGAGTAGGTCTCCTATGAAGATGCGGAGTAGGTCTCCTACGAAGACTCATAGTAGGGATCCTACGATGATGTAGAGTAGGTCTCCTATGATGACACCGAGTTGGTCTCCTGTGAAGATGCGGAGTGAGTCTCCTACACAGACTGTATGTCTTATAAGATTTGAATATGCCTTAAGTATATTCATGATATAGACATGTACCTGGTGTGAGATGACTCTAGTAAATCTATTGAATATATCTTGCTTTTTGGTTTTTCTTTTGTGGTTTTGGGGTCCCTACTGAGTATTGTTTTACTCACCCTTGCACGGGCTTCACCGGTACGTGTCATGTCTTGTACAGATGATTAATAGATTTTATGGAGTCCTTGGTGGGCCGGAGACTGGTGGTGCTTTAGGGTGACCCGACGGATGTGGTACACTTCAGATACATTTAGAAAACTTATTGTACCTACCCTTAAGGTATGGTTTTTTGCTATCGGACTTCAGGAGCTTGCACCTTTTCAGTTTTGGTTGGGCTTGTTCTGGACCCATTTACTTTTCAGTTTTAAACTATTACTCTCAGTGGTTGTCTTAGTGGGATTCATACCTGTTTACTCAATGTTTTTAGTTTTAGTACTTTTATTTGGAGATGGGTGCGTGTGTACAATTACTTAGGAAAATTACCCCCCTTTTGGGATATTCCTACTCAGTGCTAGTCACTTGGTCTATGAGAGGCGGGCTTGGGGTAGTCATGACATGGGCCTTGGGGCATAGGAAGCTTAGATTCATGCTCAGTATCCCCATTTGTTTGTTTATCCATTGTTTTGTATTTCAAGGATGTAAAACCCTAAGGTTGGGAGAATGTAATTTTCCAGTTTTTTCATGTAATTTTTTTGAAAATTATATGGGATTATTTCGAGACCAGGCACTGAGACGACACATGATTCAGAGGCCTGGGGTTCCCAGAATAAATATTTTAACTATTTTACTTAATTAAAATAGAGCGCATGCATGGTTTTCTGGAAAAGTGAGATAACTTCTAAACTGGTGCCCTGATCAGAAATCCGAGGGCACCGTTGCGTTCAGAATAGTAGGTTTTACCTTGGTGGGGATTAACATCGACTGGTGAGGGTAGACTGCAGAAAATATATTTCAGACGTTTTAAGGAAGAATAAAAATAAACTTAAAAAAGTTTATTTTATTTCTTTTAAGCATTTCACAGTGACACAACAACACTGTGTCACCATGATGGGGCGTCCTATTCTCTCTCTAAAATGAAGCAGCATGGCGATGCTACAACGTTGTGAAAAGGCAACATGCTTTCCTTACCTTTTTAATTAAATAGGAATCCAGGGTTAAGTGAACAACCCTAGAATTCCTCTAGTGATCGGCGAATGAAATCTCTCTCCAATGAACCCCGAAAGATCGAGAATCGACGATGACAGATTGGAGAGAGGAATCTGGATCAAAGATCGATGGATCAATGAACGATGACACAACTTCACCCTTCATCAATGATCGATCCAAACTACAGGTAGGGGGTTTATTTCTTTATGAATTTATTTCCTTGTCCTTGAATCCAACGATGAATACAGACCAACCCATGAACAGATTGATCCGCGGTTCAACAATTCTTGTGGGATGGTCAATTTTCAAGATTTAAGGGATTAAATCTTAGTAATTTATCCTTGTTGTTTCATACCCCTCTTCTAACGGGACGAACGAAGGCCGAAACAAATAAGGTCGACATTATCTCTATGGGTGTTCTTATGCCTATTATTTTATCCTCGTTCTTCGCCGATGCACCCCCGTGGTTGTGTCAGGATTTAGCGGGAGGTTTCGAGCGTGGCCAGACCCTCATAGTGACAACAAGATGAATTAGAGCCCGCGGCAGTGATGGTGGTGACCCAAGGATTTCAAAGGCATTCTCGTTTTAAAAAATGGACCACCACGATGATGGTGGTAGCCTGCAAAAGTGGAGTTTTCAGCTTGACAGTCGGTGGGCATGTGGTCGTCTGACCGTGTCTGCTAGGTGGGAGGGGTGCGGCCCGCGTGGTGGCCCTGGCTGGACGAACCGGCCCACACAGGCGGGCCGAGCTGGAGGAAAACTGGGCTGATGTGCTAGACCGCAGAGCCCAATGGGCCTGACCTTTGGACTAACCCAGACCCAACCGGGTTGGGTCGGACCAGGACCCAACCGAACCATCTTTACTAAAATTCCCATAATTCTCAAACTGTGCGTCCATTTGACTAGCTGTTTGCGGTGTTGGGACCCTCACGATGAGGCAATCCTTTTGAGATACTATAAATGATTTTTAATGGAGGTTGGAATATTACCTATTAGCTCTAGGAGTAGGTGATCCCAGAACAAGCGCACCAAAAGAGGAATCCTATGGGTGAGACCTATGTGAAGTAAGACTCCTACGAACTGTGACATAAGAGGAGTATGTCTCCAGAAAATATGCGGAGTAGGTCTTCACAAAGACATGGAGTATGTCTCCTATGAAGATACAGAGTAGGTCTCCTATAAAGACACAGAGTAGGTCTCCTGTGAAGATGCGGAGTGAGTCTCCTAGAGAGACTATATGTCTCATTAGATTTGAATATGCCTGGACTTCCTTAAGTATATTCATGCTATAGACATGTACCTGGTTTGAACGGACTCTAGTGACTCTGTCGACTGTATCTTGATTTGTGGTTTTTCCTTTGTGGTTTCAGGGTCCCTACTGAGTATTGTTTTACTCACCCCTGCACGAGCTTCTCCCACACGTGTCATGTCTTGTGTAGATGATTGACAACTTTGACAGAGACCTTGGTGGGCCATGAAGGTCTCGGGCACAGCGGAAGCTCATGGGTGGATGTGGCCACTTGAATTTTTGTCATTAACAATGATCAATACGGGATCAATATGACGATAAATGCCAGACTCCACAGATCAAATCACATAAATAGAAAAAGAAGAAGAATAGTCTCAGAAACACAAAGGAGGATCATCACAGGTTGATTATAATTAATTTAATTAATTGACAATAAGTACATTTTATGGAGTTCTTTTTTCATTGATATTTCTGATCACGTTCTGATGTGATTCATCATTGCGTCGTAGAAGCTATGTGTAGACCTAGTGGTGATCCAAAAATTCACCACATATCTCTAGACGTCGCCGAAGGAATCTCCGGGTGCTAGCGTGGAGAAGCCTTTTCTTGCATTGTCCGCCTTAGATCACCTTTATCCAATGGAGGAGGATCTCTCTCAGTCTTGAGAGCATTCTTGGAGGAAGGAGTTCTTTCAGCCTTGATAAAATTCTCCAGAATTGTTGTGCACAATGATTAGGGAAAAATGTTGGGGTTGTGGGGATATTTATAATCGGGTTTGAGGTTATAGAGTTATAACAATAAATAAACACGTTATGTGTTTTATTTATTTCATTAACTCTTATTGAAAACCCCCATATAGAATCATTAATTCCTTAACATGATCCCACACTGATTATAATAAATATCATTTAATGAAACGATATTATTTCCTTAAAATCCCAACTGGAAAAACTACACGGCGTTTAATCATTAATACACAACGTGTACTTGTTTTTCATTTCCTTTCCAAAATAAAAACTACACGGCGTGTACATTCAATGTACATGACATGTATATCTTGTTTTTATTTTATTCTTCCTCTAACATTAAAACGATTTAGGCTTCCTTGAATAATTATTAAACCACATATGGGAATAATCTTTATTCTACTTGAGATACTTGGATACACTTAGTATGTGACCCTCTAGGCCTCTTTCTCGTTGGCATTAGGCGGGCTTTCCTAAAGTCCAAGATTACTGTCTAGCAACAAGTCAAGGAACCCAAGAGAAAGAATTTGACACTGTATTGATGTTTCACCTCATATGAATACTTACCGTGTAATTTAATCCCTTTGTCTCAATATCTCATCAAGTAGGTTTCATAGATGTGTCATAAACCTATATGCTTGATCCGTCATTCTTTGACTTCCAGAAATAAACTCGTCATGACACCATGGCCATGGAATTTGGGCGACAGTTCTATTTCAATCAAAGGGCCCGAGATATCTACATCCATAAATATGGATGGTACAAATATTTCCTCGACTTATCCATTAACAACATGTCATTTGTGAGGTACCCAACGTACCCTAATTCCCGCCAACTGTCTTTGTGACGGTTTTCGTCAGCAAATCTAAGTGCGCGAGTCATGACATGAGTTAATGAAAATATTCCAGTCTCAGGACCATTACACATGCTCATAGATATCAATATCCGATGACACCAAGACATGCAGAATTACTATTGGCGGGTATGTTCTCATAATCTCCCATCTTGGAGATTACCAACTGCGAACTCCATGAGAGAGAGTCTCGTCTTCTTACGAGTACTCTTACATGACAGTCTGTATACGATGTGTCCTATCATAGTATGTCATTCAACCATATAAATTTATTTAAGAATATTGTTATATCATTTCAAGGTTCTCATCATAGGGGGGATCTGCTATGACCCTATTAATGCAACAAATATTCCAGGACATTATTATATTATAGTCATGCAGAACAATGAAAAATATATAATAAGTGTACATTCATGTAATCAAAGTATAAACAATTGGTTCTCAGGACACCAACTCTAACAAAATACCACTTGGACTAGAGCCAACTGCCTACAAATTTTAGTCCGCTAGACCTCACATGATGATCATGTTTCTGCCGAGTCAATGCTTTAGTCAAGGGGTCTGCCACGTTGTTATCCATGGAAATACTGCTCACTGCAACTTCACCTCTCTGAGAAAAATCCCTCAAGAGATGATACATCTGAAGTATGTTCTTTGTCCTCTGATGTGACCTTGGCTCTTTTTCAACTACCACTGATGCAGTATTATCACAATAGAGTGTGATAAGATCTTTAATGCTAGGTACTACATCCATCTCTTGGATGAATCTTCGCATCCATACTGCTTCTTTAGCTGCCTCAGAAGTAGCGATATACTCAGAATCTGCTATAGAATCTGTGACCACACCTTTCTTTGAGCTCTTCCAACTCAATGCACCTCCATTCAAACTGAATATGTATCCAGTCTGTGACTTCATTTCATCTTGATCAGTCTGGAAACTAGCATCTACATGTCCTCTGATGACTAGTTCATCATCTCCTCCATAAACCAGGAACATATCCTTAGTAAACATTAGATACTTAAGGATAGTCTTGACTACCATCCAATGGTGGTATCCTTGATCAGCTTGATATATGACTACCGCACTTAATGCGTAAGAAACATCTAGCCTTTTATATAGCATATCATACATGACTGACCCAATCACAGATGCGTAAGGGATCCTTGCCATTTTTTTCTTTCCTCATGGGTATGAGGACACAATTTCTTGGAAAGATGAATGCCATGTGACACTGGAAACAATCCCCTCTTGGACTGTTCCATACTAAATCTCTTCAGTATCTTGTCAATGTATGTACTTTGACTCATGCCCAACATTCTCTTGGATCTATCACGATGGATCTTGATCCCAAGAATATATGCTGCCTCACCCAAGTCTTTCATAGAGAATCATTTATCCAACCATACCTTAACTGGCTGTAAGACATGTACTTCATTTCAAATTAGTAATATTTCATCAACATATACTATTAGGAAAATGACTGCACTTTTGCTAAACCTTTTTTAGACACAAGGCTCACATTCATTCTTAACAAAGAAAAATTCTGTTACGGCTTCATCAAAATGAATGTTCCATGACCTTGATGCTTTATTTAATCCATAAATGGATTTTTGAAACTTTCATACCTTGTTGGCATCCTTTGGAGTCACAAACCCTTCAGGTTGTGTCATGTAGACATCTTCCTGGAGGTTACCATTAAGGAATGCTGTTTTGACATCCATTTTCTAAATTTCATAGTCATGGAAAGTGGCAATTGCCAATAGGATTCTGATATATTTCAGCATCACAACCAGTGAAAAGGTTTCATCATAGTCAATTCCTTGTCGCTGTCTAAAATCTTTTGCAACAAGTCATGCCTTATAGGTGCTGACTTGTACCTCCATGTCTAGTTTTTTCTTGAATACCCATTTATTACCAACATGCTTTACATCAACTGGAGGATCTACCAAAATCCATACTTGGTTTTGGTATATGGAATCCATTTTATAATTCATGGCTTCTTTCCACTTGGCAACGTCTGTGCCTACAACTGATTCCTTGTAGGTAAGAGGATCATAATTGTCAACCAATAATGACTCACCATCCTCAGTGACAAGAAAACCATATCGTTCTGGTTCTCTCACCTCTATCGTGATCCTACACAGTTCTTATATCTCTAGAACAGATTGTTCTTCCACATGGATTTATGGAATCTGTTCTTGTACCAACTCCTGTGTATCTTGAGCCTCGACTTCATTGAAGTCTATCTCGCTCCCACTATCTCTTTTGGAGATGTGATCCCTCCCATGGAATATGGCATGTCTTTCCATTGTAACCTTTTTATCTGAGGGTATGTATAGGTAATATGCCATTGTTTCCTTTCTGATATCCTATAAAGGTACACTTTGTGTCTCGGGGTGCAAGTTTGTTACCTGAAGAGGCCTTAACAAATGCTCCTCTATCCCACACATTTAAATTTGATAACATGGATTTTCATCCACTCCATAACTCATATGGAATACCATTTATCGATTTAGTTGGTACTTGGTTTAGTATGTGTGCTGCTGTTTGTAATGCATATCCCCAAAAGGATAATGGAAGACTTGCATGACTCATCATTGATCTCACCATGTCCAACATGGTGTGGTTCCTCCTTTCACTTACACCATTCCACTGAGGCATGTAAGGAGGAGTGAGTAGAGATAGAATCCCAAACTCTCGTAAGAATTCAATGAAGTCCTGATTAAGATATTCTCCTCCTTCTGTCTGAGCGGAGTTTCATAATCTTCTTACCAATCTGGTTCTCAACTTCATTATTGTATTATTTGAACCGATCAAAATAATCTGACTTATACCTCATTAAGTAAATATATCCATATCTACTAAAATCATCTGTAAAAGTTATGAAGTACAAGATCCCACCTTTTGTTTCAACTGGAAATAGTCTACACATATCTATGTGAACTAATTATAGAAGATCTTTAGCCCTTTCACCTTTCCCACTAAATGGGGATTTGGTCATTTTTCCTTGTAGACACACATGACATACAACAAGTGGTTTTAGTTCAAAAGAATCTAAATACCCATCTTGATGTAATTTTGTCAAACATTTCTCATTGACATGACCTAGCCGATGATGCCATAGTTGGGTGTGGTATGAGTCAAGTTAATTAACTTTGTTATTGATTTCCATTACTTGGTTTGTGTAGTCTAACACATAAAGGTCGTTATATAAATGTGCCCTACCAAAACAAATGTTATCTTTATAAAATCAGCAACATTAATTTCCAAACTTGAAGATGAATCCATCAGTATCTATTCTGAATACTGAAATAATGTTTTTGGTTACAGAGGGTACATAATAACATCCTTTTAATACCAATACCATCCTAGTAGGCAATGTTAGGTGGTAGTCTCCGACAACTACAACATCGAGTCTAGTTTTGTTGGCTGCTCGCAGATCTACCTCACCTTGGTCAATCTTTCTGAATCTACTTCATTCATGTATTTGGATACAGATGTGGGCACCACAAGTAGTATCTAATACCCAATTGGTAGAAATAGATAGATTGCATTAGATAACAAATGCACCTGAATCTTCCCCTTGCTTCCTTGGCTAGGTTCCGTTTTTCTTCCAGTGGCCCTTCTTTCCACATGCGAAACAAATAGCCTCCTGTTCTCTTGCCTACCCTTTGATCTTACTTTTCTTGGAAGGCCTTGAAGAATCTTTAGGCTTAAAGCTCTTCTCCTTCCCTTTCCTTTTATTCACCATAAGGACAGAAGGCTTTTCACGCTTCATATCATTTTCTACTTGGAAAATGAGGATAAGAAGATCAGATAGAGACTTCTCAATATTGTTCATGTTGAAATTTACAACAAAGTTAGAGAAGCTCTAGGGGAGTGATGCAAGAATGAGATCGGTACCCAGTTCTTCAGAAAGTTTAAACCCTATAACCTCAATGCGCTCAATGTAGCCAATGAGTTTGAATAAATGAGGCCCAACTAGGGCACCCTCTCCAAGATTTCTCTGAGATAGAGCCTTGGAGATCTCAAACCTTTCCTGTCTTTCTCTCTCTTGGTATAGACCACGGAGGTGCTCGAGCATGCTATAGGCATCCATGTCTTCATTAGACTTCATGAGCTCACTAGACATTAATGACAACATCAAACATTGAATGTCGAGTGCATCGTTCAAATGTTGATCATAGACCAAGAAATCTTCATCACTCGCCCCTTGGGCAGGCGAATCAGTAAGTGAGGACTCCATCACGTAAAAATTTTGTTCATGGTGTAAGATAACCTGAAGGTGCCTAAACCATTCCTGAAAGTTACTTCTAATGAGGATATTGTCTTTATCCATAATTGATCGCAGAGAAAATGTGGTTGATGAGTTTGTCATATTGATTCTACAAATTAAAAGAGTAGATTTATCAATGCCTTTTGATTACATTTTATGAAAAATAATAAATGAATTTATTAATTCTCCCACTATTTTATCATGTCCCAACTCCCCCCACCACTGAACTTGGAATGCCTGGTTTCTATGACATTCTAGTGGCAAGGATCCATATTCCCCTTCAAATAACCCCAACAAGGGTTGTTCAAGCTATTTAAAGGTATTTAGGTAGGTAGGTCTTTTCCAACTGTGAGATTATAGTTCCTTGATCTATTGAGTGGAATCCCTAATACTAAAATCCTAACTTGGATTTCCTCAACACTTTCCTCCATTTTACAAAAATTCTAGCAAGGGCTCCTCCTCTTGATTTAAAATGTTTAAGTCAACCCAAAACTTTCATAAGATCTTCCTTTATAAAAGTAAGTGTCCCAACAAGGGTTGGTCAAAAACATAATTTTATTGAGTCTTTCCCTTAATCAAGTAATAGAAGGATTGGTCTAACTTAATATGGTATTTGAGGGATTTAAATCTTTTATGAATAGTTTCTCATTATCACATTCTTGTTAATATTAATTGATGCTTGCTTAAGTGATTAACCATGTTCTGATAATGTTTAAGCATAGTCCGGTTTTTATTTTATTCCATCTTTTCATACTTGTTTATTTCATTAACTATGTGATTGAGAAAACAAATACATAATAAATAAACCATGTAATCAGACATAAATAAAATAAGATGGAATGATCATGAGCTTCTATTGGTTAGATTATCTAGCAGTTTTGATAAGCTAACCCTGACCTAGGAAAAAACACCTTGAACCTAATGGTTCGTGTTTTGCAGCTCCCACCTATCTGCCTTTGTATCTTCTTGGGTTGGTTTCACCTCAGCTTGGGATTTTGAACCGTCTCCTCTGGCTTGGGAGATCCTCTATTACATGGGGTTTACATTAAAGAACCCATGGGCACACAGACCCTACATTTTATTGGAAGAAGGCTCACAGGCCAATAAATTTAAATTAAATAAATTTAAATGAATCCATACACACAAAAAGGGTCTTTGGTCTAGATCATGACCATCCATAGCATGCAACAACATTTATGCATATTTAGTATTCAAATTCTTTTAATCATTCTTTTATTCAAGATAAGTCGCGCTTGAATTTAATTAATTATGATCTTATAATTAATCAATTCTTTATCTTAAATTCATTTATGAATTTCCTTTAGATTCTTCTCATCCATATTCCTTGTACGAGTCTTTGTAATTTGGAGGAAACCTGGTGAAATTCCATTTCTGGAAAGTACATGGCGTGTAGGATATATTACATGGCATGTATTGTTTTCACCCTTTATCCAAAGTACACACTGGGGGCTTTGGCGTGTTTTTTTGTACATTGGAAATTTTGGATTACATGATGTGTAGATTAATATAAAATGGAATGTACTTCCTTGTTATGAAATTACCAGCCTGAAAATCCCATGTATGTGGTTACACGACTTCTCCTTGTACATGGTTTTACCTGGGCCGGATCGGACTACACGACATGTTGATTCAACATACACGCCGTGTATTCTAGTTTCCACAAGCCGTTTAGTTCTGGTCAACACAGTGTATTAAAAAAACTTAGGTATGCTCAATTTACACAGCGTGATTTGGTGGACCAGTACCGGTTCGTTGAACCTAAGTACACAACGTGTAGATTTCACTACATGTCATGTATTCCTGTGTTGTACAGACAGAATGAGTGGCTCCTCCAGATGAGTTCCTCATTTTTATGTTAATCAAAATTAAAATGAAAAGGTCATTTCGGTGATGTGAATCGAGAAACGAAAGAGGAAGAACAGATCTCATTCATTCAGTTTTATAAAACGATTTATCTTGAATTAAATCAAATATAAATGTGTAAATTATCAACGAAAATTAAATGGCTATAATCAATGTTGTGACCGCTCTGATACCACTTGAAGGTCCCGGGCATAGCGAAAGATCATGGGTGGATGTGCCCAATTGACTTTTTTTCATTAGCAATGATCAATCCGGGATCAATACGATGATAAACGCCATACTCCATGGATCAAATCATAGAAATAGACAAAGAAGAAGAATAGTCCTGGAACCAAAAAGGGGGATCATCACAGGTTGATTATAATTAATTTAATTAATTGAAAAGAAGTACCTTTTATGGCATTCTTTCTTCATTGATATTTTTGATCATGTTCTGATGTGATTCTTCATTTCGTCACAGAATCCAAGTATATACTTTCTCTAGCAGTGATCCACATGTGCACCACATATCTTTGGATGTCACCAAAGGAATCTCCGGGTGCTAGTGTGCAGAATCTTTTGCTTGCATTGTCCACCTTAGATCGCCTTGATCTGATGGAGGAGGATCTATCTCATTCTTGAGAGCAATCTTGGAGGAAGGATTTCTTTTGGCCTTGAGATAATTCTTCAGAATTGTTGTACACAAAGATTAGGGAAAAGTGTTGGGGTTGTGAGGATATTTATAATCGGGTTTGAGGTTATAGAGTTATGACGATAAATAAACACGTTACGCATTTTATTTATTTCATTAACTCATATTAAAAACCCCCACGTCGAATCATTAATTCCTTGACATGCGCCCATGATGATTATAATAAATATCATTTAATAAAATGATATTTTTTCCTCAAAATCCCAACCGGAAAAACTACATGGTGTGTAATCATTAATACACGACGTGTACTCATTTTTCATTTCCTTTCCAAAATGTAAACTACACAGCGTGTACATTCAATGTACACGACATGTATATATTGTTTTCATTTTATTGTTCCTACAACATTAGAATGATTTAGGTTTCCTTGAATAATTATTAAACCACATACGGTAATAATCTTTATTCTACTTGAGATACTTGGATACACTTAGTGTGTGACCCTCTAGGTATCTTTTTCATTAGCATTAGGTGGGCTTTCCTAAAGTCCATGATTACTATCTAGAAACAGGTCAAGGCACCCAAGAGAAAGAAGTTGAAGCCACATTGAAGTGTCACCTCATACGAACACTTACCGTTTAATTTAATCTCTTTGTCTAAATATCTCATCAAGTAGGTTTCATGGTAGTGTTATAAACCTATATGCTTGATCTGTCATTCTTTGACTTCTAGAAATAAACTCGTCGTGACACCAAGGCCATGGAATTTGGGTGACAGTTCTATTTCAATCAAAGGGCCTGAGATATCTACTTCCATAAATATGGAAGGGACAAATCCTTCCTCGACTTATCCATTAACAACATGTCATTCGTGACACACCCTACTTCCCGCCAACTGTCTTCGTGACGATTTTTGTTAGAAAATATATGTGCGCGAGTCATGAAATGAGTTAATGATAATCTTCCAGTCTAAGGACCATTATACATGATCTTAGATAGCAATGTCCGATGACACCATGACATGAAAAATTACTATTGGCGGGTCTGTTCTCATAATCTCCCATCTTGTAGATTACCAAGTGCGAACTCCATGAGAGAGAGTCTCATCTTTTTATGAGTACTCACACATGACTATCTGTATACTATGTGTCCTATCATAGTATGTCATCCAATCATAGAACTTTATTTAAGAATATTGTTATAGCATTTCAAGGTTCTCATCATAGTTAGGATCTTCCATGAACTTATTAATGCAACAAATATTCCAGGACATTAGTATATTATAGTCATGTAGAACAATGAGTAATATACAATAAGGGTACATTCATGTAATCAAAGTATAAATAGTTGGTTCTCAGGACACCAACTCTAACAGTCCAGTGATAGGTGGTGCTTCAGGGTGACCCGACGGATGTGGTACACTTCATCGATATTCAGACAACTTACTGTACCTACCATTCAGGTAGGGTTTTCTACTAACAAACTTCAAGAGATTTCACCTTTTTAGTTTTGGTTGGGCTTGTTCTAGCCCTATTTATATTTAGGTTTTTTACTATTACTCTCAATGGTTATCTTAGTGGAATGCATACCTATTTACTTTGTGTTTTTAGTTTTAGTACTTTTTATTGGAAACATGTGCATGTGTATAGGTACTTAGGAAAATGCCTCCCCTTTGTGGGACATGACTACTCGATGCTAGTCGCCAATGCCATATTATGACATGACCCTACTCTTCATATATGTTTCCAAGATATCACGAAAGAATCGTGCTCCCTTTTTCATCATCCTTCACAACGTAAAAAATCATGTTACAACATGGTCCACAACAAACTGAAAATTTTTAATCTTACACTAGAAAAAATATATTCATATAAAAAGCTTCTCCACATCACAACAACCATAGATGTTGTTTGGTCATTGACTGACCTGAAAACTTAAATCTAGCACAAACCTTCCCATGATATAACCCCCTATTTTGTGGCTTAGTTTACTTTCTTCTAAAAAATCTTCCTCATTGAGGTTGGGTAAACTTCTAGAAACACTATTCTCAGCCTATGGAGACACACCTTGACATATCAATGGGGTCCAAATACAGATGTTCAACCTATAATCCTTCCGGAATATTCAATCCTTTAATGTGTTGCTAGGCTCACCTGATCAATCGATGAGAACCTATGAACCTATGTAAATGTGATACTATTTGTAAAAGTGGCTCCTATTAGGTGGTAATGTTATGTTTTCAATGGGGTTTGACCTATTGAAAAATATTCCCATATATGGATATGGGTTTTAGAATGTGGTGATCATATCATATTCTCTAGTATAAAAAAATGTTTCTTGGAGGGGAAATTCTTAATCAAAGTAACGATGGATCTGGTTGATTATCTTGCTTCTCATTCTCTTCTATTTATGATTTAGTGATTATATGATGATCTATTTTTTTTGTGAATGAAATCTTGTAGAATGTGTTTATTAGGTTTCTTATTTTTTGTTTCATTTGAGGTATAAATTCTTTAAGTAGGGATGATATAATATTTAAATTCCTACTTGAGGATTTGTTCCCTATGATCAGAACCCGACACTCATCTTATGGTTATTTAATTTTATAGTAGTTATTTAAATTTTATTGTAAGTGTATAAGTGGATTAATTTATACCATTTCATTTCCTCACATAAAAATATTATATTTTAATTGGAAAGGTTAAATTAGTACATCTTCATTTACCAGGATTCCAAATTGGAAAATGCAATATCTTGATGATTTCATAATAGGATGTTTTCTATATGGTGTATTTTGTGTAATTTCCCCAAAATATGGATTCATTTCACCATTGATGATGATTATTTTTTAACAAAGATTAAAAATAAACAATTTTATTATTTAAAAATTATCATTATTATCAGATTCATAAATATTTCTATTTATATAAATGTTTATGAGTGGAACCTTATTTCTTATACCATATTCAGAAGGATAAGCTCTAGAGAGAATGATCAATGGAGAATCAATTGACCATAATGTATTGTTTGGTTGATTAGAGTTGATTTATTTTCACTTAATGATTTTAGATATGTGTATGTTAATCTAATAATCATAATTTAATTAATGATAACATTCTAGTCAAAATAAAATGAGCATATTTGATAAAATATAGATAAAAGTTTGGAATCTTTAAACTTCTATACATATTCTGAAGTCTCAAAACATAGAATCAAAAAAATTTGTTCATGAATATTAATCTACATCTTAAAAAGTTTACAATGAGATATTATTTGATAAATTTAAAATTGAAATTCTAAATAAATCTTATATAGAATAATAATTTCCATTTTTGGATTATTTTGAGATATGTTAATGTCACGTCTCGACCTTTATTTTATTTTTACTTATCTATATATTATTTTTTACCTTGTATCCTTCAGATCATTTGTTTTTTAAGAGTTTTAGAGGTCTCATGATAAAAGGTAATGCCAGAAATTGCATACTTCAATAGTTCATTCCATGAATGATTATTTCACCACCAGAACCACTTCACATATCTCTAATCGGTCCCATCTCAATGCATTTTCATTTCTACACAGAATTCATTCATGATGTGAAAGGAGATTTCACTAAATGATTTTTAGGGAAATGTCCATTCACATCAGGAATAGTAATTCAGGCCATTAATGCTATCA
This sequence comes from Viscum album, assembly GCA_963277665.1. NCBI lineage: Eukaryota > Viridiplantae > Streptophyta > Magnoliopsida > Santalales > Viscaceae > Viscum > Viscum album. The sequence goes on along the minus strand of OY728155.1, from coordinate 17,816,442 downwards.
GCCTAGTTTTAATAGTGGATTTTTAATACTTTTTCCATATGGGGGGGGGGGGGGTCCTTCTCTCCCTCATTTGATACCTAAAACTCCCATAAATTCCACTTTGGTTTATATCATCCTCCATAGTGGACCCATTGATTTTATTAAAGTCTTTAGGTTAGTTCTTCAAGGAATGGTCTCCTATTTTCTTCTCCCTTATGGTTATATCCCCTCTAATCCAAAAATCCATGGTGGCTAAATCCAAGATCTTGGTTTTTTATTTATTAGGTGGTTTTGATGTATTTATGGTTTGGTTGTATTCTTATTGATTTCATAAAGTCTTATTCACTATTTCATGGTGGAATGCCTCTACAGTTACTAAAAATGATGAGATTTGAGGTAGGTGTTGTATAAATCTATCTTTCAAATTAAATATACAATTTCTTGTTATTTTATGATGAGTTTAAAATTTATTTCATTGTTACTACTTATATTTTGGTAGCTATATCAAAGGATTCTTGGTTTCATGCATTTTCAACAAATGAGAACAATGTTTTTTCATATGAATTGATCATTAAATATATTTTAATGGATAATGAATTATTTTTGAAATTTAAATTCTTTGATGGTTATTTTATAGTTGTATCTTTTACTTTGAAGATGATTTTGATATAAAAAATGATGGAGAAGTGTTGTTCTATAAAGATCAGACGTTTTCATCATTTTTTAAGAAATTATATGAAAGATTGTATTCATATTAAGTAATCAAATGGTTAATTATGAATATACTTTTATAAATGAATGTTAATTACTTTTATCATTAAATAATTACTCCAAGGACTTTTAGGTACTTATAATATTTTATTTGGAAATTAAGACCTACAAGGAATTTCCCTTTATGTGATAACAAGTTAGGATGTTTGAATCCTTGTAATAAATTTCCATGTTGGGGGAATTTGAATGGATTTGTTATGAATGGATAAGTTGAATGTTACTATATGGGTGTTTGGAGGTGAAGGTTGGTTAAATGATTATTTTCTAATATGATTATATAGTATGATTATTACATTAAAATCCTCACCTCCTTTTATATTTCATGGGAAGACTAGTTTCACTAAGATGAAAATCTACGTACACATGCACACTAGTTTAACATTGTACTCTGGAGAGTGTCCCTATGTGGGGACTTAGGTCTGCCTATGGGATTTCCCTCGGTTAAGCTAGGTGGGGTAATATCATGTTGTAGAAAACGTAGGGCGCAATAAAGCAAAAAATAGATCATAGAAGAGTATAAGGAAAAAAATGAGAATAAAAATATTTATGTGGTTCGGGAATAATCCCTATGTCGATAGAGAGGCATAATTTCACTAGTTTTGGGATCAAAATTTACAAGAAGCATCTCAAGTTTCTCACACACAGAAACCCTAGTTTGAAATGAGATATAAAAGGAGGAATATGATCTACTGTTCCACCAAATGCACATGAAGTCTTCTCGTTACATTTAAAGGTGGCCACCCAAGTCAAAAGTGCAATAGTGGCTGACAGTTGGAGGTCCAAGGAGCTACAATACTGTTGACTCCAAAGTTTGACCTGCTACAGTGTTCTATCGGTGTCGGTCGGCTAACTCCACCACAGTGATCAGAGTTGCTACAGTCCCCCCAAATTTAGACTTGGGGCCTTCAACCCCTGAACCCTCAGAGTAGGGGCGAGTTTCCCCCTGAAACCCCCAATCAACTCACCATAGAGATCAACCCGTGAAGGTTACAACCTGGTGCACAGTACGAGTCACAAGAATTTGACCCAAACATCATCTAGAATGGATCACCCCTACACTAATCGAACAGATCAGGTGTTTGGGAGGTTTGATTTCAGCATATTTGTTCTCTAGAATATAGAATTTACATCATTGATGAGAATGTTATCTTGGTTCAATATTGTTCACCCTTAATCACTTGGATTTATTAACAATGGTATATTTTCCATATTATGGTTTCTTGTTGTTTGTGAAAAAATATATCTTGATTCATTCAATGTTTTCCTTAAAACTTCAATAAATTCAATTTATGAATGGTTTTGTTAATGGAAAATAAATTTCGGTTTTACTATGAAAGATACTCATATTTTTGAAAATTTAGTGTTTTTCAATGGAACATACTTTGAAAAAAATTTAAATGAAAAAATCAGTAAAAATATATTTTTATCATGATTGTAAAATTAGCATGACATAGCTTTACTTTTAATTATTTTTCATTGGGTCAATGGGTGGTGACATACTAGACTATTTATCTCATGCCTATATCATTACAAATTTAGTAGGATGGTTAAATATAGTGTATGAAATTGTATCTCTTTGTTCTAGTGTGTTGGAGGTGTGTGTAGTGATTCCTCACTTTGTAGATAGATACATGGTAGTAGTATTTTTTCATATTTATTTCAATTGGTTTTCACCATTGTTTTTGGATTCCATGTACTACCATAGTGCCATTCCTAACATTTACCTTATATTGAATGTTGATCTATCTAGTCTTGTTGCATACTTGTTTGGGATGTTATTTTATTTATGAAATATCTTAGGTTTTATATTTTACCATTATTTATAGAGCCTAGTTTTATTATTCATATCAAAAACATCATTTACAATGTTAGGTCTTAGATACCTAGGTAATTGTCGCTAGCCTATGGCAATTGAGAACACCCTTAGAGATTTCTCATGGGTCAGATTTGGTTTCTGGTTCATGGATAACCTGGGTTGGATTGTGATTGATTAAATATTAGAAGGAAAAGTGAGAAAACCATATAGACCTATATAGGTATTTAAAAAAATATATAATTGGTCTAGTTTGGTGTTAATCTAATTGACAAATTGAATGTTATCATAGAGAGAAGTTATTCCCATTTTTGAAATATCTATATGATTTTGGTTCATAAGGAATAATTCATGAACTAATAAATTTATTTTTCTGATCTATAGTTTTAGATGAATCCACTAATAATGCATAGTGAGTTAAAGAAACATTATCTCTCTAAGAACCACTAAGAGTGGTGGTTAAAATTGAGGGGAGGAGTGGAGAAAAGAAGATAATTGAAGACCATATGATCTGTAATCAAATGGTCTTGATAGCGACATTGCTTAGCTAATTCATCAGGACTACATTATTTAACAGTGAATTTCTAGACAATATGATCATGAATATTGAAAAAAAGTTCCAACATTATGTTGGAAGATGTGACAACCATTTTTTCACATGATTCAATGGTGTTGCACAATCTGCATGGGATTTTAGTAAGTTGTGCTACACATTCTTAGAAAGCATGTTGTGTCCTCCTCCTAGATATTAGTTTGATCGATCTAACAACTACAATATCCCATAAGTGGGATTCTAGTAGCACGAGTTAGCCATGATTTTGTTTATAAAATCACATGATAAGATAAATAAGTGCTCTCTAGTATGAGGAAGAGTTAGAACCACATGTTAGAGTGCGTTTTGGTGCCATGTGGAACCCTCGACTTCCAAAACATTGTTTGTGAACATAGGGTGTGTTTGGGGATGTATTTGAAGATGAAAAAATATATTGGAAAACTTTTGAGATCTCAGATTCTATAGAACATAGTTTGGATCATTTGGAAATATTTTGACTGATTAATTTTCAAAAGTATGATTGAATTGTTATAGAATTATTAATAATTGGACGAATTTTGAGATATCAGATTCTATAGAACATAGTTTGGATCATTTGGAAATATTTTGACTGATTAATTTTCAAAAGTATGATTGAATTGTTATTAAAGTATTAAAATTTAAACTGTGGACTTGAATATAGGTCTTCCATTGGGCTATGTATTTAAAAATTATTATTTATCAATATTAATAACATATATCAGGAAATGTGGTGATAAATTGTAATTTTCAATTTATAATAATGAACAATAGAGAGTGGGTAAATTAAAATTGTTATGATATTATATAATAAACCAAGGGTGAGGTTTTTGTGTGTTGAAATGGTATTATCCTAGATTCTAGAAATGTAATAATAAAAGTTAAATTAACCAATTGAATTGCAATTTAGTATTGAAAGGATTTTTAACTTCATGAAATCTAAAATTAAGAATAAAAAAAATTATGGTTAGTTGAGTGATACAAATGTTAATTTTTACATCGAGCCACACAATGATATTAAATGAAAAAAATATTATAAATTAAATGATCATAATTGTATTGGGAGATATTAGTAGATACTGTTTTATTAATAATGAATGTTTTTTATATAATGTAATGACAAGGGATGATAATATAGTTTTCATATTATAGAACATTGAAGTCTTTATGAAGAGTATTCAAGTTTCTTCACACTAATTGGTAAAAATAGTGATGTAAATTGACAATCTCTCGGAGATTCAAACAGGATAGAAATAATGAATTTAATATATTTGGTATGGTGATGTATCTATTTGGGTATATAAATAAAAATGATAATTAATAAATGATTTATCATTCACCTTCTTTGGGTTGGGATGTAGGATTCACTTTGAGAGATTTAGTTGTATCATTACAATATAGAATTTCTAACACAACTAGTGAGTGGATCTCAAAATTTTGAATGAGTTTTTTTTATAAACATTACTAGGTAATTTGTGTTGTGACGCATCTGGTGTTCAATTGGCATCTATAATAATAGGATATAGTATGGGATCTCTATAGCACTGACCCTCAGTTTATGGTTAATGTGTGTTGGTAATGACCATACCCTCTCTCACCCATAGATAAGGGTAGGAACCATCACCGATATGTGATTGTATGTATGAACATTGAGAAATTTCTATAGGATGAGTTGGGTTATATAATTCTAGGAGTATTTAGAGAATATTAGTTCCTCCAATATCTCCACTAAGGGGTAGATGAGAATGATAAGTTCTCTATGTAAACATGATATTACAACATCATATTTAGGATAGGTGTATATTAATAGTTTCTAAGGAATCCATGGTATGTGAATGCGATACTAGTAATTCACCAAGGTGGTGACACCACTTTATTCCCATTATTTTTTGATCAAGGTGAATGATAATTCACCTGTTTCTATCTTTATTGCCTACTCACAACTATGTGATTGGTGGTAGATGATATCCTATTATAGTCATGGAGATTTTTTACCACTAGAATACTAATATATAGATGTATCCCCAAATATGAATATTTTTCTCCAATGTATAGATATATATATGATGCATACTATAGATATTTTTATTTCATCTAATGGTGATGTGTAATTCCTCCAGTGCTTTTGAGGTAGTATGAGATGTGTATTTTTTTGTATTACTACCAAGATAGGTGGATACAAGTATTTCTTATTCTATTGAACAATTAGTGTATCTATTTTGAATTACTAGGATGGAAATAATTTATTTTTCAAGTGAATGGATACCATTTTTTTGATATTATATATGTATCTTTTTTATTTGGTGAGCGTTGTGGATGTGGTCTATGGGTGTCTTGAGGAGGTTTTTTATGACCTTTTCTATGTAGTTAATGATGTTTGGGACTTCTTATGTATACAACTTGTTTATCATTTCACACATTGACACTATATATTATCTTAAGTATAGTCCACTACTTGGTATTATCATATTAGGTATTGTTATACTCACCCCTATAGGTTCACTTGCACATTATTCGCCTTATTTACATACAAATCGGCTAATGTGGGAGACATGAAATGATATAGCCTAGAAATTTAAATATATGTAGATATATAGTTGAGTGGATATAATTTTCCTCAAGAACCTTGGACTAAAATATTTTGAGAGATCACTAACATGGGATGTGTCTTTTTTAGTCATTATTGTTGATTGTATCTAATGATTACTTCACTAGTTTAGAAAACGTTTTTTACGGCGGTTATTTTTTATTTTTTATGTCGGATTTTGGCCGAAATTATTATAGGAGACGTTATAAACATTTTTTTATGTCGGTTATTTTACAGCTGACGTAAAAAACACAAATCTGGAGCGTTTTTCACGTTGGTTGATAAAAACCCGACATGTAAAATGCTTCGAAGTCACGGTTTATTACATCGGTTATTTAATAACCGACTTGGTATATACTCTTTCATGTTGGTTATTATATAATCGACGTCATAAATCGCTCCTCCGAAGTGTTTATCACATCAGTTATTTTCATAACCGATGTGATAAACCTGTCTACCAGGCAGTTTCCAACGTCGGTTAAATAATAAACGATGTGAAAACATATCTACTATGTTGGTTATAAAATAACTGACGAAAAAACTATTAATTTCCATTTATTACACCGGTTACAAAATAAGCAACGTAAAAAACATTTCCCATGCATTTATTATGTCAGTTTTCAAATAAACAACGTTAAAACTAATCCCAATGCATTTTTTAAGTCGGTTATAAAATAACCGATGTAAAAAACAATTTTTTTTAAAATAAAACCGATCAACCACTAATATTCCCTACCAAAAGACCTAAAACAGACCAAAAACTTACTAAAAATAGGCCAAAAACAGACCAAACCCCCCCACTGGATAGCCCCCACCACCAATCAACCACTGTTATGCCCTGCCAAAAGGCCTGAAACAGACCAAAAACATACCAAAAACAAACCAAAAACCAAAAAAAAACAGACCAGAAACCCCCAACCCACTGTACAGCCCCCACCACACCCCTGAACACCCCCACCCACTGAAACCCCCAGACAAAAAATAGACTAAAACCCAACCATAACCCCCCCACCCCACTAGACAGCCCCCACCACACCCCTGGACACCCCCACACCCCTAGACAACCCCACCCCCTGGACAGCCCCCCGCACCCCTGGACAACCCCCCACCCTCCTGGACACCCCCACCCCCTGGACAACACTCCCACACCCCTGGAAAACCCTCCCACACCCCTAGAAACCCCCCACTGGACAACACCCACCACACCCTTGGACACCCCCACACCCCTGGACTACCCCACCCCCTGGAAAGCCCCCACACCCTTGGACAACCCCCACCCTCCTAGAAACCCCCAACCCCTTGACAACACTCCCACACCCCTGGAAAGCCCTCCGATACCCCAAGAAATCCCCTGCCCCCACCCTCCTGGACACCCCCACCCCACTGCACAACACTCCCCTGGACAACCCTGCCACACCCCTAGAACCCCCACCCCACTGGACTGCCCCCCCACCCCTGGACATCCCTCTAACCCTCCCACACCACTAGACATCCCCCATCACACCCCTAGACACCCCCACCTCACTGGACACCCCTAGACCAAAAAAAGATCAAAACCCGACCAAAAACAGCCAAGAACCCCCCCCCTGACAACTCACACCACACCCCTAGACACCCCCACACCACTGGAAACCCCCTCACCTCACTGGACACCCCCAGACCAAAAACAAACCAAAAAAAGACCAAAACCTGACCAAAACTAGACCAGAACCCCCCACCCCACTGGATAGCCCCCACCACACCCCTGGACACCCCCACACCCCTGGACTACCCCCACCCCCTAGACAGCTCCCCACACCCCTAGACAACCCCCACCCTCCTGGACACCCCCACCCCATGGACCACACTCCTACACCCCTGGACAACCCTCCCACACCCCTAGAAACCCCCACCCTCCTGGACACCCCCACCCTACTGGAAAAAACTCCCCTGGACAGCCCTCCCACACCCCTAGAACCCCCCCACCTCATTGGACTCCCCCACACCCCTGGACACCCCTGAACATCCCCCCCACTAGCCTGGACATCCCTCCCACCCTCTTGGACACCCTCCCACCCTCCCACCCCACTGGATAACCCCCACCACATCCCTAGACACCCCCACCTCACTGGACACCCCAAACCAAAAACAGAACAAAAACCATCCAAAACCAGACCAGGACCCCCCACCCCACTGGACAACCCCCACCACACCCTTGGACACCCCCACACCCCTGGACTACCCCCACCCCCTGGACATCCCCTGGACAGCTGGTGTTGGGAGAGGAGTCACCACCATCCCTTGGGGGGCTGAACGCCACTGGAAGGTACTCATCACTCTCACATGCGAAGCTTGAGCTCTCAAAAATGTTTCACCAATGCTTTCTTCCCCTGTAAACATCATTCATTCTATCACTTTGATGCCAGTATAACCAGGGGGGAAACACCGTCATGTGTGACTAAAATACCTGGATCTTGGTGGAGGAAATATCCCGGATCTTGCAGGACTAGAAATGATGCTCCCAAGGCTGCCCATGAGACGCCTGAAATGACATTAACAAAAAGCCCAACGGTGGGAAGAGGGTGCCGATTCAGTTGGTGGAGAGGGACGTAGAGAAGACGACTGTGATGATCCAAAATATACCCAACAAGTACACGTAAGTGACTGTTTAGTTTCACAAATTATATGATTGAACAAATATATATGAGATATGATGGTAATGTTCCTGGACCAACATTTCATGGGGGAGACCAAAAAAACACACAAACAACCCTATATTTGTTCAATCATCTAATTTGGAAAACTAAACAGTCACTTACATGTACTTTTTGGGTATATTTTGGATCATCATAGTCATCTTCTCCGCATCCCTCTCCATCAACTGAACCAGCACCCTCTTCCCACCGCTGGGATTTTTGTTAACGTCATTTCAGGCATCTCATGGGTTGCCTTGGGAGCATCATTTCCAGTCCTATAAGATCTGGGAGATTGCCATCGCCAAGATCTAGGTATTTTAGTCACACATGATGGTGTTTCCACTGGTTATACTGGAATCAAAGTGATAGAATGAATTATGTTTACAGGGGAAGAAATTATTGATGAAACATTTTGAGAGCTCAAGCTTTGCATGTAAGAGTGATGAGTACCTTTCAGTGGCGTTCAGCCCCCCCCCCCCCCCCCCCCGAGGGATGGCAGCGCCTCCTCTCCCACCCCCTAGACTGCCCCCATCCCCATGGACACCCTGGACACCCCCACCCCACTGGACAACCCTTCCACACCCCTAGAAACCCCCCTCACCCCATAGGACACCCCCACACCCCTGGACACCCCCTGCTCCCCTAGACAACCCTCCCACCCTCTTGGAAACGCTCCCACCCCCTAGACTTCCCCCACTCTCATGGACACCCAGGACACCCCCACCCCACCAGACAACCCTCCCACACCCCTGGATACCCCCCAACCCACTGGACACCCCCACACCCTTGGAACCCCTCCCCCTAGACCAGAATCCATACCAGAAAAACCATCATAAGTAGACCAAAACAAGAAGTAGAGAAAAATTAAACATTCACATATATAACATTCAAAACATAAAATGTCAACTTAAAAAAAATAAATCCAACCTAAATGACTGCCAAATACACAATTACAATGACAATATTCAAAATTACATTTTACACTACAAACAACTAAAATTCAATCAAACCTATAAAATAATTTGACCATTCCACTTTTAAGTGTTGGAAATCTTGAGCACAATAGGGTTGAGGGTCATCAAATAGATAAAAATTAAAAGGATATTAGTTAATGTGTATAATGAATAAATCAAATGAAATATTATGGCAAAGTTTAAAAGGAAATCTTACCAGGTCAAATTTCACAACTGTTCTAGTTGTTATTATTTCATACATAAATCTTAACATATAATATCTGCATTCGATGATGCCTTGTTGTTCATGAAAATTCTATTTGAATGAGTGTAAATTCAATATATTATTTTTAGGTATTAAATCAAAAAGTACAAATTATAAATGGATATTTACCTTTACCTTTACATATTTGATCTTCACACTCATTTTCTTTGTTTTTTTTATAAAGTAGGCCTATCCACTATTAGAAAATAATACAAATGGGATAAATTTAAAATTCATTATAATATATAAAACTATGAGAAATTGAAACTTAATTTTCCAACATTTTCTTAAAACTTTCCCGCACATCGCTATGGACAGAGCATATCCAATAAAGTGTTTTCTCCCTTGGGAAAAAAACACCTAACATCCAATGATCACTGATAAAAGAAAATTTAAGGTTAGTGGTTTTTTATGTTAAAAGATAATGAACTATTTGAGAGAGATGTGTTTCATACCTCTCACAAAAAGGCATCATCCAACATTTTGTGACTATATTCTGTTCAAATATTTCGGCAATATAAAGCATTCATTGTTCCTCATCCAATGCACGTGCTTTAGGGGAAATCAAATGTGGGTCCATGAATCCATATACATCTATCCGCTCATTATTCTCACAAATTTTATAAATATACCTAATAAAAAACAGACATAAGTATACATTTTTAATAAATATAGCACAGGGAAAAGGTGTTAAGACTTACATGGAAAAAATTTGCACCACGTTGATGCCTAACTTATATCTTGTAACAAGCTCCATGATATCAGTTTTCAGAATCCCTATAGTTATTGCACATCCAAAAACATGAGCTTCCATTGGAAACTCATAATGATCCACCAACAAATTTGAATATCTTGACAATATGTCAAGACTACTAGAATCTATATATGATGTCATAGCCATTTGTATTTGTTGTTTTCTATACATTATTTATTTACCTTTGAAGTATTCCTATAAAAATAAATAGAAAAATATATTAGTTTTCAAATGATAAAACAAATTTAATAAAAAAATAAAATAGAAGATATAACATACATACCTCTATGGTAGTGAGTCGTAGAAGTCTGGATGGCCAAATTAAAAGTGGCTGATACTATGTCCAACTGTCGTCACCTCATATGTAGGTAATGGTACTCGAGCTGATCTATCTATAATATCCTGTACAGTGACCCTATGATTCTCTACCTCTAATTGTTGATGATGAACTGTATCTCTTATACAATATACCATCCCATATGCAACTATTTGATGTTGAGGATCATCAACATACAACTCGCAATAAGTAGGAAGTTGCGACGGAGGAGTAAGATAAAAAATGGGGTCTGTAGGCTGAGGTGGGGGAGTGGGAGCTACTGGAAGAGGTGGAGGATAAATAATGGGGTCTGTAGGGGGAGGTGGAGGAGTGGGAGCTGCAGTCTAAAATTGTCTTTGCATGTCTGCAAACATAGACTGTACCAATGCTCTAATCTTTTCCTCCATCATCGTATTAATATTATGAACTTCAGCCTCCAAGGATTCTATTTTTTTATAAACACCCTCAACGTAAGAATTTGACGAACATGGAAACAATTTTCTTACCGATACAACTGTCAGATATCCTCGTACACGACCATGATGTACGAGCTTTCCCAATGCTGCAGATAAAATATCTTTCCTCCTAGCAGCTGTAAATACCCCCCATAAGCACTGATCCTCAAGAGAATCTTGTATTAATTAATTTAACATTTCCGTAATGATTGAAATTATATAAAGAATATAGTTAACTTAAATAAATAAAATAGATATCTTACAATCCTCTAAGCTATGATTCTCAAATCTTCTGAAAGATATTTCCCTTTTTTGCCAATCTGAGCTCTCTTCCATTTTTCATTTTTAGATGGAGGGGATGGAGGGGCCACCTCTCCAGAGCATGAAGACTCGGCTCTTAGTTTTTGTAATTTTTCCGCCATCATTTGTTCTTCCAATAATGCATACCCTCCCCGAGATAAACTATGAGGGTATACGTTTTTAGATTGGATCTCCTGATGAGATTTTATTGTTTTTTGTAAATTAAGGATAAGAAATCATTAACAAAACATTAATAAGATCATTTATATAAGAAATCTTATAAAATTTTACATTTCCCTTACAAAAAATGAATTTTTTCTTCTACTTTCAACAAATTGTCTCCATGTGTCTTCATCTATGAAAGGATATATATGACATGGATTGTCATGAATCCTATGACCAAAAATGAAATCAAATGAGAGGGTTGATTTGAAATCTCTCCATCTCCTGACAGCCATTGATAAGCATTTCTTCCTGACTCCTCCAATGTCAAGAATATCAAATTTCATCTAATAAAGAAGAGGTTAAACATATTATATATAATAGAGACATTTAAAGAATAATAAAAAAATAGAAAAAGATCTTACCAAAATCATCTCCCACAACTGAGAGATTATCACTTTGTCCACACTTCTCCATTCATCATACAAAATGCTTACTTTGCTCTTACCCTGAGTTGATACAAAACTCTTAAAATCTTTTTCATTTGGACCTCTAGGAATATCATCGTCATCAAACTCAATGAGTATCCTCTGATCCTACGTACGAGCAAGTGATAATTTTGGTAAACGTGTGCACCCACATTTACCAACTCTTGATCTCTTTGTCGTAATGGGAGCACATGAAGAAGATTGGGGAACATCAAGAGGAGCATGTGAATGTTCCTCCCTAGAGGTATGACCAATATTCTCATCTCTAAAATCACGTGGTTGATCAACTGATTGATCTGTCATTATCCTTCAAATAAAAAAAAACATTAGTTCACAAATATACAAATTCAAATATTACAATACTAATGTAAACAGAAAATAGAAAATTGTACTAAGTTATGTAATAGTAAACATGGTTAATATGGTAAGCATGTTAAACAATGGTAAAGATGGTAAAGATGGTAAACATGGTAAACCTGGTAAACATGGTAAACATGGTAAAGTAATTTTCATTGAACAAAAATAATAGATATATAATTTATGTAATGGTAAACATGATAAAGTAAACTAAACAAAATTAAAACTAACAAAAAGTTGTACTTATTTTTTTTAATACATGTTTTAATAAAGAAAAAACATAGAATATCTAACATTTTATGAAAATAATAAATGTAAACAAGTAATAAAAATATGTTACCTATAATTTTAGGTATGTATAAATGAATTGTTTTCCAAAATTCCTTCGTCGTGATCGTTCCTTATGGCACAAACCATGTCTTCAACATGCTCATCATTATGTTCTGTTAATATTTACATGGACGTAGGGATCTACCATAAATCAGCATCTTCATCAAGTTCATCCTCACCAACATATTGTTTTTTCCATTGTAAAATAATAGCCCACTGTATATCTGATTGATATACTACATAGAATTTTTTTTTTCATGTGTTTCCATTATAAAAGAATCAGTTTTGTCTTCCAATCTATTCAGATTAACAACTGTCATTCCAAATTCATCGTGTCTGACACTGTTGTTACCGATAAACCATTTATAGTTAAAAATAGGAACTTTAATTTTAAAGTAATCAACCTCCCATAATTCTTCAATCACTCTATAATATGCACTTGATGAAAAAATTGGGTTTTTGTCTTTAAAACTTGAAAAATGCATTGCTTCTGCAAACACAAATACACCACTATTCTGAACTACACTTCTATTGTCCTGAGATTTCGTATGAAATGTATAGCCATTAATGTCATAATGGGACCATGTTATCACATTTAAACATGGACCACCCACTACCCATTTTAATGTCTTTGATACATCTGATCTACCAAGAAAGTTCTTTTTAAACCATGACAAAAATGTTTTGTTGTGCTCATTCAAAATCCACATTTCTTTATTATTTTGATGACATTGTTTCAACTCATTAATATGAAATGTGATATACAGTTGAGCATCAACTATGTTATTCAAGATGTTTAATTATAACTTCTTCATCTGTTCAGCTGAAAACAATTTGACTTTCAAGACACAAACCCCCTTTCCCTCATTATTAACTTGTTCATGGCGAGACGGAGGCAAACCTATGTGCTGCGCTGGAACCAAGTATCTTGTACAAAACTCTACAACCTCCTCAGAAATATACTTTTCAATAATGGAGGCTTCAGGTCGATATGGATTCTTAACATACCCCTTCAATATTTTCATATACCTTTCAAAAGGATACATCCAATGAAGATATACAGCATAACGCCCCAACCCCAGTTACCCAGAGTCGGTGCATTATTACATAACATTAGCATGATATAAGGAAATCATGTCCTGAAAGACCGATCAGTTTAGTAGCCTTGGAAATACTAGATACATTCATAAGGTCAACATTACAACTTGAAAAGAAAAACAACACTAAATTATTCCATTAGAAACATCCAAGATTCCTAGATTATGCATGCAAGTCACTCATAACTAACTTCTTCACATCCTGGGAAAAATAAAATATATAAAGGGGTGAGCTTAGATGCTCAGTAAGGATAACATTATAGCTGAAACTTTCATAAATAAGCATAAACATTTAAGGCAATGTATAACTAAAACAAAAGCTTTATAAACTCGAACTTCAGCATAATATGGAAATAAAATAAAATGAAATAATGCCATTTACTTATTCACATGGATATTCTAATAGTCAAATAATCACATGCAATATCTATAGCATCTCGTCTTCTTATAACATAACTTTCATTCCATACACGGAACTGAGGATCTTTAAGGTTTAGTGTCTTGGAAACAAGGAACATAAAACATGAAACAAAAAAAACATTCTTCTTAAACACTTGAAAGGCTTCTCCTCATGTTCACCCTAGGCTCATTACTGCATCTCATAACCTGGGGATATACATCAAAAGAAAGGGTGAGAAGAAGGCCCAGCAAGGGAAACAAGTGAAACATTTTACATATGAACTTGAGATACATCAATAAAGTCATGAAAAAGAACTTTAAGGAATGAAAATGAAATCATGAGGCATATCATAATAAAAATAAAACTTTTTCATAACTTGAAGATGTGGCTGAAACATTTAATATTGTCAATCATGAACATATCACCAAGGTCCATCCCCAAGGTGTCATTTGAAAATTACCAAGGTTATTCACCAAGGTATCTTGAAAATTGTAATCTCTAGTGGTTACATCATTACCCAATGCATTGGAGCGCTATCAGGGCGAACCCTTAAATTTACCTTTATTATCATGTGAGCCAAATATATCATCATCAAACATTTCATAAAGAACCCATATAGCACAAAATAAATGGGTTTCATTTCGTAATCATAACGTTTTAAAAACTGCTTTAAGGACATGATCTTTACGTCACCTTAAAACCCACAGAAAAGGAAGGTGGGTCTCATGTATGTAAATCCCATAATTTAAAATAGAACATTTTGGTATATATGTGAATACCCCTTTAGAAGAAAGAGATTTGAGTATTCAATTAATAATATAAAAGAACTTTAGAAAAAGAGAGAGACATTTTGAGACGGAAATTCTGCAGCATAACGGCTATGTTACGAGGTTTTAGAAGACATTAAAAAGAGAGGGAAAATGGGTCAAACATTCATAAATGACCCATAAAATAGTAGATGGACAGAATAAGAAGGATAAATGATCATGGTAATGAAATTTAAAGGACATACCATTTGAAATGAAAAACATGGAAGGAAGACAAAAATTAGATTTCTCTTATGAAAGTTCGGCAGCCTAACGGCGTTACTTAAAATTCAAACAAAATGATTTGAAAAGATCAAATAGGGTCTCTCATAATGTGAACATAAGAGTTCAGTATGATAGATATAGAGATAATGCCCCAACATAATTAAAAAGTAACTTGAAAGACTTGACATGAAAGTAGAACTTTGAAAAGAATGAGAAGGGTGAAAGAATCCCCTAAAAAATTCGGCAGCCTAACGGCGCCACTTAAAACTTCAAAATACTGAATTGAAGAGATAAAATGGGGTCTCTCATCATATGAACATAAGAGTCCAGTATGGTAGATATAGAGATCATACCCCAACATAACAAAAGGAACTTGAAAGAATTGACATGAAAGTAGAACTTCAAAACGAGAAGGGTGAAGAACCACTTAAAAATTCGGCAGCTTAACAGCGCCACTTAAAACTTCAAAATACTGAATTTAAGAGATCAAATGGGGTCTCTCAACATATGATCATAAAAGATCAGTATGATAAATTTATAGATCATACCCCAACATAATAAAAAGTAACTTGAAATACTTTACATGAAAATAGATCTTGAAAAATGAGAAGGGAGAAAGAATCCATTACAAAAATTTCGGCAGCCTAACGACGCCACTTAAAACTTCATAAAATGAAATAATGAGAGTAAGAGGGGATCTCTCATTATATGAACATGAAAAGGGAAGTAAGAGGAGTATAAAATAACATCCTCTAACATAAGAACATGGAGCATAAAATAAATGACGTAAAAGAGAATTCTTGAAAAGAAAGAGAGAGATCGGATCCCTTACCTTAAAATGTAACTCTTAAAACTCAAAGGTTTGGAACTTGAGGGCTTCGGGGCACCTTGGGAGGACTCCTTGGGAGGTAAGGAGACCAGAAATTCATTGGGGGAGAGTGGGGAGTCGAATGGATGAGAGGATGGCTGGATATTTATAGGTAAAGTGAGGGGACAAGGCATTAATGGCCAAGGGACACCTCATTAGTGGTTTTGGGAAAACCATGGGCTTTCCCATGGTATTTGCCCATGGTATTGGCCACTTGGGACACCTCATACCTTATCTTACTATTCATAATTCGAACATATTGATTACATA